>OZ017780.1:5414180-5456313 GCA_963969325.1 Lycopodina hypogea | reverse complement strand
CAATTCCCCAGTTCATTATCCAGCGCAGTTATTAGGTAAAGGATATGGCTAGACCCCCACTATCCAAGAATCATGTATGTAAAGTTACATCAATCCATTTGCCATTTGTTCACCTTCTGAGAACATTCATAACATAGTCTGCCATCTGTGCCATGATTAGCTTAAATATATAAATTATCTCCAGATAAATTAGAATGTTTAGTTTTATAAGTAAAATAACCTACATGGAAGGAAAAAAAAAAGAAAAAAAAACCAACTCAAATGAAGTATCCCCACAACATTAAGATATTTAGTAATCTACTGTTAAGTGTACTAGTAATAAAAACATTTAAAATAAATTGAAAAATAAAATTTTTAAAAAAGATTTAGGGTTTCCCAAAAAAGTAATTAGTAAAAAAGAAATCACCTACCAGAGAAATATTGAAACAAGGCATGAACACTCCATTATTAATACTACATCCCTAAATCACTGACTCCATACTAACAGCTTGATATTTTTGTACTCCTATTATGCATGAGGTAACCACCTATTTACTTTCCATGCTATTTAAGTATTCTTCTTTTGGGGGGGGGGGGGGGGACACTACTTGAAATATTAAATTGGAGTAAGTGATCATGGATGTAGAATTAGGCATGTATAATAATAAATCACAGGTTTTCAATGTTGATTTCAAGAATCAGAAGTCACAGCTGTCAGGTGATGCTCAGTCAACAAGCACTCAGTTAACGTTATTTGAAATTTGGTAGCACTTGGGTATGAATTTGAGATAGAACTACACATGGCTTCCACAAAAGGATGTCATAGTTTATAATGATATACCTTCATTGCAGGAATTATTCGTAACACAAATCAATGCATGCAATTATTTGCACTGTATAAAAGGAGTTGAACTGGAAGAAGGTCCTTCATGATGATGGTGAGGAAATCAGAGGAGATGTTCCTTTCATGAACCTAGTCCATGATGACATGAGAAACTTCAGCGAGGTTGCTATGATGTAATCAGTGTGTATTCAGACAACAATACCAAAGTTTCAAAAGAATTCCTAAATTTTACACTTATGAAATCTTACCTAAATAGAATTCACTTAACTATAAGATAGCAATGCAAAAAGATTCACTCCTACAAATCAGGAAGACATGAAATGTAGATCCACATTTTATAATCAGCAAGAAAATAATAGCTAAACAAATTGTATTTTTATATTCAATAAATACACACCTGATATATTTCTGACGCTTGTCAGACCATTTACCTGAACACTCAAGTGGGGTGTTTGGGTAAAGGGTCTGGCAAGCAAGACGAGGTTTAGCGCCGTTTTTATGCCATAGTCAGCAATTGGAATAAAATTAAACTTGCTACATGACAGTGGGTGCCGCTGGTCCATACCAATATACCTTAACATTTTTGTAAGCTCATGACAAAAAACAAAAAAATTAATGTCTGTATACCAGTTGAAACAGCCTGATCATGGTAGGATCATGGTAGGATCATGGTATTAGGGCCAGTATTAATGTTTCTGAACTGTCTGTACCCTGGCTCATGTGGAAGATGTTATGGATGATTCTACATTTTTGGGGGGAGCTCTTTGGCTTAGAAATATAACATAGACCTTTCTTAGAAGCTTCTGAATGCAATGTATGAAAATCCTGGGTTGTTAATATCAAGAAGATTGGCCAAGTAAGAATTGGTTTCATATTGTGCCAATGGTAATGGTTGGTCAACCCTAAAGTAGAAAGTGCTAAGGCAATCTCTAACATCTCACATTTACAAACAATATTCGTCAGCCGTTATGAAATGATTGCAAAAAAAATAATAAAAAATAAAAAAATGAGGAAAATGAAAAATTGCACATAAAGAAAACAAACAAAACCAACTACATATATTGATATTGATCACATGTAGTTCTTCATATACAAAAGAATTGTCAGCTCTTCTTTTTGAAAAACTTAGAGGAATTTAAATCTGTTCTCTCAAAGGTAGGCCTGAATTTCTTGAAGAAGGCACCAGCTTTACCGTCACCCTGTTCTGCAGCTCTGCGAAATTAGCAGGTTAAACCACATAGAGAGATGAATAAAAAGCAATACTAACACATCCTCCCTCACTAACAAAAATACAAAGAAAAAAAACTAATAAATGACAACTGTAGTGATCATGAACGAACCTGGACTACTCATACAAGGAACCTGGATGAACCTTGTACTCTCACTTAGTATAGGTCACATGAAACTTTACCTAGTCTTACCAATACTCTTATTACCTCGTGTTATTGTCTTGTTTTGTTCTGGACCTCTATTTGAGATCTAGCTGAATAAAGCCTTTTCTTTGAAACGGTTATCTTTATCACTACAACAACACTCAATTTATATCTATATATTTGTATATAACACTCATGGTTGTTTAAGTAACTCTAAAGTTATTTCACAGTGTGCAAGTCTGAGTATCTCATTCCTATTTATGCACTAAACTGAGTACAGTGATATATAAGCAAGCTGTCTCAATTAAATTTTTAAGATTCATCTGTAAAAACCTACTACTATATACTTAATTGTATAAAAATAAGTATATTTACTGTGTACATATTGTGTGCATACATATGGTACATGCATACATACAAATGTACATATACATCATATCTTACAATTCCTGCTTCCTGTACTCCTGTAGTTTAGAGTTGAAGTTAGCCAGCAGTTGCTCCACATGTACCTGCAACACAAGGAATGAGTGAAAACAGCACCCCAGTTTGTGGTTGCTAATTGCTAGTAGCTTACAGCCCTGTCTGGCTTGAGGTCATCCATGTCCCTCAACAAGTACTCGAGGCTAGGCACAACATATGTTGTCAGCAGGTCTGCAGATAAAACTAAAACCTGCCAGGTCAAGGAAAGATATGCAGCCATGACAACTCAATCATAAAAAAAGTAGCTCTGAACAAGGAAGAAAGCAAAATGGAGATATGATCAAAGTGCTGAAAAAGGAGATGTAAATGAAGACAATTAGAGAGAGAGAGAAATGGGAGGAAAGAATGAATGCAGAGTAAAAACAGGGATGGTTGGTTGGGGAGGACCAAATGAGGATAGTGTAATAAGAGAAACTCAAAAAATGTCTAGTGAGAAACATAAAGTGAAACAGTTATAGTAGCACAGGCTAGAAGAGAAAGAGAAGGTAGTGTGTGTGTGTGTGTGTGTGTGTGTGTGTGTGTGTGTGTGTGTGCGCGCGCGCGTGTGTGTGTGTGTGTGCATGCATGTGTGTGTGTGCATGCGTGTGTGTGTGTGTGTGTGTGTGTGTATGTGTGTGTGTGTGCATGCATGTGTGTGCGTGTGTGCGTGCATGTGTGTGTGCGTGCGTGTGTGTGTGCATGCATGTGTGTGTGCATGCATGTGTGTGTGTGTGTGTGCATGTGCATGAGGATACAGCACTCGGATATGTTGGAGTAAGCATCCAGCAGAGAGAGAGCCACATCCTCTCGTTTGGTGATGTTTGGTGTGTTACTGTTCATGGAAGCAACATACGCAAGCTTGGGCATGATAACTGCAAGGTAAGACAAAATCATGTGATACCCACATGCCCAGACATGCTGTCACACTTCTGACATGTCCAAGACATGATTATATTAGAGGTGGTAGCAATAGGGGTGACATACAATTACCACACTGCAAATTAGTCAAACCTAGTCATAAGTTTTGAGAGGCTTAGTTCATTTCTGCCTAGAGTCAACATTTGACCAGAAGTCACCCACCCCTTTGTAATTTATCTATACATTTATAGTGACTCATTCTTAAATCAACGAATTGGAAGCAAAAATGAATGATCCCCTATGTTTGTGGTTGAAAGACTACAGCCACTTTACTTCATTGTCTGCCTAACATTACATGGATTGTTAATTAAGACAGCTAGTATCTTATATGCGTAAAATGCATAGAAATATTAGGTAGATACCCTTGCATTTCATATATATGTCTTACAGACTACTAAGTATGGTATTTGTTATGGTGGGGTTCCTGTGTGTGAGGCGATCACCCCTCCCATTCTTATGACAGCATTTGTTATACATAAGAAAAACAGAGAAGCTATCAATTCACACAGCAATAGTACTCAAACAATAACATTTTTCAACTCTTTCATTTTCTACTGCAATGCCTGTGAGTTTCCTTACACTCGTCTCTAAAGACAGGGTCAGTTCTTGGTCCTATTTTGGCCAAAGTTTTTAGAACAGCCATAATCAACTGATGATCCTTCTGGAACAAGTCAGCTCCCATGAACGACTCGAATTGCTCGTGAACACGTGTCAATATCTAAGTGTTTGTACAAATGGAGTGGTCTATTAATCATGTTTATTATATAGTGTGATAATAATAACATAATAATTAATGTACGTAACAATTAGGGTCTATTTTTAAAGAAAATGGAAGTGTGTATGGGGAGGGAGGGCAAGCCACCATTCATTGAAAGTTAAAACTATATGTAGAGTAAATTTTATAATTCCTGATATAGCAATATAGAAAGTATCTTAGTTAGTGTGAGTTTCATCAGCAAAGGTATGACTCAGAAACCACCCACCCACACCCCCCCCCCCCCCCCCCTTTCCGGGAGAGAAATGGTAGAGGTCTGGAACATAAATCACTGTGGATTGTTTGTATACAACAGATATATAACCTAAACTTATTGTTGTTGTTTTTTTATTGTATACAAAATAGAAACAGCATAACCGGATATATAAAAATTTTTGGAAATTTAAAACTTTCACGTGCACAAATTGAAAAATGGTACAAAAGTATGGGTCTTCCTCCCTAATCAGAAGATGATCAAATACCGCCAAAACTTCACCCTGCCATTGGGCACATGACACTGCTGCTAAGAGAATGACTCAGAGGCCACTGCAGAATCCAGTCTGGAACAACAGGCAAGCAGCAGGCTCATCAAGAACGACATGCAGCATGCCGAGAAGGAGAAGATACAGATATCCGGCTGGCATAGCTAAAAAGAACAGCTCCTTCACCAATTAAACCATTTGTCAAGGGAGAGCCAAGACCACCTTTGATCCTGTCTCACCATCCAGCATGCATATGTCCAGCCCTTTGTATTGCCACACCACTCCACAGCAGAGCTTAGGCAGTTGTGCTAGTCCCCATAGGAGTGATTTGGTGCTTCAGAATGCATCTGTGTGCTCAGAATGACAATGTCAGGGGTGGGTGGATATAACGATAGTAGCATGAAAAAAAAGGTGAATAAATTAGAAAGTTGTTTTCATAAAAACTCGAATTGAATTATTCCACTATGAAATCTTTAATTAAGCTCAGTTTGTGTGTTCTTCAGACAATTTTTTTTAAATGCTTTAGAAATTCTCAACTCGCCTAAATATATATATATATATATATAAACTCACTGTTATATGTACCTACCTATGTGGCTAATGGCCTGCCAAACCATTGGACCTAGAGACCTGAAAATTGGCATGTACATGCAACGTGACCAAGGGGCACAGTGTAATCTGGTCAGTGTTAGAACCCCAGTGGGGGGGGGGGGACTCCTGAGGCGGCAGGCAGAACAGTGGATGTACCAAAACAGATCCATCAAAAATATCTGAAGGATGAATACTTCAATAAACTTTGAAACAGCTGTGGTGGGTTGCTTTAGTTCTTCTCCAGGAAATAAGAGTGAGGAATTCAAAGCACTAAATCTAATTTCATACTTTTGAAGTGGATGACGAAATATTTCTTGGACCGACCTATTTCTAAGCAATGTAACTTTTCAGTAGATTGGGTTCATACAAATATAAAACACGGTCTCCTTAGAGTAAAGAAAAGCTTGCACATTAATGTATAAGAAGTTTGAAATTAAGGGGAAAATGCATAGTAAGAAACAAAATGGGAGGGGGGAAAGAGTTGATGAGGTCAAAATTGTAGTTTTTGATTTAATTGATGCCAACTGAATATGTATTGAACAAACTTCTTTTTTTTTAATTTCAGAATATAAAAACTACCATAAATTGATAATGGAACATTTCAACAATCCCAAATGAATAAAGAATTGACTAGCTTAGGCTGATTAAGAATATCAACTAATAAAGTATTGTAAACCCATTGAGCTTACATCCTTGCTAGTGCTGGTTTCCATGATGGTGCCAAAGCTTTCAATAACATCCACCTTCACAGATCTAGATAGAAAAAGGAATGTGGAGTAATCATTTCTAGTACCAAAATTGGATGAAAAAACCCCAACAAAATCATAAGAGAAACAGAAAGGCATACATACATCTCACTGTCTCTTGATAGCTTGATGAGAAGTGGCAGCATGCTCTTCAGTATCACTTTCTCCTCCAATTTCCTCACCATAACCTTCAAGAGGAAGTACATAACTTTAGGTCATGTGAGATGTGATGCTATTCAATTCCATCCCGACTGGTCCGAGACAAGAAAATTAGCTACTAGCTGGTTTCATGCATGCATACTTCGAGGGGGGGAAAGTAAGAAATTGGAGGGATAGGAGGGGGGGGAATGGAGGAAAAGAAAAAGAAAAGTAAGGTCTCCTTTCCATTTTTACAGCCATTATGTACATGGTATTAGAATGAACATAAATGTATACATAAAAAAAGAAAACTGCCTCACTCTGATATGGTCAGATCACCACAATAATCTACAAAGTGACGGCACTTATTAGATGCAGGAAGACATATATTCAAAGAGAGATTAAATTTTGTGGAGTTGTAACAGAGAAACTATGTGAAGGACACATACACTACAACTAGTGCGTGTATGTAGGCTACTGCTTAAGGTGGGACACAGTACCATGAACAACTACAGAACACTCACCCCTAGAAGTATGGCAACGTAACGTCTGACTTGGAAGGACGAGTGTTCTGAGAGCTTGCGGAGGCCATGGAGGAGGGCAGTGTGCCGCCTTCTCTCCCTGCACAGCTCGGCCACCATGGCCCTCAGGCTGTCTAGGGGGCTGAAGTAGAGAGCCAGATCAACCACCACCTCCGACAAGTAGCTAAGGAGCAATGCTTCATCCTGAGCAGAGCAGAGGAGAAGGGGAGGGAGTGAGTGGCGTGTGAGGGGTACACAGCATGGAGGTCAATGGATGGATGGATGTAGCCAAGGGGGATGAAGAGAGAGGCGGCAATAATGAAACAGATGTGCGTGTGTGCAGTACAGAGTGAGTGAGTGAGTGAGTGAGTGAGTGAGTGAGTGAGTGAGTGAGTGAGTGAGTGAGTGAGTGAGTGGGTGGGTGAGTGAGTGAGTGAGTGGGTGGGTGAGTGAGTGGGTGGGTGAGTGAGTGAGTGAGTGAGTGAGTGAGTGAGTGAGTGAGTGAGTGAATGAGTGAGTGAGTGAGTGAATGAGTGAGTGAGTGAGTGAATGAGTGAGTGAGTGAGTGAGTGAGTGAGTGAGTGAGTGAGTGAGTGAGTGAGTGGGTGACAATGTAATGACAGATTGCAGCTGATGCTCAATTAAATGCTATAAAAAAATTTTTTTTTTAAGAAGGAAAAAAAGACACAGCACACATCAAATCCCAAACAGGAGTTGTTGGTGTTATGTCTACCTGCATATCAGCCACACTATATATATATATATATATATATATATCATGAGTTTGTCTTGGGACTTCTGTGGAGCTGTTGGTGTTGGAAGTGAGTTGTAGAGATGAGTGGTGCATGGTTGTGTAGACACATGGACTAACCTGAGAGAAGCAACCGAGGATGCCTGCCACATACACTGGCAACACTGAAGTGGTGAGCTGTGTCTTACCCTCCGCCAGAGCTGCCCCAGGGTTGGACTTGGGCAGCTTCAGGCAACGCTCAAAATATGGCTTTATCTGAGACATATGGGAGCACGCATGCACGCGCACACACACGCACACACACACACGCACGCACACACACACACACACACACACACACACACACACAATAAATGTAGTAACAGGAAGGATGAAATGTTCGTTCCCTCTTTATCTCTCCCCCAACTCCAAACACACCACCACCTCAGTTCTCTTGCTTTTGAAATGTGATGTAACTTAACACATCTTGCTGATCAAAGGTACAGTATGTCTATGGGAAACACACCCCCACAAAAAATTGTTATGCACTCCTTTACCAAAGTCTGTCCATTCCCTATTCACTGCTGATTACTGATGTCACTAACACCTACACCGTGCATAATGCAAAAATGAGAGAGGTTAGAAAGAAGGCAGGCGCAGGGGTGGGGGGGAGGGGGGGGAGAAGTGGGAGGGGCGCAGGGGAGGGGGGGGAGAAGTGGGAGGGAAGAATGAGGTAACAAGGAAAGAAGAAAGGAAATTGAGGGACACAGGAAAAAATAGAGGATGCAAAAAAGGAAGGGAATAAAGAAATTAAAAGAAAGAAATTAAAAAATAAAAAAAAACCTCATTTGAGTACTGAGAAAAGAAGGTCAAGGTTGTTAAGTTCTTACGTAGTTGTGTGTGTAGGTGTAGCCGAGGTAGGCGCAGTATGCTGAGAGGAGCGTTGAAAGACTGTGGATGAGTTCAGGCTGAGAGAAGCCCAGGGTCACTGCAGCAACATGTGTGGGGCATAGGTAAACACATACATACACGCAGAGAGCAACATGTTCACTCTGAAACATGTCCCTGCATTAGTGGAGGATTCATGTGTGGGTGTAAGTGGGTGGGTGTAAGTGGGTGGGTGTAAGTGGGTGGGTGTAAGTGGGTGGGTGTAAGTGGGTGGATGTAAGTGGGTGGATGTAAGTGGGTGGATGTAAGTGGGTGGATGTAAGTGGGTGGATGTAAGTGGGTGGATGTAAGTGGGTGGATGTAAGTGGGTGGATGTAAGTGGGTGGATGTAAGTGGGTGGATGTAAGTGGGTGGATGTAAGTGGGTGGATGTAAGTGGGTGGATGTAAGTGGGTGGATGTAAGTGAGTGGATGTAAGTGGGTGGGTGTAAGTGGGTGGGTGTAAGTGGGTGGGTGTAAGTGGGTGGATGTAAGTGGGTGGATGTAAGTGGGTGGATGTAAGTGGGTGGATGTAAGTGAGTGGATGTAAGTGGGTGGGTGGGTGGATAGATGAATGGATGGAGTGGGTGACTGGGTGAGTAAAGGGTGGACCATGCAATACAATGCACTGACCTGTAATTCTAGTTATCTTGTTCAAACTGGAGATAAACAAGGAGGAAGCAGTGAAGGAAGAAAGTGAAAGAGCAAGGAGAGAAACACTCTGTTAGATAGTGACATAATACATATACACTCATGGACATGGAGAGAACAAACCAAGTAGAGTGCAAGCTCACGCCCACATGCCCCCTCTCACACACACACACACACACCCCTAAATACCCAGCGTAGCAGCATTGCATTCCACCACAGCATTGCTAACACATGAGACCAACACATTGTCATGTCTACCACTCTCCCATAAACATACATAACGTGCCTGAAAACACCTACAAGGAACATCACATGGCCTAGTTCATTCATGAATAGCTTCTCCCTTGACTAACATAGTCAACTTGAATATTACTTTCCCCTCCTTTCTATTTATAAGTTACCCCACACCACTTACTAGTCATTCTGAAACCAGTCCAGACTCTTCCACGGAGTGAAAGCCTTGGTCAGCACTTCCTTCTCAAAGCTAGCCACCATGGCTCCTAGCCTTGTGTCATCACCAATAATGATGTGGATGTCCAGAAGAGGAGACAGTGGTTTGGGAAAGCTCACTTGATAGGATGGAGAAATGGAGGAAAGGAGGCTATCAGTACTGTGACTAGCTGGTTACGCATACTCACCTTTCTTAACAGCATCCGGTTCCATAGAAAGAGCATCACAGTAGGGGCCTTCGGTTAACATATACAAAAGATAATGAAGGGGAAAAAATTATCAAAAAGTTAAGTTTAATGATAACAAGTTCACAGGAGGGGGGGGGACAACAAAATAAGCAATAAAAAAATTAAAATATAATAAAAAAAATTTTTTTTTATTTTTTTATATTTTTTTTAACAAAATGCTCTAGAAGTTGACCAGATAAGACCTGTTCTGATTAATGTGGAGGCTTGGTGATCTAAGAACATGTATTGTGTTTATTGTATAAATGACTCTAATTAGTGATAATTAGCAGGTGTTAAGTATAGTGTTTAAAAAACAAAAAATAAAAAAAAGGTTGCCTTAATTAAAGGAACTATGCCGTGCAAAATATTGAAAACATTTTTTTGGCTGAAATAAATTCCTTGGGCACTCCAAAATCACATAATTTTTTTAGAATCATTTTAATACCATTCTTCATGACAAAAATAGGCTTTGTTTCCCTGCAATTTATGTCCTGCAAAATTGACATCCTGTTATGGTCAAATTTTGGTTTTGCCACTCATGATGACAGAGTAGGATCCTGTTCAATGCCCAACATGGAGGGTGTATTTTCTGCTACTACTGATACAAGTTTTGGTGATCTTAGCCTATCCCATTCATTTTCCCCAGTTGAGGAACATAGGCAAATCCTAGAAGGTGAGGAATCTGAAGAAATAGTTGAGCTCAACCAGTTTGAGAGTCATTGGTAAGGTCCCTTGCTGCTAGCACATAAGGCTAAGGTGATGGTGACTCACTAGGTGGAAGAAAACTAGGAAACACAGTTTGTAGTAGTGAATAAGCTGTGTAGCTGGCTACTTCTGTTTTGTGTGTAGTGTCAGTGTGGGCGGGCACTGTGAACAAATGAGTATCAGCAGGGAGAGTCTTTGCTGTCATGAAGCAGGTGCCATCTCCCAGAAAAATGCTGGATAGTGGAGACTACATTTTTTTAAAAGGTCAACGGTAAACTTGCATACCAGTTTGTAGAATGGTAGCATAGTGCCAGGGTACCAGGTGGGTGAGGGTGAGGAGATGATGCTGTGACTGCTCCACTGCTCCACTGCCTCCATCAGTCCTGGACACTTGCTGCAGGGGGGGGGGGGGGGGGGAGGGAGGAAGGAGTGGGAAGTGTGACCATCAGGGGAGGCAGGGAGAACAAGATACAATAAAGAACCAAAATATGGAAAGATGGGGAAGAGAAAAGAGAATTAGTGAGGAGAAGAGAGGGATAAGAAATGAGAAAGAGGTAAGAGAAAAGAGAGGGAGAGGAGGGGAGGAGAGAAGGTAGAGGGGGAGGAGAAGAAAGGGAAATGAGGGGTGGAGAAGATGGAGAAACAAAATTAGAAAACATGACGACCCAAACGAGGAAGGAGAAAGCAACTTTAATGGAAATGAAGAAAAACAGAGAGCAAGAAGAAAGAGATGAAATGATATCTCTAGCCCATTCACTGACCTTGATGCATATGAGGAGCTGATGCAGGAAATATGACACCAACTCGCTCTCTATTGAGCCCAACTCAAACGACCAAGCAGCCAGTGCAGGGAGCAGCATGCTGTACGTACTTGTTACCACCAGCTGCGAGGGATCATTCAGGGCGTGCAGCATCAGCTCCCAGCACTGCTTGAACTTCTGCTCATCGTCTGTGAAGGCAACAATGACACCAAGAGAACGAACAATGGCCTGGCGCACACTCTCGGCCTTGTCCTCTGTGAGCATCTGCTTCAGCATGGACAGCACCAGAGATCCACGCAGTTCTGGCTGCAAAATGTGTTCACACAGGAGTTACTACAGTCATTAACTCAATTATAATTGGCTTGTTAGGCTATGGTATACACAGATAGTAAGGTAACTATATGATTACTTTGTGTCAGTTGTTCCAGTGTGAACTCACAGGAATGTAAGGTGCAAGAACACCACATGATTCAGCCACCAAGAGCCTCCGCTCGAAATATTTATGGTTTATCTGCGCAGTAACAATAAACGAATAAATACATGACATTCCATTAGTCTACCTTGCATTACAAGTAGCCCATGTTATAAAGTGCATGTGGATGATATACACAATATGTGTAATTGCCTGCATCTTAACCCCAGCAGCCATCTGATCAGTCGGCCAAAAGCTGAGTGCGGGAGTCGATAGGAAGCATCAACACCAGGCAGTAATGGTGTGAGTCAAAGGTTAAGTACATGAGTTTCATATGTTGCACTTTACGTATAAATTGTAAATAAGTATGTCTTGTTTAACAGTGTCGTGTTCATAAGAGAGTCGTTTATTTTCTTTTCTTTTCTTTTTTATAATTCTCACAAGTAGGAGAACCAAATACTGTGAAGATGTTTCCATAGACAAAACCTTCCTGTATGAAATATTCTATCTATCATTAATTTCACCGAAACAGATATTGGATGATTTCAAAATCTTATTTAAAAGGCATATACCATCCTTTTTTCTTTCTTTTTTCTTTATTGAACGGATCTGTATACATTTCAATTATTAAAGTTGCATAATGCTTTAATGGCGATGAAATAAAAAATTAAAAAATCACTGTTCATGAACTCTGTATGAATGTTTATGAGACTCCTTGCAGATATGCCAGTTGCCTCAGGCTATCAATTGATTATCTTCTCATTCTTTTGCTCATGCTGTTCCAGTTTTCCCTCTTAAATTAAAAAAAGAGAGAGAAAAGCTCTCACGATCTCCACAATGAATCATTTGTGCCACTAACTTTACTCCACTCCGGAGAGTTATCTCTCCTTATCATATTTTATGAAGATGATCAAATCCCTTGAGCTACTTATCTCCTTGAAACTGAAGTTATTTCATCTTAACCCATTGCATAATTAATAATAACACTTGTACTGTATCATGTTGCAAGATTACACCATTACTATGAGCCGTGATGATAAGGAGCAGCAACAGAGCCACAGCAAAAGTTTCATTTGCTGAGTTATGAAGGGTAAAGGGCACTGCTTTTAAAAGAAACACAACTAAATTAAAATAAGCCTTGATTTTAGGCTCTTCTGGGAGACATATTGAAACATCGGTCATTCAAATCAATATTGGGAATACCATTTACTACCTCCTACCTACACCCACAAGTGAAACTCATGCTGGGTTACTACTCCATGAGATGTGCTTGTAAAAGGTCACATGTGCACTAATCCACTACATGTGGTTGTCTGCGAGCACTCATTACTATCACACCTCAATACTCACACACATGCTCATTCACAGATTCCGTACCAAGAGCTGTGACCGCTCACGATGCAGTCATGTAACCATAGCAATTGGACTACTTTAAGGTTAATTATTGACTACCTCTATACTTTATACAGAATATGGATGTATTAGGTAAAGTGTAATCACCTGTTCCCACATCTGGGGCAGTAGTTCCGACTCGACCTTTGAACTTCCCGATAACTTGGAGAACGTTACACAGCTGCTCATAATCATGTGCCTACCAAGAAGCGGACATGAATACAGGGATCACATGACATAAAAAGGATGGCATGGTAGGGTCAGAGACCAACATGAAACAACTACAAACGAAGGCTAGGATTCCTTCATAATAAGCCCTGACAACCACCAGATGCAGTAAAGAAACCTCACGCAAGACAATGTCCACACATCCACAGAAGTAGAATAGTTCATACATTCTTTCAAACTAGATGCATGTTCACATATGTAGATGTAATAGAGTGATCATGGTGATTATAGGGGAAGTCCCTATGCCCAGTAGTCATTACCATTATTGGGGGAGTCCCTATGCCCAGTAGTCATTACCATTATAGGGGGAGTCCCTATGCCCAGTAGAATGCCACATAAACGCTCTACCATCATCACCACATTAAATAAAATTAGTGGAACAGGATAAGAGTTGATTTTGATTCATTATCATACAAAACAAGACAGAGCTTGTATGGCTGAGAGATAATGTAAAGTTAACAGCAAAAGACTGATCAATTACAAGAAACTTTGAACAAACACACAACAATCATGTTCAGTTAGAACATTGAGTGGTTTGTACGAGATCTAAACAATCAACATCCTGCAACAATCTTTTAATTGCAAACTTTCTAAATACCACATGGTGTTTCTCATGTGAAGGAATGAAACAATTCTAGAATACCAAGACACATCAGAACTGAGAATACTAGCAGGTTATACCTTGAAGTGAAGTTACGCCAGAGGGTTCAGAATAGACCTCCCATAGGGGTTCTATGCTACAGACTTTCATCACCTTGTAACTTACATCCCAACAATGCTAACTATATAGGTACTACCCCACAGACAATGTATAAACACGGATACACTGTGTGAGTGTAGGTCAATATGCCTCTGCACCATTCATTTGCCTATGGGCTATATAGTGCATAGAAACACAGGCAACAAGGTCATCACAACACAAAGTGTGACCACCACCACCAGTTGCTGCATGAACAATAAGGATACATGATGTGGCCACCATTGCAAACAGAGGTGGACTTAACCTCTGTAAAAAATTAGAGGGGTGAGCGACAAATATGCTGACCATAGCATTTGATTCTTAACTGAAATTGAAGTGCAGTCTATAGCATGACTATGGTACAGTGTTCCTCTCAAGACAGATAACAGAAAGTTGTCCAACACAGACAATGAAATAACCTGCCACAATGTCTGTTGAAACTTCTTTTTCGCTGGGAATATTGTGGATCTTGGCATGATGACAGGTTTTGACCCAACTCAAAACATGGGCTTAAAAATCCGGGAGATGGTTACCATGGTAACGAGAAAAAAGCCAAAGAGGATACCTTAGTCAGAAGAAACCCTAGGAGCACAAGTCCTAAAACTTGGGAATAAAGGATTATAAGGAATTTTTAAAAATCGGATCAAGTAATTCAACGCAGGATTTTTTTTACCATGAGCCAAGGCCCTAACAAATAATGCTGACAAACTAACACACACATGCACAAATAGAAAAAGATGGAAAATCAAGGAGTTAAGAGGAGAGAGAGAGAGAGATGCCACAAACCTCTGTGCCCTGTCTGGTTTTCTGATTAGGTTGAATATGGTGTAGAGTAACTGTTCTCTGGCCTTGGAGTCGGACTGACGGACAATAGTCCCTAGCAACACCGGCACCAACTCCTGGGCACACCAACAGAGGCAACAATGTTAATGAAAATAAAATATCAAACAAACAAAATAATGTCTTCATAAAAAGAAGAAAAATACACACTCGCACACAAGCATGTGTGCACACACACTCACACGCCCACACACTTGCATGCAAGCACACACACAAACACACACACACACACACACACACACACACACACACACACACACACACACACACACACACACACACACACACACACACACACACACACACACACACACACACACACAAACCCACACACACAAACCCACACACACACCTCTCTCTTGGATAATGGCACAATAGGAACTATGTGTGGGAGAGAGCGAGTAAGCAGCTGCACCAGGTCAAAGTCCAACTCGGTCAACTTTGCCACATCCAAACCGACAGTGACTTGGCACACACTCAACAGCTCCTGCCTGAAGCTGACGGACATTTGATGCTTTCTGGACTGCTCCGAGCTCAACTCAATCTCACACTCCGGGCGGTCATTCTGGAGGGTGGAGCAGCTGCCACTCATGTCACTGTGCATGGTGTCCGCATGCTCCTCCCTTGTCGTGATCACAGAGGCCTCCTCACAGCTGGTGGAATGAGAGCGTGGCCGAGACAAGGGGTGAAGCTGAGACATTTCATGAGGTGTGACCATCTCATCAGTTCTATTTGTTCCGACGGTAAGACTTTCAGAGAACACATTGTCATCGCTATTTCCAGGCTTGTTCTTCTTTCCTTCTCTTTCTCCACCAATAGCAACATCTGAAATGTCTGTTGTTTTTCTCTTAGAACTATCACACTCTGTTGAGACAGGACTTCCCACATATTTCTGCTCAGTTTTCTGTTCTCCCTTTCCTCCTCCCTCCAATTCTCCCACTCCATCCAACTTTTTCTTCTTCTCACAGAGATCGGGGGAGGAACGATTTAACTGCTGCTGCATCTGATGGTTCATTACGTCCTGCTGGTTGCCAAGGGAACTTCCTCTTCTATGTACCTTCTCACTATTACTGATCTTCACGGACGCCGCACTGCAACCATTGAGAAAGAGGATGTGGGAGGGAAAGGGGGAGGAGTTTAATGCAACACAAGATCATATGATGAGAGTAACTTGCCTCAACTTCTTCTTCAACCTGAGCTGGAGTCCCTCACTCTCTCTCTTCAGAGCCAAGCACTGCCCCGTTGCCACGGACAACTGGTCCTCCTAAGAAGTTATACAGCAGAAGTGGTGTGCATTAAAATAAATAACACATGTTGCAAAACTAAGTTAAAAAGGCAAGAAAATGGGGGAAAGGACAAATATATCTGAGGATTAAAATGAAACTAAGGAATATTCGAATTAATAAAGGAAGTTAGACACTTTTGTGTGATATACAGGGTTTAAATGAGGGGCAGAAACTAGGGAAGATGGTGGTTGGGTAATGTTGGAAGAGTTGAAGTTGGTGTGTACTAGAAATGGGGATAAGCTACAGTAGAAGCATGGAGGGTGGAAGTGTAGGAGCCTCTGATGGTAAGCAAGGGGAGGAGGAATCTAAGATGAGGGTGAGGGTGATCCAGATTGAGAGAAGAAAATTGATGAGAAAGGAGAAAAAGTATTGCATGTGCTATAGAGAAGATGATGAAGAAAGGAAGGATTGACTAGATTAAGTATTGATAGTTGCAAAACACCTTGCACAGTAAATTGTTTTAAAAGGGAGCTTGCTAAATTTAAAGAAATTTGTCTAAAATGTTTAAAATGATGGCACAACTTATGAATATCTTTTTTTTTTAATGTGTTGAATGATCTCATTCGTAACTAGCATCATATATGAAACTAACACCATTGAATAGCAACTGTACTCCATGCACCACAGAACTCACAAGCTCTTGTATGCGTTGTAGGCGCTCCTTGTCTGAGAGCAGGGCTGCACTGTAGTTCCTGAAGAGCTGCAGGAGAGCAGGAGGCTTGGGACTGTTCAGACCAACATCATCCCAATCATCAAAGTCCTGGCATGGGAGAGAAGAGGGAGGAGTGACATGAAACACCACTCACAGCTGGTCTGGGGAGTCCACATGGACTGCACCAACTGAAGGGGTTGAATAATGAACTGTGTGTGGTTGTTGCCATGCCACAGAGCTCTCAACACAGCACTTTACTTTGAAGAATATTTAGTGGTTGATAGCACCCCTCCCCCCCCACCCCCAAGCTCAGAATGTACAGTGAAGCTGAATCACTGCCTCAATATTCCTATTGAACTGATGGAGTCACCTACTTTGTTTCCAGTACTATTTAGAGTTACTTTTTTTTCTTTTTTTTTTTTGTTGTTCTTTTGAATATAGTAAAAGGAAACTAGAAATCATCCAAGGATGGAATCCCGCAAGTATGCCTTTCATATCTATTTTTGCTGTTGTACAGGGTTCATGTGGTTCACAGTTTTGCTGATTTCATTTAGGGTATTTTAGAGTGACCTAGTGTTTCTCACATCATGCAGTTCGTTGGGTAAGTGTAGCACTCAAAAAATTATAATAACTACTTAGGAATGTGTAATTCAATTACAATTATAATTTCTGTTCTTAGTACTTAACAAGTAATTGTAATAAAAATTAGAGAGTGGACTAACAGACAGATAGACACAAATGCACACACACAAAGTGAAAACAAAGCCAGCAGTCGACTTGCAGCTTGTAACAAGCTTTCGTTTTGCAGCTTGTAACAAGCTTTCGTTTTGCAGCTTGTAACAAAATTTTTCTCTCTGGTTTGTAATAAACCTTTTATTACTTAACCATGATAATGGTAACTAGAGGAGACCCACCACTCAAAGGGTAGCACAATAGTTATAAATGTCATATGTTGTCAGGTTATAAGTATTATTACAGACAGACAAACAAACAGAAAGACAGAGAGATTAAAAAAATTTAAAAAAAAAATATATATATATATACATATATATATATCCAAAAGATTGGTTCAGTTGATGAATATGGTTGATGGTTCATTAACTAGGTTAGTATTGCATAAGTACCCTTTACCCACATTTAAGAAGTAGGCGGTAAAGGTAAATGGTAATCAATACTGGAGTAGATTTCACTTACATTGTGGTAACTAAATTAGGCCAGCAGCCAATACTAAGTTACATGGGGATGGACTGTATATCAGTTTCAGTTATTTCACCAGCTTTGTGCTGTTTACTAAGAGCACCTAGTAAAGAGTGTTTTGCTTGACACTTTGATAATTTGAAGGGGAAAACACGTTTTACATAGCTATGGTATGCCCTAATTACATAGCAAAGAAACAGTGATGTAGCTGGGAAAGTTATTTCTACACCACCCTTCACCACTCTTCACATGGCTCTTCTGTACACACACTTCACCATGCATAAAAGTTCAGCCATCAGTTATGTCTGCCAACCACTCTCTCTGTCTAGCCCTGTCAATTTGTATCACAGTTTCTCACGTAATTTCACTTAACTGCAGACATTTTCCTCCTATATTTTAGACTCTGCTGCTACTCTCCTGGTCTCCATTACAATTCTCTTTGTAAACTCTTTTGCGCAAGTTGAGTGTCATCTAGGGAGACTTTATGTCTTTGGTTGCAATCGCCAAAACAAGGGAATCAGAAACTACTCTAACTCAACTATTAGCACGATAATGAGGATTCCTTCTATAGTGCTATCTGAGTGCTTGTAAAATTCACTATCCTATTAAGATGGAGACAGGCTGTCTGATTGTATGTGTGTGTGGCTGTCTGATTGTGTGTGTGGCTGTCTGATTGTGTGTGTGGCTGTCTGATTGTGTGTGTGGCTGTCTGATTGTGTGTGTGTGTGTGTGTGTGTGTGTGTGTGTGTGTGTGTGTGTGTGTGTGTGTGTGTGTGTGTGTGTGTGTGTGTGTGTGTGGCTGTCTGTGTGTGTGGCTGTCTGATTGTGTGTGTGTGGCTGTCTGATTGTATGTGTGTGTGGCTGTCTGATTGTATGTGTGTGTGGCTGTCTGATTGTATGTGTGTGTGGCTGTCTGGTTGTATGTGTGTGTGTGTGGCTGTCTGATTGGGTGTGTGTGGCTGTCTGATTGGGTGTGTGTGGCTGTCTGATTGTATGTGTGTGTGGCTGTTTGATTGTGTGTGTGTGGCTGTCTGATTGTATGTGTGTGTGGCTGTCTGATTGTATGTGTGTGTGGCTGTCTGGGCTACAACTCTAGAACCAGTGGACTGGATGAGCTCTAATTTTTACAGGAAGACTCCTGTGGACTACATGAACATGTTGGCAGAGTCCCACATGCCCCATACCCCTTACTATGTGGGTGTCAAGCAAAATCCCTCAGAAAAATGGAGATTCAAAATAAGGGGTTGAGAGTTTAAACACCAGCAGGGTTTTTATTCCTCCCCCCCCTTTTTTTTCTCCCTCCCCCTCACCCCATTTCTTATCCCCCATCGTCTATTCTCCCCCCCCCCCTCCCCTCCTTTTTTCCCCTCTTTTTCTTCATTGATTCTTAGTTACCTTGCAGCATCAGACATTTCTTTGTTGGACTAGCAGCTATTTTTTTAGATGTTTGTTAATTAACCATCTGCTATACAATGCCTCACAAGGGCAACAAGAGGGAAATGTCTTCATGGAACCAGCTGCAAACTACAGGGTGTCCCAGAGATACTTCTCCACTTAAAATGGCTGATTTCGAACACCTTATATGGGATAGTCTGGAGGCAAAATAGCCAATTTTACTGCTATAATCCCCACTGATGACCATTCCAGACAAACCGAGGTCACCATTGGACTCCTCAACCCCAAAAACCTTATACAGTAATGCGTGGTTTATGACCTATTTTACTACTGCAACGCCCACTGGTGGCCATTTTTAGACAAATAGAGGTCACCAATGGACTGAGCGGCCTCCATCACCATAGAGCCAATGGTCTTACAGTTGTACACTGGCCAACTGGGACTCCAGGACCAAATGGCCCATGATAAGAATCACAACTTGTAGACCTGATGGCTTCGCCACAGATAAAAAGAGCAACTCAAAAATCTTGACAATGGACTAGATTACAAAGATAACTCAGGCACTTCCATGGACCATTGTGTTTATATTGAAATTAAATACCAACAATATTTTGTCTGCTCAAATTTGTGGCACAGTCTCTCTGAACTAAAACTGAACAAACAAGTTACATGCCAATACCTTTACTTGTATGTAATGTGACTACAGCCACCTAAGGTGGGCCTACCAAGTATTTCCATGGCAGGCTATCACCCCTGGAGAGGGAGGCTGCAATTGCCTGCTAGTAGCTTTAACTTCCATTGGTGTGATGGCTTGCCCCCCCCCCCCCCCCCAATACATTCCATTTTCTTCATTTTGCCCCCCCCCAATACATTCCATTTTCTTCATTTTGCCCCCCATACATTCCATTTTCTTCATTTTGCCCCCCCCCCTTGGAAATTTCCTAGAAAAGTCCCTGACATGTTCCACACATGGAACATTTTCACACTAGTTCTACACAATAAACCTCCATAGAAAAATTGTGGAAGAGAATCGGGCAATAATGAAAACATGTCTGTAAAACTTATGAACAGCTTGGTAACATTTGGTACTTATAGCCAGCAGTGAATAAGTCTCCATCAACACATCATGTGATGCCATGCAACAGGGCGTGCATAGGACAAAGTACAAGTGTTCCACACATACAAAATATGGTCATGTCAAATGATAAATTTGCTCACCTGGTCTCCATTCTCCTCGGTGAGAGTGATGGCACTGAGTTTGAGGTTCTGCTGCATGAGATACTCATGGGCAAGGAAGTTCAGGGCTCGCTTCTCATGATGTTTGATGGGTTCCTATGGCAACACACAAAGGTAAAAGGTCATCAAATGTGTTGTCTACATGGTTTCAACCTGCCCCTTCATCCTTTTTAACAGATTACTAGTGGTTTGCAAAACAAAAATAAATAAATAAATAAATATAAAAATAAATAAATAAATAAATAAATAAATAAATAAATAAATAAATAAATAAATAAATAAATAAATAAATAAATAAATAAATAAATTTTCTGATCAAGAATCATTTAGTATTTCGCACAATTGTAGTGTTAATTGGATAGGCTATAATGTTTCCATGTATGTTATACCATCAAAGAAAAATTAAATTGTTTATGATTATTATGGACTCAGAAATTCATACAGAGAGGGGGGCGTGTACCCTGGGATTTCCCAAATCTCCCTCCCCACCAATGAGGATTTAACAGCAGCTTATGGAATATATAGCACACAAAAATAGTTAGAGTCTTCTGGCTGTCCAAAACCAACTAAAATTCATATCAAAGCACCTAGTTTTAAACTTTTTTTTTGGTGTCCCATGAAAAAACACTGTATCATTATACTCCACACCCCCTCCTTCCAGGGAAAAAAAAATCCTGTATTCTGCCCTGACGGTGCATATAAAAAGTGTGTTAAAAATAAATGTGTGTAGCAAACAATTCCATCTTTTCTTCAGTAGGTAGCTGTTATTTTTACCAGTAGACCCAGATACTTCGTTTCACAGAGTCAAGAACTGACTAATTTTGGACATTTATTGTGACAATTCATTTCGGTATATAAACTAGTTTGATCAGATTTATTGTACACAAGTTGTAGATGATGTAAATAGATAAAATAGAATTGCCAAGGGAATACCCCTACTACAGAAGACAATCATTGCTAAACACAAAAAAGAAATTGAAGAAAGAAACAGATACTGTTAGACTGATATGCGAATTCCACCCAGCCTATGGGGGGGGGGAGGGAGATTTTTCTTCACACTTTAACAGCTTTCATATTGTTTTATGCACTACATTAGCACTAGATTCCAGGCACCATAGAGTGTTTTTAGAAGTAACACAAGCTGCAGCCAATGTATAAACAACTAAAAACTGCTGACGTGAGTTTTAACTGAGACAATATACTTTTATCCCCACGTTTTTATGCCCAATACAAAAGCTTTGTCATTTCAATGGAGAAACTACTACTGCAATGGTATTCTCTGATTGTGGGTGAACTGGATGCACTAAGTACTGACTAACTTACATCAGACTTGGTTTTGGGTTTAATGTTAACCAATCCACTCGATTTAGTCTGACAGACATCTAATGAGATAAAACAAGAAAACGATACATTCCTTACATTCTGAAATGCAATCATAAGATAAAACATGCAGTAAATAAATACAAATCTGATACGATAAAGTAATCTTCTATAAAGCCAACATGTCCTCTCTGTATTTACCAGCAGCATCTGTTAAGCTCCCACGTAGAGATTTTATGGTTTCATATGCCCTCCGAAGTTCGAACTCAAGCACTGCCACTTTGTCATCCCGTTCTCTGTCCAAATCATCAGAATATCTGCCCATCTCAATGGAATCGAAGGTGGACAGACTGGGTGTCCTCACTACACAGTGCATATACAAGCATACAAGTGTCCATGTGGTGTGCATGTGCTTGTCATGCTGTTGCTAAGCTACTTCCTGCAACTCACTTATGCCCTGGAGAAGACCTGTACTGGAAAGAGAATGAGGCATAGTATGCTCAAAGTTTCCTGGGTTGGAGAAATAGTCCTTGAGACACTGCACCTCCTTGCCAGACTCTAGCAGTTCTGTGTAGAGCTCCAGGGCAGTCAAGCAGAGTCCATCCTCAAGCAAGACTGTGGCTATTTCTTCCCAATCTGTAGCAGAGGTGACACCAGAATTTCTCACGAGTGCTGCATTCCGCTTGGTGGGTGAGTCCACCACTGGGAAGGTAGACATTGTGCAGTTAAAAGTGGGTCTCCAGATGCTGCAATAAATTTATGGAGATCCTCCCCATGCTCCAGTTTATTCTCGTTTATTCAGGGCGGTCACGCGCTTATTTGTTTTTGTCACCTGACAAAGAAAGTGGCAATGACAAATCTGGTCTCGCAAGTGGAATCCTTTACCTACTTCTGTCAAGGTCAATGAAGGATGGCTGGAAGCGATTTAAGCGGAAGGAGGTCCCCCCTTACTTTGCGGGGAGATCTGTCTGACATTTACGGGAGCTTCTTTCTGGAGTCTACTGTCATGGCTGAATAGTGAATATAGTTACAAGCTTAGTATTCCAGACTCGCTAAGATTGTTAAATGTAATTCTATTTAGTGCACAGGTCTTGCAGCATCCTGTCCCAGGTGTCTATGTATTCCCATCGGAAGTCTCTCCATTGAGTAAGTGGATGTACCATAGTGAATGACCAATGAATATTAGCCTTGATGTCCTGGGGACAATACATTGCACAGTATGGTATGGACTACTCTCTGTTAGGGGTGGTCTCTATGAGGGAGCTTTCTTCAAATTCACAATTCTCATTCCAGCCAACTACCCTGATGGTGGATGCCCGGTATGTGTGTTACTTGCAATTGACTTTACCAAGTACATTTAAAACTTTCAAATATGTGTTCAGGCCAGGCCACAAAAAAAATTTTTTTTTATTTCTCATGCTTGCCTGCATCAATTTTTTGAAGCTACATCAAAAAAAATGTTATCACATGATCCTGTTAAGTGATCCCATTAAGGATACCATCTTTCAATAACACTTGCAATATTTTATATTTGAAATGACCAAAAAAAATAATAATAATAAAACCACACCCAGATCAACCCTAAAAGAAAAAAGCCACATCAGCGTGAATATTTTGAAAAATATTCCCGAAAAACAAAACAAAAATTTTTCTTTTTTTTTTTTTTTTTTTTTTTTACTTGGCCTTATACTAGTGGAATATCTTTTTCATGATGGGTAAGCAATTTTAACTTGTGTATGTTTTGTATTGAGTAATTCAATTAATGAGTGATGGGTAAATAGATTTTGTGTGAACATCTTGTAGGAGTTTGATTTCCAAGCTGGAGTCTACCATCCCCTGGTGGACTTTGAGACAGGGGAACTAGAGACCAAGAAGGAGTTCCAGCGATGGAGGAGAGACATCAATCACATTTACCACCTCCTTGCCTTTGCCAGGAAGATATTCTACAACATAGACAAAACCCATGCCTCCAACAAAGAGGCAGCCGAATTGTAAGGGGAAATAGTTCATACAGGTGTCGTGTCACCTTATCTGTGGCAAGAAATGTGCAACTAATAATGTCTTTGAATGTCCTATTCTTCGAATTTCCTATGTGCATTACAAGTAGAACGAAGTGACCAAATATGGTCACTTCTTTTGAAATGTAATTCATTTTTCCTTGTTCAATAAGGATTGTTATTTCTGTTTCTTTTTTGTTCGTTTATGTTCTTTACGTTCTTGTTTGTTTCTCCTATACAATATAAATTCCCATGTTAATTATTGGTATCACATGACTGTGTGTTCAGGTATAGAAGTGATGTCACCAAGTTCAAGCTGAATGTGAAGGAAAGTGTTGATGCATGTCTGGAGGATATCATGAACTATGACCCCTCGGACTCACACAGTGTGAAGTAAGTTATCTTGTGTTTCTTTAAATTTTGTAATGGAAATGGGTGTGTCATCTGTTTGCGGATGATGATGATCGTGCACTTGGGTCGAGGCAGGTTGAAGTAGGTTGACAATAGCTCTATGGGACACACACTGGACCAACATCACACTGGGTTGAGGCAGGTTGAAAGTAGGTTGACAATAGCTCTATGGGACACACACTGGACCAACATCACACTGGGTTGAGGCAGGTTGAAGTAGGTTGACAATAGCTCTATGGGGACACACACTGGACCAACATCACACTGGGTTGAGGCAAGTTGAATCGTTAGGGCACGTGTATATTGTGGTATCTAATCTATAAAAGTAAGTGTATGTATGGCCAAGCATCACAGCGAAACGGTTGAATCGATTTTGATGAAACTTTGCAGGCATGATCCTAGGGTACCTGGCAAGGTTTTTCATCCCAGAAAATCCTGAATGTGGCACCCCTGGTGGGGAAAGATGGAATTCAAATTTCCAATAAAAACCGCCTTAAAACCATGGCTCAGTGGTTAAAGCACAGGTCTCTTAACTGAAAGTCAGTGGGTCAAACATGGTCTCAAGTCCATTCTCTTTGCTTTGCTGCCAGAAGTGAGAGGTTCATAGGTACCAACTAAAAGTGACGGCAATTTTATTTTTTGGGGATAGGATAGAGTATTTGAAGATTTCCCTGCCAATCAGCCAAGTGAGACAACTACAACTCAAACAAAGTCTTCCAAATTCTTTGTATTTTTTTTTATAATTCTTTGAAGAACATAAGTCAGTACTTGTGTAAGTTGTAGTGTAATTGTGTTCCCTTTAGGGATACACTTAGTTGCAGAAGCAACTGGGAATTTTCTTGGTTCTATTGCTGGTCCTTACTACCAGGACTCATAATAGACAGATACTTTAATCTGGTGGCTTAATCTTGCAACATGATTAAATATACAACCTCTGTTATAATAGAGCAATAACTGTTAGTAATTTAGCAATGGGTCAAAGAAATGACTGCAGCTCCAAGGATTTGAATATTCCTAAAAATGAAATTAGAAAGATGCTTATGAGATGAATGAAACAATATATATTGTGGGGAATATCAGAGTTTGTTGGGGCTTCTTCTTCTTTTTTTTGAAAGAAAGGAAGAAAAAAAAGAGAGGGTGCATAAACAAAAGGATGAAATAACTGATGGATTGCCTGAGGCAACTGGCATGTATCAAAAGTGTCTCAGTAACATTCATCAGAGTTCTTGGCTAATGATGGAAACTTTTTATCATTGATAAAAGTGTTACACCACTTCAAGGGTTAAAATAAATACAGACTCCTTCAGTAATGAAACAATACCATATTATTGAATTGAATTCTTCTACAACAAAGGTAGCAATCAATTCATATATTAAAAAAAAAATTATTGAATAATGTGGAGGAAGTTTTGCAGGCACATGGTGGACATTAAAAATGACTATTTGACAAAGACGGACTATAAGATATGGTAGGTGAAATAATTATTGAACATGATGAACATAAGGATGCCGACAGACATTTAATTGACATGGCACTACAATTATCACCACAAAGTGAAGCTAACAACAGAACTAAATACAACTACAAACTCTCAACACAACTTGTCAAATACAATAGAAAACATGGACCCTAACTTTCTCGATTTCCCAATTCTTCATGCCAAAATACTTCCACCATCCACCTCAGCCATCTTTCAGAAATTTCAATGCATTGCACACTCTTCAACCATCTCAGCAATCTTCAATAGAATGGAAGTTTCCACAACAATTTTATATCAGAATGCTCACCCCCACCTTCCCTATGTTCCACAGTTCTCTTCAATACTATGAACATGTTACCCTAGCAGTTTCACATTCAATCCAGTAACAATGTCAACCCAGCAGTTTTATAGCACAATGCTCCTCCATCTTCCATAGTTCTCTTCAATGCAATGAACACAATCTTACCCCATAAGTTCAATATGAATATTTTAGTCTGCCATCAGGAGTGTGCCATGCTAGCTCCAACAAAATTGATGCTTTACCACAGCTAAAGCTATTAACGTCTCTCTAAATAACTTCTGTGTTGATTCTTTGCCACATTAATATCTAACTAAATATTTACTATTCGCTTCCCTACCTATTGGATGAACCTGGTTGTACAGCGACTGACAAGAAGCTAATTGTCAGACATTAGTTTTTTCTCAGAGTTTCTGCTTCCCGCCAGTAGGCAAGGGAGGATAGTCCAGCTGCATTCCGTGTGGTCTGAAGAATGCCTGTACTTTCCTTATGAACTGTACAGCTAAATCCTGATTCCTTCTTTGCAGAACTTCAGGAGTAACGTAGGGAGAAAAAAAAAACACCACTTCAGGCGGAGTTGGATGATATCTGAAATATTGGAAATGAGTAAATATTGAGACTTTTATAGCGATTTTTTGACCGGCAAAGTCAAAGCGAATGGACTTTAGGTTGATTTTTTCTCTCTTTTTTTTTTCTTCCCCCTTTTCTGTCCTTCCTTCACTTTTTCTTACCCCCTCCCCCTTTTCGTCCATTATTTCCTTCCATTTTTCTTTTTTCACATTTTTCCTTTCAAATTCTGACATGCTCAAATGTTTAAAAAAAAATTGAAAATTGGTAGGTTAAATAGAAAACACTCGAGACTTGCACACAAAATTTTTTTTGTTATTTATCGATTAGGGACCTGAGTAGATTGTTATTTGTAAATTTCGACTTACGTAGACTTATTGAGTTGATTTGTTATTTTTTTACTTGATATGTTACATGTAGATTATTGACCAGAGTAGGAGGAAGCATACTTGCACACACATGTAATTAGGTAATTGATGATTAAATTATTTATTATGTTATATTGCCATTTCCATTGGAGGGAAGCCAACATATTTAAGGGAGGCTGATCTCTGGAGAATGTGGAGTAGTTTTGAGTGGTGTTGCCAAAATAATATTTTTTTTCCAATAATAATAGTAATTTTTGGAAACAATTGGGAGGGAGTTTGATTGGGTAAGTGCTAATGCCCCAAAAATGTAATGAATTTTCAGCAGGAGTCAGATTCTAGACAAAATTGAATCAGAGCCAGCTGCCCATTCAGAAGAAAAGGGAACTGCAAGAGAAATTCTTGAAACCACAAGGTTTAGAAATAGTGCTAGAGTGGTTTCAGTCATGTTTCATGTTGCTAATGGCACAAGCAACACCGGGTATACACGCTAGTGGTTGATAAAACCCAACCTCATTGGAGTAAATAACGAATAACAAATTAAAGTAATTTTCTATATATAACTTGCACCCATTTAATACCTTAGTGTTATCAAGTTGATATTGAGTAAACATATTTTAGGATTGGCAAGTGGACTGTGGAGGTGATGAAGGCAGCAAGGACATCCATATTTGAACCTGAGGTGAGTTGACATCAATAGTTGACCATGTCTGTCTATAGTATGTCATCACTCACTTTGTCACCACTTTTTTCCCCCTTTTTCCATTATTTCTCAAACTTTCACGTCGGACATGGAGTTCACCATGCATTCATATCAGCTTGTGCTGAAAATGTAGAACTCACTCTTTGAGGTTTTAAAAAAAATGTTTTACTGCCTGTTACCATTACTGCTAGTCTCTCTCTCTCTTTCTCTCTCCCTAACTAAATGTTGGATAAAATGTATCCATCAAATCTTATCCTTTAGCAACTCAAAACATAATTGCAACAAAGTTTGGTAAGTTTAAAATTTCCTGACTCCCCCAAATGTGGTCTTGTATAGGTTGTTTTCTTGAATTCCTTCTAGGGACACATTTTTCAATTCTTTATTATATATTTTTTTAGGCATTATCATTGCAGATTTACCTAATATTGAAGCTTTTAGTTTAAGCATTGGGATGGAGTGACTTTACAAATTCTGGTATCATTATAATCTAGAACTCGCAGGCAACACTGCATCCATTTGTAGTGTACTACAAATTCAAGGATGAGGCTGAAGCATAATACCCTCACAGTTCACACATTCATCAGCAAAGGGACACCTTACATCAGAGAACAGCTTCCCTCTGTGACTAAAGCCCTGTCTACACTACCAACTGGTTGGTACCCCTCTTCAGCAACACCCGGTTCCAAATGTTTTCGTGCATCCACACTAGCATAAGTGCTGAACCCGAGAATATGAGCCTGAAGCCCCTGGTTGGGTTACCATGGAATGACCAGTGTATTTATACTCCTCTGGGATGCTTCAAGGTGAATTCTGGTGGGATGGCAGCCAGCAGGTGTAGCCATTAAAATTTTAAAAAAAGTGGTCTAGCCACAGCTGGATATCACCGTCCTCCAGTGTTTCTTGCTATGATTGATATTGCATCAATAGTACTTGTCTTTCTAGCCATTGTTTTCACACTGGAGATGCACTCATTCTTAACTCTATATATAGCACACCATTGACTATGTCAACAAGACTGATTGTGTTGTTGTTTTTCTTCATATGTTACCAGTTCATGCAAGAGGAGTCCATGGGGAAGAACGCACAGACCTGTGGGTTGTCGTGGGTGAAGCCTGGCACTTACACTCCATTCAGCAACGATGACAGCTGACAAACATCATGTGACTCTATCATTCCACATAGATACATACACAACACTTCCTTTTAAATGTGTCTTTCACTCTCTATATACCAAACAAAACTGTTTTTAAACTTTTTATTGGTTCATTATTATTTATCAAGAAATAATTGTTGTACTAGTTAGTGCTCTCTATTGTATTGATGTGTTCAACAGTAATCTGTCATTTAATGAAATAAACAATCAGCTTGAAGAAGGAAAAAAATTTAGCAATCCATATATATCAACTATGCACAACTCCAAATTCCAAGATTTGTGGGGGGGGGTGGGGGGGATGAGTGTTAAAAACTTGAAATTGGTCATTTATCCTCACAGATGTAATGTCTGTTCCAGAGTTCTCAGCTGAACCATGAAGCCTCTATTGGGTTGTGCTACAGGCCTTGAGTCTCTCAGCCTTGCCAGAGCCTCATCCAGGGAGAGCTGCTCTCGGTGCATGACATAAGCCAGAGCAATGGAGACCGACCTGGACCGACCTGCATGGCTGGACAAAAGAAATGATGAGGGGGGAGGGAGAGATTATCAAGTCATGGCAAACAATAACTCAAGTGTCAGAAAGGGTGGAAGATTTTTGTGGAGATATTACATTGCATTAAGTTGATCCAGGTTGAAATGATGCTTGCTCTCTGTGGACAAAAAATGCATTAAGTTGCTAAACATGTCCAAAACCAAAAATAAAAAATAGTTCGGATCAACAATATGCTAAATTGAAAGTTCAAACCACAACTATTCACTGTTTAGGAACATTTGTGGGCAGAAGGAAAAAAAGGTGGTTTAAAATTACTAAAAGCCATAGTGAGCATATTAAATGAGAAATATCGTAACCAGTTGTGCGTATCCATTTGCGCGTATCCATTTGCGGGAAGGTCCAAGATGCTCGGCTACAAAATTTTTATATCACCTACCATGTGCACCTGTTAATAGCTAAGTATGACAAGCTCTCCCCTCCCCAATGAAGTATGTTCTGTTCCTTACAAGTGAAATCTTTACTTACCAATGCACTAGGACTTTCCCCCTCTCTCTCCCTGTGTCCATAAATTGCTCGCATTTGGGATAATGTTCAAGAATATTTTGTTTCAGGTCATCAAACATCTCAATGTTCAGGTATTGGAATTCCTGTATAGCATTGCAAGGGGGGGGGGGGGGGGGGGGGGGTGGTGTACAACCCGAAACAAAAATTAATTAATAATTCTACAACAACAAAAAACAAAGATTCTTCCATGAGACACAGAGGAGAAGAGAATCAGCTATTTTATTGCCCACCCATGACTCAGATATTTCTTGTCTGTTTCAACAACTTCAAAAATATCACCCAACCAAACTGTACATGTTTATTCATATTTCTGTGGGATGTATGTAGGTACATATCAATACATCTCTATTTTCTAATAAATAGCTCTTATCTGAGTGGCTGTGTGCCCACTGTGCATTCCTTCAATTTTGCAGTTAAGAATCGAGGAGTATCAAAACAATGAAAATCAAGTTCTGCAGACAGTAGTACGGGGTTTGTTTTTTTTCTTCAATTTTGATAAGATGTATTCAGGTTGTAGTAGGCAAAAGTGAAAATGGCCACTTCAGGCAGACTAATGAAGCAGCTGTATCTTATTGGAGAAGTGTTTTGCATCTGTGGTGTTGAAAAGCCTAAGGTAAGTTGCATTCTCTTGGCAGTTCAGTGCAGTTTAATACATGATAACAAAAATGAAGCACAAAATTCCCTGGCAATTCCCTGGCAATTCCCTGGCAATTCCCTGGTAATTCCCTGGTAAACAACACCATATCATGCACTGCAAAATTTTGAGGTTACAATAGTTCATGTAAGGAGGGATTAGAATTTTTTTTTTTTTTTTTTTTTTTTTTTTTTAATATATGAAAATCATTTTGGTATCTAACAATGACAGTGGTTATTTAGGAATAAATGGTTTACCAAATATAAGGAACAAGAATAGGGAAACCTTGATTTTGCAATTACTGTGCAGAGAAAAGGAGTGGGTGGGGGGGGGGGGGGGAAGACATTGGTTTCCGAGGAGGTGGGATAACTATTGGATAAGCAGTTTGCATCCATTGGCAAGTATTTGTGGCTGCATCAAGAATTGGTATCCCTCATCATATCCACATAGCTGTCCACAGGTCCTCTGATTAAATAACGAGAAATGTTGTACGCCTTGACATTGGAGTAATTTTTGGTTAGATTACTAGTCCAACCTTACAAGAGAAGCTGCAAATTGTGTATAACACATCACATGCACACATACTAAATGCCTGCTGTAAGATGCTGGCCACATCAATAGCAAACACCACAGCATTGCCAACCTTGCAGGCAAAGCTGTAAATAGTCATCTAGGATGCATAAATAAATATTTCCTTTTGTTATGCGTCTTGCCCAATTCATGTGGACATTGGAGATTCAGAAGTTCAAATCTGATGTTTGCAAAGTTTTAGACTTTCTAAAGTCACCAAATAGAGAAATTGGACTAAAGATACTTTTTAGATGTTATAGTTTCACAAGAAAAAAAAGAATGAAGAAAGAAACTTAGAATGAGAAGAATGTCCTTGTGGGAGGAGTAAACAGTTGTTTCAATTTATTAAATTAAATAAATGAAAATAGGGACACTTTGTATATGACATGGAAGGCTAAGAGGGGGTGGGGTGGGGGAGAAGAAATCACAGAGTTTCATGATATCTCTGTATTAATTATACTGTGATGAATGACCTCTATTCACCACCTATTATCTACTTAACCATCCTTTAACATTTACAAGAAGAAGGATACTCTCTGTCAACTATTTGATGAGGGAACAAGAGCGGCCCTGCACTAAGACCTGTGGCAAATAATTACTATAATATTTATAAAATATAGTATTTTAGACCAGGCAAAATATTTTTTTAGAACACTTAATGTGAGATTAATGGTGTGGTAAGATTTACAACTTTTGGGTTCTATATAGTAAGAAGTACAATTGTAACCACAGGGTTTCCTTACAGTAAAATTACTTAGTCGTAAACAATTTGTTACAACAACATATGTTGGTGTTTCCAAACAATTAGTTAAAAATCCATTCTTGAGCAAAACTTGTGGATGTATGGTTCCTCACCATTCCAAGTATTCCTTTTTTACCCGTGTGCCACAGGTAAAAACAAGTCAGCTCTGATAGATTCAGCAAAAGAAACAGGCCACATAGAAAATCAGTGTATCCCTTCATATATCATGATATTATATCTTTCGTAGCTTACTGGTAATAGATAGTGACAGATTAAATTACAGGTCTTAAAGAGATTTCTTTCATTTTGAAGTAAACTCAGATCACAATCTGTATTTTTTTAATGTTTTTCCCCCCTTTAGATATAGCATATAGCCCTAAACAACCCTAGCCCTAGGGGGAAGTGATTAGTATGCTAGCCCATGCGTTTAATTGGGTGTGGGTGTTGGACAGACCCTGCTTCTTTTTTTTTTAAGGTGTGGAATTAATTTCATTCGGGACCACTCTAGTACAGTAGTGCTGAAGCACTTTCTGGGTATATAGTTGTTTACGATTAAGTTCCTCTACTGAACTCACACTTGGGAAGGTATTGGGCACCCCGTAAGCCACATTGAGTATGTGAGTTATTCCAAGTTCTCTCAATAAGGATAGGTCTTGTGCCACGTCTTCTGATCCAACAAACACTCCATCCATAGCCACACCCACACTCAGATCCTGGGTCATTAAGTCAGGACAAAATCCCAAGCCATCCTCATACTCTTTCAGCACCAAAGTTTCTCCTGAGGAGTCTTTCTTCTCAATGAACTTTGATAGAGGTGAAGGAAAATAATGAAACAATGTTTTAAGCATGTTTGGTACTCTTACCTGTTTTCCTTGAGGGGTTGTGATATGAGTTTCCGTAGACTTCAAAGACTTCACACTAAAAGATTCAATCGCACCCATTAAATTTGACTGCATCTTTGCCAGAGTGAGGGAATGATTGTATTGCAAGTAGCTACAGTTTAGAAAAATGGTCACGCCCTCACTTAAAGTACAACTGAACACGACCTGGAGAAATTTCACTTTCACGTTCAGGAAATATTCCAAGCTTCTGTCAGTTCCTTCAGCTGGGCTCCCCCCACTCCCCAGAGCTCCGTGACAATCCAATAATACCTTAGCAACATTTATTCTGTTTTGCTGCGGTAATATAGCTATATATAACCTTATACTATGTAAGGGGTAGTGTGTGTAACCATGTACTATTCATCAGTGTTATTATATAAATAGTTTAATAAATATTAAATCAGTGAATAAACACAATAAATGAAAACCAAATATACAAACAGATAGATAATATGTAAAAAAAAAAAAAGTATATAAAGTAGATGCTCAATTTGAGTATTTTAGTCTGGGGCAAATTGCATATACAGACTGAGCTGCCATGAGCTGAGCTTGCTAACAGGTGTAGGATGCCAAAGTTTTTAGATCAAGTGCACATTTCAAATATTTGTAATCTTCCCCCTCCCTTCAGTGAAAATCACCATGCATCCATTTTGAGGTTCTAGAACTCAATCTGAGATCATCAAGAGCTCATAATTTGTTTGTTGCTTCACAAAGTACTTGCTTCTAAGATCTTTGAACAATTTGGAAGTTGCAGCTGCATCTGCAGAAACGTTTTGGTTTATGGGCACTTAACACAAACCAAATTGCAGAAAACTCAAGAGTCCCCACTTATTACCACACAGCCATACAATACTTCAGGCATGTTTGAGCTTGAGCTTGGATAGCATAAACAAAACAAATTTAATCCCCCCCCCCCCCCCCCTCCCCCCAATTTTCCATACCCCCTTTTTTTTCTTTCCTACCTTAATTCCTTTTGTTCCTCCCTCCTTTCTTTATTCTTTCTTCCCCCCCCCCCTTTTTTTGTTATATGCAACACTAAAACATGACCAGACTGAAATAAGACCTGTGGCAAATAATTACTATAATATTTAATAAAATATAGTGTTTTAAAGTAGGAAAAATAATTGTTTAGATCTCTTAAGATGAGGCTAAAAGTTGTGGTAAGATATATAACTTTTGGGTGTCCATACAGTAAAGTGCTACATCGTAACCACAGGCTACAATAAACTTTTAAGTTTCTGTACAGTAAAAGGACTTGGATGTAATGACAAGTTACAACAAACTTTTGTGTTTCCAAATGGTAAACAATTTGTTAGAACCCACTCTTAAGAAAACTTATGAATGTATGCTTACCCACTCTTCACCACTGTTTCAAGTGTTCTTAAACCTGTGTGCCACAGGTAAAAATGAAGTATGTTGCAATCAGTTTATTCTGATTAAATTCCTTGGGAAAATTCTAACTCTAAGATGAAACCTCAAACCCCTCTAAAATATTTTTTAGATGAATGAACAACAAAATGAATAAAATCATAAATAAATAGACAAAGTATCAATTAAAAAAAAAAGTAAACAAATAAACATTTAAGCTTTAAAAAGGTGGGCTAGTTAAACAGGGGCAGTCTCAAAGACAGATCATTATCCAGGGAACCTTAACCACCTTCTCACTAGGAAAGGCAGTTTGAGCACATCCAAAGAGGGTAAAGGAACTTCAGACATGTAAAGCTTCTACAAGTTCAACATAAAAGGACTTTAAATTTTTTATGGCCACGCCCTTAAGCTGGTGGTAGTAAATGTAATGGTCGTCAAATTGTATAAGCGCGGTAAAACTGATAGGAGAAATGGCAACTGATCGGGAAGAAGGCAGAACACCTCTACGCCTTCAAGGCTTTATATCTCCTGGGGTCCTAACTCCTCGCCCTACCAGTGCTAATTCGTTGAGGTGTGCTTCACCACTCACAACAGGTAGAACTCCTGGGGTAACAAACGCAGTGAAGGTCAATGACGATGAGGCTGAGAAGAAGCGGAGAAGATTGAATAATGATATGTGCACTATGCTATCACCTGGAAGTCGTACTCCTCGCTCAGTACACAACAACAGCAGGTTCACCCTTCCCCTCCCACTGACCCCCCCCCCCAAAACGCTTGGCTGGTTTACCCACAACCCATTTTTATATTAATTCCCACCATTTTGATCATTAGTTCACACTTACAGTCTATTCATCATAAATATTTTGGATAACCCAGATGTTTGTCACCCTGGGATGGTCCTGTATAATTTAGTGCACAAGACCCTTTACCTCACAAGAGGTACCGTGTGTAGCAGTGCCTGCAGCACAGTTTGAAGCAGCAGGAACCAATTTTGTGACTTGGGAAAATCGTGGATAGCAGAATGAGTTGGGCGTGCAAGTTTGACTGAACTCTTATCCTACCATGCCATTGGGATAGAGAAGGGTGTGGCTTGTGAGTATACATGTTGGACGGGGTGCAGTGGTATCTTGCTTGAGCCAGTGTGCTGATGTAGCACTAACCCCAGGATCCTGGGTGCTGTGTATGTGAACTTCATTACATAACCACTGCTCGGCTATAAACACTTAACTAGGTATGTTGATCACATTTTGACTCACTGAATAGGACCATCTTAAGCATGAACTGTTTTCTCTTGCTGTGGACTTTGCTTTGTACCCTCCTAGAATGCAATATTATCTATGTATATACATCTATGCTATAAAGTGGTAATAGTCTGTCTGTCTGTTGGGGTATCCTTGGTTCACTCTCAAACGGTTGAAGTTAAACCCATATATATATATATATATATATTTAGAATCAGTGTCACCAGGGGAACATATCAAGTATGTTGATATGGCCACACCCCTTTCTATATTAAAAAAAAAAACAACAACAAAACAAACAAGGTACAAAAATGTTACTTTTGCTAGAAAAAGGTTGGAGCTACAGGCCTAACACCCACAACTTGACTCTGGGAGTAACATAGGTTGGGTCACACCTCTTCCTCTTGCTGTGAAGGGCTATAGAGTACCAAAATGATACTTCTAAAAATGCTTGGGCCTACATAGCTCTAACTATGAACCCATACATGGCTGTGCAGTGGTATTAGAGCAGCAGCTACATTTGAAAGGTTAGGGCAGGCATGGGCAGTTAGGGGGTTTGTGTGGCATGCTTTGTGGCAGCTCTATGCACTTTACTTCCAGTCTAATACAGAGACACAACAAATATTAACTGCAGAAGAGGAAAGTTGAAGGGTAAGTAGTACCTTAGCATTATTTCAAGGAGGAAGGAAGTATGGCCTTATAAATAGCATTCCACTTTAACTTGAAAATTGAAAAGGTGCTTGGAATTTATTTCAAAAGGAATTTTAAAAGGTAAACAATTTTAGTTTGTTTTTTTCTTCTTCCAGGTTTTCTAAAGTGGATAGGGGGTTATGAGTTGGTGGGACAGTGGTTTACAAAATACAAATAGAAAAACTGGAATAAGGTAGCTTGGCTTTGTTGATTAAATCCCCAAAATGGCTAATGTTTCTGCTTTACTTGACACATAGTTTAGTTTTGATTCTGTCACTTAGCTATGTTTCCTTCCAATTTATGTTTCAGCTATTCATTCAAGGTGTTGAGCAAAGACCTTATATACCAAGCTTCACCCACATGGGGTGTTGTATGTGGAAGCCTCCTACACTGGCAGTGCAGGACAACTCCAGGAATGTTGTTTACCCTGAGGCTGTTAGAATAAGAGTCCCCCACAGGATGCAGGAACCTGTGCTAGTCTGGCGGGCCACACCGTCATTTCCTTGGAAGGGTCTGGTGTCCTGGCTACATTTTTGGTTCCCTTCCCATGGATGCTAGGGGAACCATACTATGTATGTATTACAAATGGCGCCTGTGTTTTGTTGTTGTTGTTTTCGTAAAACCTTTCGTATTAGTAGCTGGTGAGGCTCACAACTATGCCCAATTTTTTAAAAATTGATTTGTGCAAATATGCTACCAACCAAAACACTGTTAATTGCATTCCAGTGGGACATATTTTGTTTCTAGACCAAACCCTTCCAGAGGAAGTGGTGGCCAGTCAGAATATAAATAGTTGCTGATGTGGGTAAGAAATTTGTATTCATTTAGGGTAGGAAGCCAGGTTGAGTTGTGAATGTATAATCTATACCGATAGTTTGAAGAGATGGTTTCACAGTACTTCATAAATTTACCAACATCTACCTGGGAAGTAGAAAAGAGAGTTTGGTGAATGGAAAGAAACTTCGGTGGATGATATACACCTTACCTACCTCCCTTCATGGGGGCGTGTCCATTTTCTTGTTGTTGATCATAGAACTCCTTTACCAGTTCTGATATTTAGTGGAAACCTGCCCACGCCCAATTATCATATACTCAGTCATTCTTCCATTTGTGTGCTCACTGGCTAGCATAGACTCTCACCACACTTCTCCGTGCTTCCTTCCTTTTCACCATTAGTCTCTGTGGAGCTCGTTACAATGTAGTTCTCTGATCTAAATCTATCAACGACTTTTCTTAGTATTTCAAAGGTCTTTGGATGTATAGTTTATTCTTTGATACTTGCAAAATGGTAGGATCATGTAAATAGTACAGGCTTGTTATGCACACTGAAAAGTTAGTGCTGAGTTGCTTAACTTGAGTGGTGGAGAGGTCAGATTTCTTGATAACTGTAGATAACGCTTAACCTGTATTTGTGATTCTAAAGTTGAAATGACACCAGAACCCTATTCATATTTAATTATAAGAGGTGGAGGGGGGATCAATAGAGGGAAAGGGAGAGAGTGATGGAGTAAGTGAGTCAAAAGCAAATGTGGATAAAGTTAGTCGATACTGTTAGTTGTCTATTTTTCACATGTCTTGTAGAGACATTGGTATGATGTTTTCATGCAATATATGTTTTAAATTATTATTTTATTTTTATTTACAAGAGAAATACAACAGTAAAACATTTATACATGATAAACATTTTTATTGTATGAACCTATTATCTTTGTTCAGGTCTCACATGGCCCAATCCAGCACCAGCTGCCTGACTCACTCCCAGCTGGCAGAACACTACACCAATTGCATCAAACTCTCCTCCCAGAATGTAAGTATTGGCTGGACATGCCATATGTATGCAAGTTGAGCATGGTCACATTCCCATCACAGAAAATCAGTTCCAGGAATGCGTTTAAGCTGCACCTGATTGACATGCTGAAGATGTTGAACCAGAGAGGAGATATGACTGATTTTCAGGTGAGGAAGTCAAGTTAAAATGTCATCTTGTGGTTGGTCAGAGCTCTAAAGGTATCCTCTGTATTCAATGTTGAGGATTATGTTATATTTCTAATTTTAGTTAGGCAGATAAGGGATGAGAATTTGTTTTATTTATATTATTATTTGTGCTAAGCCAATGCCTGCGTGTATAAAACTTCCAATAATGGCTCATTGGGGGAAAATATTTTTAGTTGAGATAATCTTTGCACAAAGAACTGTATCCCTTGCACCTAGACACAAATATTGGCATGCATACACAACTTGACCCTGGGAATAACCTAGGCTGGGTCCCTCCAGGACACACTTCTTGCTGTAGGTGTGTCCATGTATATTTCTATTTGTTGGACAACCGGTGCCTTGAGTATTGCAAGTGAAGCTGCAAAGGGTCTGTGATATCTTATATATCATTTTCACTAATTCCTTGCCTTTGTGCCTGCCCTGCTAACTGCCGGGAGAGCAGTATGGAGAATGGCGTCTCCTCCCATGAGTGAATGTATGGGATATGAGTGAGGAATGTCCCTCCCTTCACACAAAATAGACCAGAAATTTTGAAATATTTGGATAAATAAAAACCTACACTATCATGAGCAGTATCTAGGGCTGGAGACATTAGAACATCAATGATTGAAACTAAGAAAACTGGAGACATTCAAAATTGCTGAAGAAGCACTGTTGTGGAAGTCATTTATCCAACAAATGCAATCACTGCCAAGCAGAAGAATTAACTTGAACCTCTTCTAATGCCTTTTTCAATTATGGCTAAGAAAATGTTTGTTGGACCAAATGCCTTGATCATTACAAGCGAAGCCACTATCATCTCTCTCATGAATAAGTGCATATGTAAGAGAAAATGGTTAATTTATACTCCTCCCACTCCACAATAATTGCTGTATTGTAGTGTATATGTCTAAACTGTTGAATTGGTAGTTAGGTAGTAATATTATTAATTTAAAAAAGATTAATTTATTGTTCAATTTATTTTCAGGTGGCCAGCTCGACTTTGGATGCCAGTACTAAGATTTATGCTGGCCGTGTTGACTCTATTTACAATGACACGTTCAAGATCCTCGGGGAACTAGGCAGAGAAAACCGTGGCGGTTAGACTTTGTGTGTGGTGGTTGAGGCAGATAGAAGTGGGTTGACTAGCTCTATGGGTCACACACTGGGCCAAAATAACACTTGGTTGAGGAAGGTTGAAGTAGATTGCCAATAGTTCACACACTGGGCCAACATCACACTGGGTTGAGGTAGGTTGAAGTTGGTTGACAATAGCTCTATGGGGGCACACACTGGACCAACATCACGGTTGACAATAGCTCTATGGGGACACACACTGGACCAACATCACACTGGGTTGAGGCAGGTTTTAAGAAGGTTGACAATAGCTTGATAATACAATCAGGTGGAACAGAGGATATTTTCCCCTTGGGGGGGGGGGGGAGAGAGAGAGAGAGAGGCAATCCCATGACGTCCCCCACCCCATTTCTGTATTAAACACTGACAATCATTAGTTAGGTTGAAGTTGCATTACAATAAATTCTAGGTGGAGCACATTGAATCAACATTTTAATAAGTTGATACAAATTTTGTATGACGTTTCTAAACACAATCTACAAGTATAATTCTCATGAAATTCTACAGAAGGACGGGAGTGACTACAACCTCCATGTGTCAGAATCAAACATTTAAATCCACTAGACCCAGGTTGTTTGATATTGCTGATTGAACACCTCTCTATGTGTGCAAGGAACTTTTTGAGGGTGTGTTTCCATTATCATGTTGTTTGTTCATATTGCAGCTGACAAGGACGAGGGAGAAGAGGACAACTCTCAGGAAGGAGATGGTGCACAAGAGAGCAAGAGGCGTGGCCAAAGAGGGAAGAAGTCTGGTTTTATTGTCACCATTGAGAAAGAGTCCAATACGTTAGATGTTGTTGATTTTGAGACAGCCTTCACAGCCGACCCTCTCTTCAAGAAGATGGCAGCTGCCTTTGATGATGGGGGCGCGGCCGGTCTCCTCCTGAACAACACTGGCTCTCGGTAAAGGGAGGCCCACATGATGTTGTGTGTGTGTTGTGTGCATGTGTTTTTAGTTCATACCTGTGCTGTGGTTGTTATTTTTTCTTGTTGATGTAATTAAATTGATAAATGTTGTTGTTTTTTTGGGTGCTTGTTTCCCATTTTGTTTCAACTTGCATAGAGTGTGGTTTTGGGGGGTTTCTATTTGATTTAATAAAACCATTTGAAATATTTTTGTTCATTTCATTAAGTTGCTCATTTCCCTTGTGTTGCAGAGACGATGATTGCCGTGTTCGAATGGACAGTTCCCAGACTCTGGTTCTCTCAGAGAAGTCCTCGGACATAACCCAGCAAGACGTCGATGAAGGTAAGAGCTTAATGGATGGAGCTTAGGGATGTAGCCAAACCCACCATACCACACTGCACGCATACACACACACACACACACACACACACACACACACACACACACACACACACACACACACACACACACACGACTGGAGGTGTTAGTCCCTGACTCACAACACAGCTGCTTGTGAGCTACACATGTGCAAGTGTTTGCCTCAGGGTAGAAGGTGTTGACTGTCACAGCAGATCATGCATCTTCAATAGGGGACTTGCATGATTATGTCACACACAACCTGCCACGCCTACTTATGGTATCAGTGAACCTCCAGCACCATAGAAAATGTATTGGGATTCATGACTGGAAATGATGTTTTTGAGAACTACACTTGCAAAATAGCTCGTGCTTTCACCATAGTGCAGGAATAGAAACTTCTTAAAATTTCCAGCGTGCTCATAGCATATTCCAGAGTATTCAGAGCTGTGGTTATAAATAAAATCCAGCATGAAAGTGAAGAAGGATTAGTTGCAGTATTGCCAGGAGCTGGCCCTCTAGTTGTAGAAACTCATTGGTTGGCGGCAGTAGTGGTGAGTGTCATAAAGTTGCCAGAGACAGTGTTGCAACAGAAACAGCTGCTAGTTCTTCTCTAAACACTTTGTTAGGCGGCACGTCATTTCCAAGAATTTCTGGATTGTCATTGGTGCTGCATGACAAGGTTCTGAAAAGTATTCCAGCTTCTTCTTGGCCAATATTAACCGTAGCAACCATCTGACGCTGACTGCTACTGCCACCTACCTTTGAGTCCTGACAACTAGCAGAAAATTCGCCGGCCAGTTCTTAACTAACCTTTCTGTCACTTTCATGCACCATTTTTTCCACAACCATAGCTCAGAATATTCTGGAATTTGGCATCAGCACGCTGAAAATTTCATAAAGTTTCTATTCCTATAGTATGGTAAGAGCAAGAGCTATTTTCCAGTTGCAGTTCTCAAAAACATCATTTCCAGTCATGAATCCCAATACATTTTCTATGGTGCGGGTGCTTCACTGATACCATAAGTGGGCGTGGCAGGTAGTACATGACATAATCATGCAAGTTCCCTATAGGCCAACTCTGTGTTGTGGGTGTGGCTCTTGATGAGTCCACCAGGAGGCGTGGAGAGTGAGAATGAGAAATTTATATACCTAATGATATTTTCCTGTGGTGAATTCTTGTGTTTGTGTCAAGCAGACTATCTCAATTGTTAAATCCACTGTAGATCTGTGGGGGTAGAGGGAGAGGGTAAGGGGTGGAGGTGAAGATGGGCTTTCTTCATGAATACTGGACCAAAAATTTCTTGATATTTTTATACCAGGGTATGCATCAAGGATAATGAGATAAGACAGGGAGGGGGGGGGGGGGTTTCTTTCCACTTCAATAACCCTATAAAGCTCACTAATTTTCCTGTGTTCCTCCAGCTTTTTGATTACAGTCACATCTTGGGAAACTGTCCCATTCAATAGTTTACATCAGGCAGTGCCCAGTCCTCAGGGGAGAGCAGATGTGATGGTCTTGATCAGTTGCATGGACTTTAATTGGGCTAGATGGAGTTTCCTTGGGGAGTACTATGGAACATTGGATATGTAAATGTCATGCTGGCCACACCTTTTCTTCCCTCAATCCCCCAAAGGTAGTCCAACAA
>OZ017780.1:5339180-5409180 GCA_963969325.1 Lycopodina hypogea | reverse complement strand
TTAATAGCGGTGATACGTTATTTCAACAAACTTCCACAATTCCTGGGATCAGGAGGCACAATTCCACCAATAAGTCCAGGATTGGTAGCAGCATATCGACACCTAGAGAAATAACAACTGAAAAAGAGTTGTGGAGTTGGAAATCTGAAAGAATAAGTGAAGAGATCTGTCCCTTGGGAGAGTGCAAAAATTATTCATACCTTCACATCCTGTTGATACTGCTCTTCGGTTTCATCTACCTCTGATTCAGGTACAGAAAATGGGGATCAAAGACTTCTGATTTGTTATGATAAAATATATCTATTTCAAATACTTTTTATCTTTGGCTACTTTTGGTGTTGAGCTAGATATTTAATAGCTAGCTATATAGTTACAGAAAATGAGTATCTTGTTATGGTAATACTTGCTAGCTAGCTTGCCATTTTTGGTGTGGAGCAAGGTATTTCATAGCTAGCTAGCTATATAGCAAACTGTGTAATCGTTCTTTTTACACTAGGTTATAACATTTATAGCTAGTAGTCCAGGGTAGTTACTAGCTATAGATGTTATAACCTAGTGTAAAAAAGAACAATTACCCTGTTTGCTATATAGCTAGCTAACAAGTATTACCATAACAAGGTACTCATTTTCTGTACCTGAATCAGAGATAGATGAAACTGAGGAGCAGCAATAGGATGTGAAGGTATGAATAATTATTGCACTCTCCCAAGGGACAGATCTCTTCACTTATTCCTTCAGATTTCTAACTCCACAACTCTTTTTCAGTTGCTATCTCGCTAGGTGTCAATGTGTAACCAACAATCCTGGACTTACCGGTGGAATTGTGCCTCCTGACCCCAGGAATTGTGGAAGTTTGTTGAAATAACGTATCACCGCTATTAAGTTCTGGCTGCAGCTGTCCCCCATGTGACGTCAATGACTAGTTACATCCCCCCCCCCCCCCCCCCCCCCACACACACACAGGAAATAAAATTTGTAAGCTAAGTTTTCTTCATGAATATTGGATTAAAAATTTCCACATTTTTTTATACCAGGTTATGCATCAAGGACAACAAAATAAGACAATAAATTTTTTTTTTTTTTTTTTTTTTTTTTTTTTTTTTTCCAGTTCAGTTACCCTTTAATATCAAATACACTGTAATGGTTAATATAATGTTAGTTATAGTGTTAGTTGTGGTGGTCTATGTAAAGTGAGTGTGGCTTCAGTGTCGTGTGTGACACACTAAGCATTGACTTGCATGCATGACTGCAGAGTGGTGGTGAAGCTGTGTCTGCCCGAGAGGAAATATCTGCTCGGGGTATGTGCAATGGAGTCCAAGAAGACCAGGTCTTCCCGTCCTTAGTCGGAGCTAGGAGGTAAGACACGAGGCACACACACAACATTCCCCCAAACTCACCCTCACCCTCAAGTTAGTTAATTTGTGCCTAGAGGCTCACAAAACTGGAAGTAACTAAATTTCATTTAATTATTATTATTATTATTATTATTTATTTATTTATTTTATTTATTTATTATTTTTTTTTTTTTTGAGGGGGCAGGAGGGGGGGGGGGGGAAAGTGAGCCATCCCTTGACAAAGTGTGCCGCCCTCCCCTGAACTAAGCCTAAGTTATGGGGTTTTTACATGCAGTGATTTGGAAGAATGAATTGATACTATCATAAGCAGTCAATGAGCAATAACATCATCTTTAAACAATCATCTTGATTTTCTATTCCAAACATCTACAATGTGTAAGGTTCTTCTGATAGAGTTTGTTGTTGTTGTGATTCTACGCTAGGTGATCTTCTTGTGAAGATGACTTTCACACTCAATTATCCAACAGAGTTCTTACTATTTTCATTTACAAGAGTGTGAGAGTGATCTATGATAACAGTTCCCTCTGGAGGGTCAAACTTACTCTTGCAAGAGCACTCGTACTTGGGTACTGTTTCTAACATTGAACATGAGGATAATACCTCCAACTACTCATCCTTATCTTCCATTCAACTATCTCCTTAGTTTCCTTGAATTTTTTTTCTTCCAATATTGTCGACACACAAGTTGAACTAAGAATGCTCAGATATCGTGGAGCAGTTGTGGAGCTATGAACACACTATAGTAGGCAAACCTATTGGCATGGACTCTGTATGAACTACTACATATTCCAGTTGATTTTACCACCTGACTGTGATGATGACTGTTAATACTCGCTATTAACATGTGACCCACTCATTCAGTCTGTAGTGACTGGCTCATGTTGGAGACAGTTACTATTAGCAATGGTTTTCTGTACTTCCTATTATGGCTAGCTACGATCAGTGCTATAATTTAGTGAGATATTTCATTGAGTAAAGATAAGGAGTCTTAATTTTTATTTCCACAGTGAGGATTCGTCCAAACTCTTGTGTCCTGGACTTGGGGGACTCCGTCTCACGGACCACATTGAAAGCTCTGATATCACTTACTTTGATCCTGCTGTTGCTTTCTCATGGGCTGGACCCCAACACTGGAAACCACGCCCACGGAATGTGCTATTTAACGGTATAACTTGTGGCACCATTGTGTGTATCCTTCCTAATTTTGTTGTTACATGTGTGTCTCTTATATTTCCCTCTTTAATATTTTTCTTTTCCACGAAATTTAGTTTGTAATATTGTCATTAGAACTGCTTAACAGGGTTTTCTTTTTCTTCACTTCCTTGTTTTTATTTCTCTTTCCATTTCAAAACTTTTTGCTGTTGTTTTGCTTCATTCTTTAGTCACTTTATTCATTCCCTTCCTACCTGACCAAGTTCCACCCCCCCCCCCCCAAGCCTCAACCGTCCCTTTCCGGATGTTACATTGTTTTTAAACTTGCAGACGAGGAAGAAAAGGAGAAGACGGGGAAGAAGAGGAGATTGTCTCCATGTGACATTGACTACACCCAAGAGCCCACTATCAAGCCAAAGGTCCGCCACTCCAAGGTACAATGATTTTTTTCCAACAGTCGAGCATGATCATTTGCTGTGTTGGACCAACAGGCATTTCTTAAACCCTGTCCACACTATAAATGGGTTTGTACTTCTCTCCAGCAACACCTGGTTCCAAACGTTTTCTTGCGCCCACACTAGCATAGGGCTGAACCCGCTCCACATCACCTGCGTGGGCTGACTAATTGGCTGGGTAGATTAATTGGTTTTCCTCCACCACGTATAGAAACAGGTTATTTTCTTTTCTGGTGTGCTCCATTGTTCTGTCTCTTTCTCTCTGCAATATCATCGCATAGGGGAGGCTAAAGGGGGAGGAGAGCTGTTAGTAGCTAAACTCCTAATAGCTAACCTCAGCAATAAAGCCACAGGTATGTTCAATAAATCTTAGCCGCTTGAAACCTACCTTCTGAAGGTTTCAAGTAGAACCAGGCAAAAACGAGTGGGATAAAACCGGATGTAGTGTGGACCGTGGAATCCATTCCAGATGCAAGTGAAACCAGTTTTATTGTGCCGTCTGGACAGGGCTTTGGACTCATTTCTGTATTATAGTTTGCTCTGCAGGGATATTGTGAAGGGCTACTCACCCCTGATGTACAGGGATAGCAATCTGTTTGCTTTGTTTTTCATAAGATAACACTGGGGTTGGCTGACTACAACTTTTGATGGAGTGGAGTACACACCCTATTTTTGCTTTGGCTGTTTTTCAGGAAGAAGGTGGAGGAGGTATCTTGGGGTGGGGGGGGGGGGTGCTTCCTAAGGAAAATGTGGAAACAAGATCCTTTAAGTTGATTACCCTTGTTCATCTTGCAGAGGACGGAGCGAGTTGACAATGCTGCATTGAAGAAATTGGACCCCACCACCATCCCTGAGGGCGTGCAGTTAGAAGAGGATGTGCTGACTCGTCTCTTCTGTAAACCTAAATTTAGGGTAAAAAGTTTGTCTTGTGTGTTGTTTCTCCTGTTGAAGGTGAGTGTGTAATAGTGCCCTTCTTGTCCTTTTACAGGTCAAAAGGCAGAAGAAAGAGTTGAGTATGGTCGACAAAGGCTTGGAAGGTGATTGATTTTAATCAGATATAATGAAAGTGTGTACTTCAAGTGTAATTTCAAGTGTTATCAACTTTAGGGGAGGGCTATTGTTCCAACTAATAAAATGTGGTATAATAGGTACTTGTGTTGATCATGTTAAACAGTGGTCTCAATTATTGTCTCAATTATTGTCTCAATTATTGTCTCAATTATTGTCTCAATAATTCAGTCTCAAAGACTCGAATCCCACCAAGCAACCTTATTAATTTAAACACAACAAAAATGGAGAACCTATTAAGTTAATGTCTATATGCAAATGCAGAGCTGATATAGTACTATATATATATATATATATATATAGTATTATATTCACTGTACTTGCTGGATCACTTTGCATCCTTGAATAAACCACTCCAAAGCTCCATTCAATGAAGCGTCTCGGCAGGTGATGGTCTTCAGTTTTTTTCCCGCTGCCCAACACTCAGTGAAATAGAACATGTCCTGTTTTGCTTCCACCATCTCGAATACTATCTGCAGTCTGATGCTTTTGAAATGATTGGATTGCTGCAATCCAATCAAGAAAATACACTATCAAGTAGTTTCTAGAGTCTAGGTAATATTCTTTAACACTAGACTAGTTACACAAATTGATAAAGTAATTGTCTACTATTCATTCAAGCAAGCAACATGGATATTCATACAGGTTTCTAATGCTGTGGTTTCTAATGCTGTGGTTTCTAATGCTGTGGTTTCTAATGCTGTGGTTTCTAATGCTGTGGTTTCTAATGCTGTGGTTTCTAATGCTGTGGTTTCTAATTTGAGATTCCTTTTATTATTAGTGTTTTCTTTATGTTAGATGGCTGGTATGATTACAACAATGATAACGATCAAAACTTCATACCTGCTGCTGCAGTTGCTGTGAGTTCCATGTGGCAATATTCCTGTTCGTGCATGAACAGTAATCCTGCACGTTGTCAGGTGATATCTGCTCATTCCCTCCATCCGTGCTTTTCTAATTTTTTGCCATATTTTGATTCTTACTTCTTGTGTGGTGGCAAACTGACATCTAGAATAGCTCTCCTGTGCAACACTGTGTTAGCATCCAACCTGCTTGACTCTATGAGATTGTGTTGATCATAATCTTGATCTATTGGAAGGGATGTGGTCACTATAGCCACATGTAGTCACTTTAGCTACATGTGATAATAATAGTTAGTTTGTCATGCGTAAGCGGAAATTTGGTGTACTGCACTAATTTTTACATGATCCCACAAGTTGTCATTTATGACAGCAATAATTATTAGTATCATATCATTTGTCTGTTCCCAATGCTACCAATTGCTCACAGGAGAACAGTTTGCTATTGTCTGTGTGTGGTGTGGTGCGGTGTGGGAGTGCGTGCGCGTGTCTAGCCAACTGGTAGCGCTCTGGGGATAAATATGTGGTTTGTATTGCACTATGTATAATTGAGTAACATATACAACACTTGGTATTAATGTACATGTTTTTCAAAGGTGCACATGATAGTCACATGGTGTAAATGTCATCTACATGCAGGAGGACGACAGTGATGACTACGATGCTATGGACGAAACAAGCCCAGACTTCTTTGATTCTCAAGGTCTGGCCCTCAATGAGACTGCAGCCGTCCCTTCAGATGTGCAAAAGCCCTCGAGCTCACACGATGGGCAAGTGGAGGGAGAAGACCTGCCCAGTCAGGCATTGGGTGTGGTGGAGCCTCAGGGAGAGATGGAAGGAGATAATCTGATCAGTGCTCCACACAGAGTATGCACCTACTGTGTGTTCATGTGTACTGCATGACTCCTTTTGGATTGGTATTCTGTGCAGTAGGCAGTGCCCACGGCTCGTAGTTCCTGCGTGTGTATGATCTTAACTGTCTTTCTCTCAGGTGGAGAACATCAAGATTAACTATGCGAAACGGGCTAAGAAGATTGATGTGAACAAGCTGAAGACGAAGATGTGGGAAATCATATCAGAGCCTCAAGAGAAAGAAATGAATGGACCCGATGACACGGACAGAGACACACAGGTACTGGGAGTCATATACTGTGCTGTGTGAGAGAGAAAGCGAGATATGGGGTGGGGGAAGTGGCATTCCATTCATTGTGTTGTTGTTTTTTATTGTTTTTCATTTTTTGTTGCTTTTTTATATATCTGTTAGTCTACCGGAAGGGACACATCACATGGGGACACATCACATGGGGATTTAATGTTGTTTTTAAGGGGAGGGTAATGCTTGTACATTAAAATAATGGGGGGAAATTTGATTCATTTTGTGTAAATCGTCCTGCCACTTACTGTGGACATCATTTCATCTTTATTGTATTAGTGAATTGCATGTAGTCCATCTGTCCTCTAATTAGCTGGCACATGTAACTAGCATGTACTTCTTGATGCATTTCATTGGCTTGTTTTTCAGGTTTGAACTTATTTTTTCCCTTTTTTTTGTTGCTTCATTCATAATTGTGCATTCTCATGGCTATGTTGTTGATGGTGATTTTTCCTTCTCTAATGTAGATGGAAGCTTCAGCTGAAGGTGGGGAGGATGAAGGTATCAAATTTAGCTCTCTCTATTCCAAACTTCCCTTGATCTTGCCCACTACTATGGCTAAGAACATGAGCGTTCCACTCAGCTTTGTCTGCTTGCTCCATCTCGCCAATGAGAAGGTAATGGTTGTCGATACATTTGTCACATTTAGAAGAACGGGCAGGTTATAATATACATACATGCATAGAGCTCTATGCAACTCAAGTTAGATTAGAGGGTGTAGATAGATTTGTAGTAGTAGGTCCTGTGGTTACTTTCAGATGTTACCACCACGCCTTCATTTGGAACCCCCCCCCCCCCCCTTCCCCGCTGTTTTGTTGCAGGAATTGGAACTGGTCAGCCAAAAAGAAGACCTTTCTGACTTCAGCATCCGTAAACCATGAGCTTCAACTATTTACAGTGTACACTCAACCTTCATACAAACACTTGTTTTCTATTTATCTTTTGCTGCTCAAATAAATATATCTATATACATATACAGATGAGATGGGAATTCGTTGTAGCATACATATAATATATATCATGCATGATTACAAAAGTTAGAGATATAATTACAACTACTGTACTTGTACTAATAACATTTCATATGAAATGTGAGTTATGTATGCAGAAAGTTAGTGTTGGTTAGATGACAGGTACAGAGTATTGCAAACCCTCCCTCCCCCCATAAAATTCAACAACAAACAATAACTCTGTCAGATTATAATACATTCCACTATAATATATGTATATATAATTATTATTTTTTTAAACAAGGAGGAAAATCTCCAGCCTAAGACTGACAGTTTGGATTTGCCTTGTTACAACCACTTGAGGGGTGTGGATCCTACTTTTCTTCATCAATGCTTAACTCCAGGTTAACTGTAAGGCACTATTGATCTCTTGACCATTCTATGAATAGATGTATCAATGCAGAAATGAATGGACTGAGACAGTTGGATGGGTGAATGGATGGTCGGAAAACATACAGGCAGTAAGACTGACAGCAGAAATACAAAGATAGACAAAATTTTCTTTCCAACTTCAACCAACAGACGTGTTTTGGCAATCTTATCTTTAACAGTAAAAAAAAAAAAAAAAAAAAAAAAAAAAAAAAAAAAAAAAAAAAACCCAGTTTAAGGTGATCAATGGAGACTGTATCTATTTTCCCATTCATCTGTAATGTAAAGAACTTGTCTGAACGATCCAAGTACTTGAACAGATGCTGCAATGGCTTGTGATCAGAAAAGATTGTGAAATGGCCACCAAAAATATACTGATAAAAATGTTTAACGCCAGAGATAATGGCCAATCTTTCCTTATCTAAATGGGATTATTTTCTTTCTGCAGGAGCCAGGGAGCAAGAAGCAAAAGCAATTGGTTTTTGAAGGCCATTACCCAACTTTTGTATTAGAACATCTACTCCATATGGTGATGCATTGCATACCAGAACTAGCTCTTTGCACAAGGAGACACTCTGACTGACAGTACAAACTTTGCCTTCTCAAAAGCTTGCTGCTGAGCTGTATTCCAAGAACATCTGACTTGCTTCTGGAGCAGTCAGTAAGGAGGGGCCGAATTACTGGAAGTCTTAGGAAGGAATTTGCCACAATAATTAATCATTCCTAAGAAGGGGCCACACATCACTACTTTCACGTGGTGTGGCTCTTTGTACTTTCAATACCATTTTAATTGAAAGGGGAAACAAAATCCAAGAAGAATGAAAGGAATTAGAAGAAAAATGAAGAGAAAAGAAGAAGAGGAGAAATCCATTCATCTGGACTGAAGTTCAGCAGAGTTTGCTAGAATGCAGGGAAACACCTTTTTCAGGGCGCTTAATACAGTACCTGCAACCTGTGATGCTCCAGCTGAACATTGAAAGGACCACTGCCAGCAAGATTGGCGTGGTCAAACGACTTGCCCATAAAACCAAGGCCCTCCTCATTCTCCTCCAGGAGTCCCACTGCACTTGTGTTGATAAGCCAGTAATTCCAAACTTTGCACTAGTTGGGTCAATCGCAAGCAGGAATCACAGTTTACGCACATTTGTTCATGAGAGCCTGTCCTGGACACTAACCATCGATCTCCCAAACATTCTGAGATTGAATGGTTGTGCGTGGACATTGCTGGCCTAAAGATCATCAGCATCTACAAATCTCCATCCTCTTGCCTTTTGACAACATCCCTACTGGTGTTCCCATCCCCATGTATGCATGCTGGTGATTTCAATTGCCAGCATTTGCAGTGGGGATACAGAGCCAATACTTACAATGTAGTATGTTTGTTTGAGTGGGCAGCAAATAATAACTTAATGCTGCTCCACGACCCAAAAAAAAATGGTGCAGCCAGTTTCACCTCTGAGCGCTGGAACACCAGAACCAATCCGGACCTGGCCCCTTTGCGAATGCTGGACCAGACAACAGGCTCCCTGACAGATGTGTGCTTGAGAAGTTCTCTCAGTCTCAACATCAACCCTTGATCATCACTTTTGGAAAACTCGTGGCCCCAGTACCAAGTGAACCGGTGAAGCGATGGAACTCCCGCAAGGCTGACTGGAATCACTACAGCCTCCTCACCAATGAAGCCACACAGAGCTTAAATTTTCTAGTACCACCAATGTTGAGGACACTTATCTGGACTTCTGCAATGCCATAATCAAAGCAGCCAAAAGATCCATCCCACGCAGTCGCAGAAACAACTACATACCGTGTTGGGATAAGGAGTGTGAGAGACTTTCTCGCGCCTTCCTAAATGACCCCAATGGGGAAAAGTCTAGCACTGCTGCCACAGCACATCTGTCCCATCTTGACCAGCAATGGCATGAACAATGGAATGAAGCCATCAATTCCATTTACTTTTCACACTAGATAGTCACTTTGTTGACTCAAGACATTAATGATAGCTTTTTTTTGTGAAAAAGGCTGATGCTGTGTTTGTTGATCTCACAGCAGCCTATGATACCATATAGCACTGCGGCCTCACCTGCAAGCTTCTGCATCTGCTGCCAGAGAGGCACATGGTCAAAATTATTATGGAGCTTGTCTCAAACAACAGCTTCACCTTATCCACTGAGAACAGAACACAAATCAGGTTACGATGTCACAAAAACAGCGTTCCACAGGGATTGGTCTGGCCCATTGTATATAACATCTACACCTATAACCTGCCAGCATCAGTCTCACAGAAATATGCTTATGCAGACTATCTTGCTTTTATGCATTCTGCTGGAGACTTGCAGGTCATCAAACGAATTCTTAGCCAAAACATTGTGACACTAGCAGCATATCTCCAGACTTGGCGGTTGAAGCTCAGTTGGTCAGAAACGGTGTCGGCTTCCTTCCATCTGAACAACAGGGAGGCAAGTCGTAAATTCAACGTTTCACTTGACGGAAAATGCCTGCCCTTCATCCAGAAACCAACATACCTGGGTGTGAAACTGGACAGGTCGCTTATGTACCACCGGCACCTTGAATCACTGCATGGAAAACTAACTTCACACATAGCCCTTATGAGGGGGCTTGCCAGATCGTGATGGGGAGCCAATGCAGCTGATCTTTGAACAACTGCCTTGGCCCTTCTGTACTCAACAGCAGAGTACCATGCACCTGTCTGGTGTTGCAGTGTGCACACCCGCATCATTGACACAGCAATTAATTACACACTCCATGTAGTGACGGGATGCCTGCATCCCACACCATTGGACAACCTTCCCATCCTATCAGGCATCCAACCTGCTGAGCTTCGCCGAAGGCATGCGATGCTATATCTCAGTTGCTGGGCTCTTGTACCAGGCCACCTGCTTTACCACATGCTAGCAGATCCTGCCAAGCAGCCTTGGTGACTGAGGTCATGGCACCCATTTGTGCCAGCTGCAAAACATTTCGTCATGACCATCAAGGAGCAAAACATCAATGTGGCACGGTGGGCAAATAATGCTTAGAGTACAGAATGGTTCAACAGTGCCTCAAGACTGCCGGACCTCACCCATGAGATTGGCTTTACCAATACCAGCGTGGAGGAGGCTAAATCACCTTCAAACCGGTGTTGGACATTTCTGCTCATCCATGCACAAATGGTGAATGGCCCCTTAAGTGATCTGTGAGTGTGGCATGGAGGATCACATGGCAGAGCATGTTATACAATGATGCCAATACTCACCACCAAATGGTTTCCATGGTCTGCAGGTCCTGGATGTAAACACCATCAAATGGATCTTGACCTAATCTCCCAATATCTAGCCTGAATGGTTTTGGACTCAAGGAGGACAACTTAAAACTTAAACTAAGTTTTAACTAACTAACTTCGCAAATGATCAATAATAATCTATGGCTCCCAGCATTCAACTGCCTGTTGTCCCGACGATCAGTTTGAACCCTACTGTAACATCTATCACTTTCTGATGAACATTGACTGCAAGGAGACAGAGCGAGGACAGTGTTTAATTTTAAGTTTTTAAATGTGAGGGCCATGACTTTATGACTGACTTTTCTCTGTTAGCATGTAAAATAGACTGTTGCTTGGTCAGCCACTCATCCTGGTGTGTCTGTGCATATCTATCTAAATATGTATTTGTATACATCAGGTGTGTGTATTTATATACTAAGTGTAAGTATTTATACACTAGGTGTATGTATTTATATACGAGGTGTATGTATTTATACATATTTGGTTTGACATGCCATACATTGGAGCCATGAACTTTTTCTTCTTTTTTTTTCAGTAATAACTATTTTTCATGTTTTCATGACTTCTGCCACACCCATTTCTGTCATACAAGTAAAAGTGCGGTTATTATTGTGAATTCAACTACTTGCAATTCAGTGTATTTTTATCTTGTGTTTTTTTATAGCGGTGTTTTTAATTCTAAATTGGTTGTCAAATAATTTTCCTTCACAGCCTTCCCATTGGTATAGCATATTCCTAGTTTATTATTGCATTACATGCACTGTGCATCCACCATCTTAGTGTCAGAAGTTTTTCATGGCTACTGTCTCAGTAGAATTCCATTGCAAGGAAAGAACAATTCCTGCGTCTCTTCCACATTTAATTTATTCAATTTTTTTTTTTTTGGTGTTGGTTTCATTTATTCAATCTTTTTGTGTTATTAAATGATCAATATCAATGACATGACGATGTGAATAAATCATATATCAAACATGCTGAGAAGTGTTTGAAATGTGTTAAGCAATCAATATTGTTTGAGGGACGATAACACAGTTCTGTAGACAAAAATTGTGACACATGTCGATGGGAGACCTTGTGGGGATCACCGGTGCCTCATAATGCCACCACCTGGTAGATATCCTGCACCACACATTCAGGATTTTTGAGCTCACCTGTCCGGTTGCAAGATCCTTTCAAAAATAGACCTGGGCCAGGGATACAACCAAATTCCTTTTTCGAAGGAGGACATCCCTAAAACTGCAGTAATTACACTCTTTGTCCTCTATGAATTTCTCCGTATGCCTTTTGGTTTAAAGAATGCTGCACAAGCATTTCAGCACCTTATGGACATGGCATGCAGGGGCATGAATTTCCTTTATGTGTATTTGGATGATATTTTGGTAGCAAGCACAACAGAAAAGAGAACACACACTGCACCTACGACAGTTGTTTGATTGTCATTCTGAACATGGCCTTATTATCAATGCCTCAAAGTGTTTGTTTGGGCAAAAATACTTGGATTTCCTTGGACACAGGATCTTACCAGATGGTTTTGCGCCACTACATGTCCAAGTGGATACTATTAGCAACTTTCCTCAGCCAACAACAGTCAAAGGTTTGCACGAATTTGTGGGGATGATAAATTTTTACAACCGGTTTGTTCCAGCAGCTGCACAGGTATGTGACCCCTCTACCAAGCCTTGGCGGGGGAAACCATGAACTCTCATCTGGTCGGCAGACATGACTCTGGCTTTTCAAGGAGCTAAACAGGCTCTAGCATAGGCAGTCCTCCTCCATCATCCCACAAAGAACGCACCAGTGGCACTCACAGTCCATACATCAGCTGTAGCTGTGGAGACATCATTGGAGCAATGGTTGCAAGGCGTTTGGAAACCAATAGCCTCTTTCAGCCAACAGTTAAGGGTACCCGAATTCAAATATAGTGTGTTTGGCAGGGAGCTGCTAGCACTCTATTAGGCCATTCATCATTTTCGCTACTTTCTAGAGGATAGATCCTTTGTTGCCTTTGCTGATCACAAGCCATTAACATTTGCATTTGCCAAGACCACTGATCTGTGATCTTCCAAGCAGCGATCAATGCTACTTTACTTCCCATCGACTACTTAGAAATCACTAATGCACAGGCTCAAGACATGGAAATCAAGGCATACAGGACAGCTATTATAGGCCTTAAGCTACAGGACATAGCTCTGGGCCCATCCAAGATTACCCTGTTGTGTGATTTGTCCACAGGCAAAGCACGGCCCATCATTCCCCATGCTTGGCACAGAAAGATTTTTTATTTGATCCATGGCCTCGCACACCCTTCTAATACATACCACATGTTGCATCATCTTGGACCACTTTGTGTGGCATGGAATCAGTAAACAGATCACCTCCTGGGCAATGACTTGCATTGCTTGTCAATCCTCCAAGATCCAGCAGCATATCAGGTCACCTCTGGCAGATTTCAAAGTCCCAGCTATGAGATTTGATCATATAAATGTAGATATCATTGGGCCATTGGGCCGTTGGGCCTCTTCCCACTTCTCAGGGTTTCACATACCTTTTTACCATGGTCGACAGGACAAGGTGGCCTGAGGCGATACCCATGACTGATATCACCACGCAATCTGTGCCAGGGCTCTCATCACTAATTGGATCTTACGATTTGGATTACCAATGGACATTACATCTGCTCGCTGCCCTTAGTTCCCCCGTACAACTGCATATCACCCCCCCCCCCCCCCAAGCCAATGATCTAGTTGAAAGATTCCATAAACACTTTGAAGTCATCACTGAAGGCTTGACTTTAGGGACCGAACTGGGTAGATGAATTAGCATGGGTACTGCTTGGTGTCAGAACTGCTCCCAAAGAGGACCTCTGTTGCTCCACGGCTGAATTAGTTTACGGTACTCTTGTCACACTGCCTGGAGAGTTCATCAATCCATCTCAGACTAGTGCTTTTCCTATGCCACAGCACATCAGAGATGAGTGCAGAAACTTGTGCCTCGAATGACACATTGCCATGCCGAGGCAACACATCATTCACCTGACAGCCTGCAGTCCACCAAATTGTTTTTGTCTGCAGGGACACACACCATCAACCTTTTCAAAAATTGCAAGAAAGAGCATGTGTCTATCGACTGGCTGAAGCAAGCACATGTGGACTCAGCCAGTCGATAGACACATGCTCTTTCTTGCAATTTTTGTCTAACATAAATGTCTTCGTGCCAGCATCAAGCACCTTATAAGGTCCATCATGTCATTGATATTGATCATTTAATAACACAAAAAGATTGAATAAATGAAACCAACACCAAAAAAAAAAAATTGAATAAATTAAATGTGGAAGAGACGCAGGAATTGTTCTTTCCTTGCAATGGAATTCTACTGAGACAGTAGCCATGAAAAACTTCTGACACTAAGATGGTGGATGCACAGTGCATGTAATGCAATAATAAACTAGGAATATGCTATACCAATGGGAAGGCTGTGAAGGAAAATTATTTGACAACCAATTTAGAATTAAAAACACCGCTATAAAAAAACACAAGATAAAAATACACTGAATTGCAAGTAGTTGAATTCACAATAATAACCGCACTTTTACTTGTATGACAGAAATGGGTGTGGCAGAAGTCATGAAAACATGAAAAATAGTTATTACTGAAAAAAATTTTTTTTTTAATTAAAAGAAAAAAAAGAAGAAAAAGTTCATGGCTTCAATGCATGGCATGTCAAACCAAATATGTATAAATACATACACCTCATATATAAATACATACACCTCATATATAAATACATACACCTCGTATATAAATACATACACCTAGTGTATAAATACTTACACTTAGTATATAAATACACACACCTGATGTATACAAATACATATTTAGATAGATATGCACACAAGGCTCACAATCATGCTTCAAGTGTGCCCAGGAGAGAATCGTCCAAGGGTTGACTCATCAAGACTCCCCAAAGACTAATTTGTTTTGTGACTAACTACATCCACAGTTCTAGGAGGGGGGGGACAAACTGTTATTGTTTTATTGACATTACATTATTATTTGTCATTGTTTTTGGTGATGTTCTTTAATAAGAGTTGTTCAGTTTAGTTTTGCTGTCACTGTTTGCTAACCTCCACACTGGCAGGAGGCAGCAGAATAGAGGATGATGACTACTTTCAATGGTCAGATGATTGAGTCTTCATGTAGTGACAGAGATGCAAAAAATCTGGCCTCTATCAGATTCCAATTTTGAAAAAAAAAGGTGTTCCTGAATGAATGTGAATAACTATTGCATTTATTAATCAGAAAAACTTCTTTTTTTTTAAAGTAATTTCAAAAGTAATTGCCATTGAACTACAGTGATCATAATTGTATTTTCAATTACATTCCCCATCCAGTATTTGAAAATTTGTATTTCAATTACATATTAGATTGCGTAATTGTAATTAATTACAAAAATATATAATTGACCCAAGTGTGTTATGAATAAAGTTGGTACCAACTAAGGACCTATTTACTAAAGTAGTGTCCTAAACTCCAAATTCTTGGGTTATAATAATTTTGTGTGAAAAAATTTACATGTGTGGCTTTCTTGAAATACTTTGTGGTTACTCATGCTAGAAGGAAGTTTACATAAGCATATAAAAATAAAAAAAATAAATAAATAAAAAATAAAAAAAAAATTTAAATCCAGTTATTTAGGTCCTGAGGGGGCCCCCCCCCCCCCCAGGTTATGACATAGCCCAGGTCACTCCTCCAGTCAAGTTTTGTATGCATGCAAACTTTCAAGTCTCTTGCTCCATTTTTTTTTTGTTTTTTTTGTTTTTTGTTTTTTGCCTGAGACACCCAGAGGAAGAGGTGTGGCCTCGTGAAACCTAGCCCATGTCGTTCACAGAGTCATGATGTGTGTATGCCAAGTCTGGGACTCTGTCCAAGTGTTTCTCCAAAGTACCATTTTTAAAATTTCAACCTCACATACCTACAGGAAAGTTGTGGTTAGGTGGCCCAACGTTTCGGAGGATATGGCCACCCTGAAGAGGGAGTTCTATTTGATACAATGTACATAAGCACGCAAACTATTTTAGTCTGACACCAAAAAAAGGGGTGTGGCCAAGTGAAACCCAGCCCATGTAGTTCCGAAGTCATGCTGTGTGCCAAGTTTAGGTCTCTAAGTCAAAGTGTTTTGCCGATGTACCATGTTTGGCATCTTTTGCCTTGCACACCTAGAGGAAGAGGTGTGGCCAAGTGTGACCCAGCCCATGTTACCCCTAGAGTCAAGTTATGTATGCATACCAAGTTTTGTCTATAGCTCCAAGGGTTTGTCTGGCCAAGTAGCATTATTGGCTTTTTCGGCATGACAACATGTCTAACTCACCTGGTCAAGTGTGAATCCTGGACTGGATGGACAGATGGAGGGACATAATATAGATTGACTAATCAAAGTGGAGAAAAGTTAGTATGGTAGAATGAAGGAGTACTTTTGGAGTACTAGGTAAGAGACAGCTACTGATCCAAACTATACTTGGGTCAAGGTTAAGTTTTCAAGATAAAATTTGCTTAGCCTTAGCCCTAGCCTGAAAGATCTAGTGCTTTATCTGTGTTAATGCCAATAATCTGACCATAATACCAGCTCTCATATTAGGCTTATAAAAGTATTAGGACATAGCTTCTAAATGGCTAAATGGTAGTATTATGCTTTATTTTGTGTTTTTGGTTTTTTTTGACAAGATTCTGATGTTTTAAAGGAGACTTGATCATTGGTTTGTCTTGAAGGGGAACTTGTGCTATTATGTTTCCAGGCTACTCACATAAAAAGATTAAGAACACACACACACACACACACACACACACACACACACACACACACACACACACACACACACACACACACACACACACACACACACACACACACACACACAGAAAAAAAAGCAATTCAGTACTGGGCTTGTAATCATTACCACAGTAAATATTTTCTAAACTCTGTGAAAGTTGGTGTGCATACACAAACTTCAATCTCTGATTAACATGGGCTAAATGCCACCAGGTCACACCTCAACCTTGGGTGTGTGTGTGTTAGTTATTGTTGCTTTTGTTGGACAACCAGTGGTTTGATTATTGCAAGCAAAGCTGCAATAGGTCCCTGGTATATATTAATTTGGAGGAAGAAAGAAGGAAAGGAAAAAAAGGGGGGGGGGGGATTTGAAAGGGGAAAAAAAGGAAAGGTTGGAAAGAAGAAAAGAAGGAAGAAAAGAAGGAAGGAAAGAAGGAAGGAAAGAAGGTAAGAATAAAAATAAGCCCAGTCACAGATTCAAACCACCACTTCTAAAAAGCTTAGTAGACCTGTGCCTAAACCAGTTTCAATTGGGGGGGGGGGGGAATTATATAAAAATTTTGAATTATTCTTTTCTTTCCTCTTTTTTTTCCCCCTCACAGTGGACTGTCAGGGATGGAACACAATCTATGCACTCCCAGATCAACCCCAAATACACTGTAAAAATTTTGTAGTGAGAGAAATTCTCGTTAGGAGTAGTATTACTCATGGATTACAGACACTTGCAGATTACATAGTGGGAAGAAATAAAAGTACCTAGCCCTTTACATCCCAGGGTTATTCCTCAAGAAAAGTTATGCATGAACAATAATCCTTCAACAGAGGGTGGCTCTTTCTATTGTTGAGCTCTGTATATCAGACTTCTAAATTCACAGGAAAAGGGGACAAACTTCAGAAAATGAAAAAAAAACCTTTATACAATCTCTGTAACAGGATTTCCTGTGATATGAAACTTAACTTTCAATAACCATTCTTCAACGCAGAACTTTAACACAAAATTTTACTTTCTATTTAATTGTGACAAGTAAGTTAACACTGCATCATCCAAGTCATGTGACTGCCCTCTCCATCTGAGCGTCACTGGAGAAGACTTCTCAGGGTTCTCATTGCTCCTGTACTTGAAGAACGAACTCAATTCAAGCGCCAAGCTAGACTTTATTAAACCAACACCTCCAGCTGAGCTGGGTCCAATATGATAGACACGACCACTTCCAGGCAGCATGGAGAGCTTTTTCGGCTGAAAAGGCACTGTCAGAATATTCCCAGTGCCTCCATATGACAAGTATTCAGACTCTAGTTCGCCATTTCCAATGGGAGCTTGGACACATGCATGAGCAGCTATATCTTCAATAATTTCTTTCTTGTGGTCCAGAAGGTGGGTAAAGACAATAGGAATATCATCACAGCAAATGTAGTTCATTTCTGGCCCACATGGAGACACAAATGGAAAGTCTTCTTCATAACGACCAGTGACATTGACCCGGAGACGGCGGAAAAAGAAAGCCAGAAATTTCTTGTCTGCAAGAAACAGAGTATTATGAAGGAGCAATATATGCTGCACCAGAAAGTATATACCTTACCTATGTACATTTAAAAGCTTCCATGAAACACCAATTGAAAACTTACTGTAAATTATGATAACATTTGGGGAAGAATTAAAATTTTAAATTTTCTCAAATCTGAAAAACGAGGAGTTGCACTAATTTCCCACCATTTAAACAAGGCGGGACTTTAACGCACTAGCAACTGAAATGGTGGTGGGACCAGTTAGATTTTTAAAAAAATATTCTTACCAACATAGGAATGTACAGGCATGCACTGTGATGTTGTTACATTCATATGGTAAACTATACTATAACCCGAGAACAAATGAATTACTATGATCCTAGCAAGGAAATGACAAAATAGTATAATTTCATCATTTATAAGATGAAATTTTAAGTGAACCCAATTTTACATTAAATTGATACACATTTGATAATTAATAAAGGGATGAATTTAGGTAATATGTTTTTCTGGGGGCAGCCCTGTGGCCAGGAGTTAAACAAATGATTTTTCAGTGTTGCTAAGAAAGTTTGGAGTACTAGCTCTACTTTCTTGCATGTTTGGTGGTAGCATCAAGAATGATTAGTGAATGAATAAGCTGGATTTTTCTTTCTTAATAAATAATAGCAATTTCAACAAATTTGATCTCACTCTTGCCAGTGTTAGGCTAAGGCAATGCTTTAAAGGTTAGCTAGGCAATTAGCTACTAGGATTAAAGTTATTGCGTTGTCATGGTGAAACTATAGCTACAGTTAGAGATGTACTCACCTTTGAAGCAGGTAATGAAATTTTTTACTTTGGTATCTTCAAGAAACAACTGCAAAATATAAGGAACATAAAAGCTTTTTGACATTTAATAGTAAATAAATTTAAAATAGTAAAGATATTCCAACTATCAGATTTAATTAGCTAGCTAGCTATAGCCATATAGCTAGTTCTTAACAACAACATAAAACAAGAGAATAACAATACCTGACCTGTCCTTGATGGTCTATGTAATAGAAGTACTCCCGGGTCTTAGAAGTGGGCGACTGACCCTGAATGTAGCTTACACTCCGACAAAAGCGACTCAAAACTCTAGTAGAAAGAATTCCCAAATGCAAAATCATAATGAAAATTATGAATTATGATAAAGTACGGTTAATTAGAGAGAAACTCTTGAAAAAATATTCAAATCTTGGTAGTAACATATTTAAGGGACCGTTTGAAAATGTAGTCAACTTTGGAGAAGAACTGCAGTGCTAGGCGGTAAAACCACTCACCACTATTAACCATGAAGAGTAGCAACTGCAAGATTTGTAAGCGTGAAAGTTGGAATCACTGAATTGCTAGGCTGTGCACTATATAGAAGAATTTTCCTTCATTCTCTGACCTTCCTCTACCATACACCTATCCACTTTTTTTTCCAGCTGACTTTGTTGCTCATAGTTCTAATGTGAACTGCCTCGCTCTGAGCCCCAGCAATGGTCACATGCTTGCCACAGGAGGAGATGACAGAAGAGTGAACCTATGGCTTGTTGGAAAGCCAAACAATATCCTAGTAAGCTACTGCAATTCTAGCACTTTTTTTAAATTTTTTTTACTGTAGCAATTTCATTCTATCTGCTGGTAAATTTACTAATGATCAATAGGAAAATTTTCAAGCTGGTACAGGGTCTTTACAGTACTGGTACCCAGCTCCTCCTTTAATCTGCTCCTTGGTTTAGGAATGCTAGCCTCAGAGAAGAAGAATGTTAATTGGATTCATTAGGCCTATCATGCTTGCCTTGGGATGTGTGGAATGCGTCCCCACTCTCCACTTACTGTTGTAGTGTTATGATGACTCATGGTTAAATTCATTTATACCATTGCAATGTCATGGTAACCAAAGAGTGGTTCTTACTATAGTGATACTGTTGTGAAAATAAAAGGTGATTTATAGTGAAATTAATCAAGGGACAAGTCCTTCCTGTGGGAATTTCGGTGGGAATCGACTTAAGTTGGTGCCATGGTAATATAGTAAATTCTTGGTGCACCTCTTATACACTCACATTAACTAAAATGTCTTCCGTAAATAAGTATAGACATTTCCTCTCTTTGTTTTGTTATTCAGAGCATCTCGGGTATAACTTCGCCGATTCAGAGTGTTGTTTTTAACAACAGTGAAAATTGGGTTGGAGTTGGATCCAAGTCTGGTATAGTCAAGGTGTTCGACTTGGAAGGGAACAGAGGTGAGAGAGTGGGTGGTGCGGGTGGGGGGGGGGGGGGGTTTGTGTATTCAGTGAGTGAGCATGTACAAACAAGTAAATAAATTTATGAAATATGCGGCTTTGTGTGTGGATTCAGATGGAGGGGGTTTCACCTGTGTCACACAGGTCTAGAAACACTTGGAATGATGGGGAGGGGGGGGGGGGTGGGGAGCATACATCCATAACTCTTTCTCAAGAATGGATTTTTACAAATTGTTTAGCTGTATGGAAACACAGAAGTTTGTTGTAACCTGTCGTTACAACTAAGTGCTTTTTCTCTATGGAAACCCAAAAGTTATAAATATTACCACAACTTTTAGCCTATCTTAGGTATTATGAACAATTATTTTCTCTGTCTAGCAAGCCCTATATTTTAATAAATATTATAGTAACTAGTACCCATCCTATTTGGTGGAGACAACGGCCCCTCGTCCCCTCCTGAAAGATATTTTAGCATAGCACCTTATTCTATGGACAGAGATAACCAAGACCTCGTAATATTGTAGATCTGTTTTTTTGCTATCTCATCCCAGATGCTTGGGCCTACAGGGCTCAAGAAGAAGTATAATAAAAAATTTTATAAAAGGGGTTGGAAGTGGTTTGGGCACAGTTTTGCTGAGCTATGTGTTTACACAATTGTGGTTTGTAGTAAGTGAGATGGTTTACTCAGGCACAGGAAATTTAAAAAAAGAGTAGATTTCTACAGGCGGGGTTTTAGTCTGATCTTCACCAAACTTCCTTATAACCATCCCCATGGTGACCCCCATGAAACCCTTGAAATTTGAGCCCTTTAGGCCGAATCGTCTGGGAGGAGTTAGTGAACAAACTGATCTTTACCAAACTTCCCTATAACGTTCCCAGGGTGACCCCCATCAAACCCTGAACATTTGTTGTAATATGTAGTGAGTATTGACACTGATTTTCGTAGATTAAATATACATGATTGAATTAATGAACACTTCAGTGAAAGTAATATTTATTTTTGGCTGTGAAAACAACTTCCATCAGGTGTGGCTGGCAATATAACCACACTCACAGAATGGTAATAACACTCCCCCAATCATGTGGAAACCATATACCAAGTTTCAGCCTGACTGGTTTTTGACTTCTTGTAGGCATGACTAGGACAAAACTACTCCCATTCCATCCCATCTGAACAAAAGCTTCACAATGAAATTCAATTAGATACTCTAATCAATCCCTAAAAGTTTTGTGAAGATCCCTCTGGCAGTTTGGAAGAATTATAAGTATGCACCGACAGACATGCAGACAGGGAGAGAAAGAGAGACAGGCAGGCAGATTATGAATTGTAGTAAGAAGACTAGCGTATATTTGTGTGTTGGTACCAGTTGAGAAAGTTAATTTGCCATGGTTTTGTTGGTGAATGACATGTGGTTTATTTGAATGCATCCTGACTGACTCTATTGGTTGTTTCCGAGTGGAATATAAACCCTGGCCAGAGCTGTCATCTAGAAGACAGCTTCTACCATATGCAGGGAGTGACCTTGACAGAGTGCAAGAGGTGGGGTCACATGATGTGTCAGAAAGGCTCATGACATTTAAAATAGTCTGTGTTAGACTGACTCGGGTGGGGGGTGGGGGTGGAAATGTATTAGTGTGTGATTGCCTGGTACACTTTGCATGCACCATCGTCACAAGATTTTTCCTTTTGATAAGTGTCTCAAAGTGTCAACAGGATGAGTGAGCATGTGTGTCCATGGGACTTGATATTCTAAACTTTTAAGATGCATCCGGCAAGATGCACTGTGTAAAGACAAAGTGAGTGCAACTGTCAACATTGTTTAGCATGACATGACATATTTGGTGCTAAGAAAGCTTGCAAGGAGTCTGTGTGTTACTGTCAGTCATTAAGACATTGGGACACACTCAACACTTCATGATTACCCACAGATCATCAAAAATGGTCCACAAATCTAGGAGAATTTCCCAGACAAACAGACAGACAAATTTACAAACAAACAGACATTGGCGTATTCTTATAGTACTATATATTTTTTAAGAATACGCTCTTTCTTTTCTGATGACTGCAATGTCAAGAGGAGAGGAATGCCTTGGTGATGAGTTCACCCACTCATGTGACAGGTTGTGCACGAACATGTACCACATTAGGTATGGAGGGCCACTCCCACACAGTCCCTCTGAACATACTGAACGTATAAGAGGGTGTCATTGTAGTTACTGCAAACACTTCATTTGTTGTAAGTTTACCTGTGCATGCGTTGCAGTACCACCCTTATTTGGTTGAACACTTTAAAAAATTGACTCTAAAGTTGAAAGAAGATTCAAAAAGTGTGGAATTGGTTGCTGTGACAACCGAGTGCATACGAGTTGGGCTATCATGGAGCAGGAACTTTTAAAAAATACTGCTATTTGAATATATTGTAGAAGAATAATGATCGGAATTACATAATGTACTTCCTTTACCACACCACGTACACCCTGAATGGAACCACTTTGTGGATATTGTCCATATTGTTCTCCAGCAATAGTCCACCTTGCCAACTGCTGTGGACAATGCTTTATAATCGGGTGTTAGTGATTAGGAAAGGTTGCTGGTTGTGTTAATTCGAAAGTTGAATTTCAAAACTAACTATCAATTAATTTGATTATAATTTGATAATTTGTGCTATTCCAATTTATTTTTAAATAGTGGTATTTTTACTTGCAGATGTTCGCACCATCAGTGGACATAAGGCTGCCATTAGCAGTTTAGACTTCCACCTCTACGGGGACATTCTAGCCTCGGGATCCATGGATACCAACTTGAAGGTAAGCACATTATGCATACCTGTAGTGTGTGAGTGTACATGTCTGCATGCAAGTATGGCATGCCTACCTCTCCAATGCATCCATGCATAGAAGCACACACATACAGAGGTGGTAGGGGGGGGGGTATATAAGTTGCAACTACTTGTCTGTCACGGCCAGTACACCATCTCTGCAACTACACAGGCAATAATCTGCTAAAAACAGTGCTACACACACACACACACACACACACACACACACACACACACACACACACACACACACACACACACACACACACACACACTCATGCACACACACACACACACACACACACACACACACACACACACACACACACACACACACACACACACACACACACACACACACTTGCCAAAATGGCTGAGTATTTAGACCAGGTGTTACAGTGGTTGTTTCTCCTCCTTCAGGTATGGGATGCCAGGAGGAAGGGGTGCTTGTTCACTTATAAAGGTCACACAGAGGCTATCAAGGACATCAAGTTTAGTCCTGACGGCCAGTGGGTCGTGTCAGCAAGCAGCGACAGCACAGTGAAGGTGAGGCCACACCCCTATGCACTGCTTTGCATACAACCATCATCTCCTATATATGTGTGTGTGCATGCATGCATGCATGCATTCATGCATTCATGCATACATACATACATACATACATACATACATACATACATACATACATACATACATACATACATACATACATACATACATACATACATACATACATACATACATACATACATACATACTTACTAGCAGCATATACCCAGCGTTGCCCGGCCAATGTCAACATGAAACATTATAAAAGCCTCTTCAAATTTTGGCCTGGTTGGTTCTTTAATTATCTTTGTAGTCAAAACAACTTCCTCTGGGTGTGGCTAATATCAAACCACACACATTGCCACATCCACATGAAGTTAGTAATTCTCACCTGGTTACTGGGACTTCATATTCAAAATTTCAGCCTAATTGGTTCATAAATGAGTTTTTGGCTGGCATGAAGTCCAATGGGTGTGGCAATGATGAGATCACACCCATTGACACACGTACATTTGATTAGTAATGCTCACTCAGTTGCATGGAAACCTCATTCCAAATTTCAGTCTTGTAGGTCCTTTGATTAGCTTTTAATAGCCAACATAACTTCCTGTGGGTGTGGCTATGAGAAAACTACACCCATTACCTTACCAATATGTATTTAATAAGGCTCACTCAGGTTCTTGGAGAAAGAACAATGCCAAATTTCACTGTGATGCCTAAGTCCTAGAGTTTTTCTGGCCAAAATACCATTTTTGGCTTTTTCTCGTTATCATAGTAACCATTTTGCGAGATTTTTAGCCCATGTTTTAAGTTGGGTCAAAATCTATCATCATGCCGAGTTTCAGAGAAATCCACTTACCAGTTTGGCCGGAATGATGGACCGACAGAGAGACAGAGAGACAAATTTTTTTTTTTTTTTTTTTTTTTTTTTTTTTTTTTTTTTTTTTCCAGACATGCCACCTGGCTTAAAACCATCTCAGGGTGGGTCTCCACCATCCCTAAAAGTTTGGTCAAAATCTAACCGAGGGATTTTGAGAAATGGACAAACATAGTTACGTAGGTCTTCTAATATATATACATATATTTTTTTTATTATTATTATTTTGTTGTTGCTTTTTTTTTAAATTTTTTTTACATTATCATTGTTATTATTCCACTGCAGGTATGGAATTTGATTGCGGGGAAGATGATAGCAGACTTCAAAGTGCACAGAGGGCCAGTCACGTCGGTTCAGTTTCATCCCAGGGAGTTGCTGCTGGCCAGTGGCAGTGTGGACAAAACTGTGAAGTTCTACGACTTGGAGAGACTACAGGTCGTGTCTGAGAGTGCCCCTGAGAGCAACCCTATCAGGAAGGTTCTGTTTCACGAGACCTCTGCCGCTGCTGGCGGTCTGTTTGCGGGAACACAAGAGTTGTTGAAGGTGTGTTGTGACTTGCGTAGAACAGGTATCCTAGGATGTGAGGGGATTATTATGTGGAGAGGAAAATCTTGAGCAATGGCTACCTGTCATTATGGAGAAATCCAGTGGGTGGATGTAACTGGACACATAGATAGAATTGAAGCAAGGTTTAGGGGTAAGACCAGAGTCAAACCTTGTGCTAGGACCAGAGCCTGTAGTAGGACTGGAGCTAGGGCTAGATTTGGCTAGTGCTAGATTTGGCTAGTGCCAGAGCCAGGCATAGTGCTGGACAGGGGATATGTGTAATATAGTTTCAGTGTGGGCGGTGTGAATGTGCCAACTTGCATGATCTGCAACTGTTGAATTCCTTGATTATGACACCCTCGGGTGTGCACTTTACAATAACAATGACAGACAGCTGGTTATACCTTCATGAGGTATTGCTTGGGAGATGTGTTGCTTGGGAGATGTGTTGCTTGGGAGATGTGTTGCTTGTTTTGTTGCACGATTACTACTGTTGTTGTTTTTCCAGGTTCATGGGTGGGAGCCGTCTAGAGTCTATGATATGTTGCCAGTGCACTGGGGGAAAGTAGAGGACATGATCATCTCTGGCGACCAGTTGGTGAGGGATGGTTGGAGGGAGGTAGTATGTCAGTAAAGGGCAGAAGAGATACAGTGACATGTGATGAGCTCTTGTGTATTCACATTTCAGCTATTTGATGACTTGGTCAGTGTGAGAGGCTATATCATTGGCTGAGTATACCAAACTTATATGATGTTAAAAAATAGATCGAAATTTGATATGATTGGTCATAGCATTTATTTTTGGAGGGATAATGATCAATGGATGATAGATGTTAGTTAAAACGGCTATTAAATTAAATATGACAAGTGATAAACCCAACACGTTGGGCATATGTATTAGACGGCATTTTGCTGTCCAGTCAATGTTGTGGGAGGAGTCCCTGAATGATGTTAATTCATTTCGAAGTACTTTGGTCTGTCTCAATTGGTATTTCTTTTGTTTATATCCCTTTCCTCTCTGAACGAACCTTGTGGCTCCTCTGCCACACTGCACCACTTGTGAAGCATCCAGACTAGGAGGCACCTGGTAGTGAGGAGAGAGATGTAGGCTGATGAGCACTTTGGGTGAAGGACCCAGCAATAGCTACCACGCCTTTTAGCTCTCTATGTCATCTAGGTTAATCAGATCTGTCCACTCCGAGTGTGTATACCTTGCAGCGATATTTCTTGAGCATGTACATATTGTAAAGCTGTGGTCAGTCCTTGAATGTGTTTGTCCTCTCTCCATTACGTCTCCTGCACTGGAGGCAGACTGGCACAGTTTGGACTGAAGGGGTGTGTGTGTGCATGTGTGTGGTTCACTGTTGCGCACCCATCAGTTTTGTGGTAGTGCTAGGGCTAGGGCTAGGGCTAGGTCACTGTGTGGATGTTGACATGTTTCTCGTATTATTTGTCCTCTTCTCCCTAAATGTGCATACAGATGGCTGCCTCCATGTGGCAAACTAATGTCAGCGTGTGGTGCATCAATATCAAGGTATGTCTGCACTTATGAATATATGTATATACAGTAGTCCTCTCTTAAGAGACCAGCCTTAAATCCAACAAAAATCAGTCTTACAAGAGAGGTGGTCTTCCAATAGAGGTAAGTTTATACATTGAATACAACATCTTGCATGAATAATGCGGTCTTTCAAGAGATGTGGTCTTCCAATAGAATGGTCTCTCTAGAGGGGAACTTCTTTACTTATAAACTGCATGAACAGACTTATAACTATGTAATGTTATATGCACCTTAAATAGAACCTGCGGCCATTTTTTGGAGAAACTTCCACTGTTTCTGGCGAGCCGGTTTCTCCTTCTTTGTCAAGGTACGATAGATATGTTCGTGCTTACTAGTTTCCTAGGAGGGGGGTACATGTTCCATCTGCATCACACTGACTTACACTAACTGTCTACAAGACACTGGAAGTATTAAAAAATATATATATGTTTCATAGTCTCTCCCAATTGGGGGGAGGGGGGGGGGTTGGTATAAAGGTATTTCTAGATGTATTGTGCTGATTGACACTTGTGCATTTTGTAGTGATCGACGTCTTTTTGAGTACCAGAAACAGGAGCGATCTCTTCCATCAACGTCTCAGCCCTCTGGAGGTGTGGTCCAGGCACCTCTGACAACCAAGGAGGCAGCAGTCTTGCCGCCAGAAGAAGGAGACGAGGAGGAGAACTCTCCACCCATTCAGGTGAAGGACAGAGACCGAGTGGAGACATTTTCGGCAAGACAGAAGCTAAGTGAGTGCAGAGTGGTAAGCCACAGGCATAGACAGACAGGCAGGTCGACACAGGCAGCCACAAGCTGGCAGCCACAAGCTGGCAGTCACACCTGAATGAATCAGATAACCATACATACACCTGCATGGCTCCTAGTCGTTTTCCCTTTAAAATGCTTACCATTCTATTAATAAGTATAGAAAAATAGTCTGTGTTCAGGTATTAAAGTTGCTGTAGTGTTGTATGTTTGTTGTTATTTTGGTTTGTGTGGCATAACATTACGTGTAAACTCTATCCAATTCTATTTAGTTCAAACGCCTCCCAAGGTGAATCGAACACGCATTTCATCCGTCTCCACAGCAACTGGCAGCCAGGGACGAGGAAACAGCCACCGTCACTCTTCCGTCCAACATCGTCCTACCTCCCACCCCTCCCCGCCCACCTCACCACCCTCACACCTCAGCCAAGTTCACTGCATCACGTACACACATGCCACCTCTTCCTCCAGCCAAGCACCTGGAGTGGTGCCTCAGGGCATGCCTCTGTCCAGGGCATTCGAGAGGAAGCTGCATCACCATGACGACCCAATCCACTCCATCTCCAGCACTGAACAGCAACATCAGCCCCAACATGTCCCAGTCGTGTCCACTCGATCTCTCCTTGAGCTCAACCCACCACCTCTCCATGCACCAGTAGTCCAACCTAACTCTCACCATCGAAAGGTCGACCCGACTGATCATGCTCACCGCCCACACTTGAGTCACAACCCACTTCCTCCACCTCCCACTTCTTCCTGGCCTTCCACTACGGCGGGCGAGTATTCATCTCGAGATATGCTTCAAGACTTTATCCCACCTAAGCCCAGGGTGCGTAAGTTCAGAATAATTTTCAAGTACAATAGTTCCTCTCTTGAGAGACCACCTTTAAATCCGACAAAAATTGGTCTTACAATAGAGGTAAGTTTATACAGCAAATACAATATATTGCATGAAAAATGCGGTCTCTCAAGAGAGGTGGTCTCCTAATAGAAGGGGACTACTGTAGTTTGGTAAGTTGCTTTTTTGCAACTAATCCACTGTATGACGAAATTGATAGTGTGCATAGGTCATCCTGCCAATGAATATTTTATTCTCTTTTTTTTCTTCCTCTTTCCCCCCAGGCTAATGTCTGTGGAGCACAGGGGCACATTTCAGATGAGAGTGCTATTTCAGATATCATGACAAGTATGTTAGTAAATGAAGTGCTCCATATTTGTGATATCAAAGCATGGCGTCATCTTTCCATCCTGTTGGTGCAACATTCAAGTTTAGCGCCAGTTGTGGCATTCTTTTGGAGTCATGAAAATGTGTTGTATCATTGATTACTGTTCGACACATTTAATGGTGATGGTGTTGTTTTTTTGCCATTCAATGTGTAATATCTTTATTTCCTTCCTTTCTCTCTCTCTCTCTCTCCCCCCCCCCCCCCCCCCCCCCCCCCCCCTAACCCTTCGCAGACCATGTGGATGTAGCTCAGATCTTAGAGAGCAGGCTTAGCACTCTGGAGTGCGTGCAAGACGTGTGGTCATGCAACAACCCCAAAGTGAGTGTAGTCACATGACAACTTGTGGGCCTAGTCACATGAAAACTGGTGATCCTAGTCACATAAATTGTGGGCCTGGTCATATGGCAACTGGTGATGCTAGTCACATAACTAGTAGGCTTAGTCGCATGACAACTTGAGCCTCAACTGACAGTGATCCATGGCATGTGATCAACCCTATATCACTGGTAACACACACACACACACACACACACACACACACACACACACACACACACACACACACACACACACACACACACACACACACACACACACCATTCACCATTACAACCAGTATCCATGCTCTAAGAGAGTGATGAATGCCTGTCTACATGTTTACAGGTGACAATGCAACACAACATGTGGTGGATATCATGCTCATTCCAATCTATCCACTGAATATTGTGTTGTGTGATAGTCACCGGGTGATCATGTGATTATAATTTTGGACAATGTTGACAGTGGATCTAGAGGAATACATACACAGGCAAGCTACCACATGGACTGTATGATGTGTAGAGGTCAAAGGTTGCATCCTAATGCAACACAGCTGCTCCACAGGAGTATCTTGTGACACTTTGCAGCCAACCCATCTGGTCTACTGTGGGTTTTCATCATCAACCATTTAGTCCTGTGGTACCAGTTGGCCAGTGTACAGCCGTAAGACCATGGAATGTGTGGTTATGGAGGGCACTGAGTCCACTGGTGACATCATCGGTCTATCCAACAATGGCCACCTGGCAACCAGGGGGCACTACAGTAGTAAAATCTAGCAATATTGCTTCTAGAGGTCCCTAAACCATTCACTCTGTATTTTTATTGTTTGCCCAAGGAGAGGCTACAGTATAGAATTGCCAGTGGATCACTTATTATCCCGTTCCTGTACATGTGTAGGTTGCCGTGGAGATGGCAGTGGACTCTAACAATGTGTCTGTGCTGGTGGACCTTCTCAATGTCCTACACCTCAAGAGAACGCTGTGGACTCTGGACATTGCTATCATGCTGCTACCCGAGCTCAAGACTTTGATTTGCTCTAAATATAAAGTGTAAGTCTGTGTTACACTATGATAGAACTTGATAATGAGCTCAATGCAGGATTTTTATTAGTATATTAACTTTTTATCTCTAAAAAGTTATTTTTACCCGTGAATTTGTCAAATTTGCGGAGTCTAAATGTTACTTTCTTGAGAATCTCGTTGTTCTTATGAAACTTCCTCCAATCAGTGCTAAGGTTCCCGGTTCAACTCCTGGTCATGGTTGAGTTGTTTTGTTTGTTTGCTTGTTTGTTGTTTGTTTTGGGGGGGGGGGGGGGGGGGAGTTCCTTCTTTTTTCTTGTTTTGGTTTTGGTTTTTGTTTTTTTTTACCCGCGATTAAGTCAAAATATTAAATCATAAATGAGCAGGTTTTTGGCTAGAAATGTCCAGTCTTGTTGTCATTCTGTTTTTGTTATTGTGTTAGTTGTGATATTAAAATACTGATTGTATACAAAGTTGAATTAAAGATTCAGCATGCTTAAGCTTCAATAATACTGGTGGTCATCTCTGACTTCCTGTTTTACTATATTGTGGTGCAGATATGTGAAGTGTGGGTGCAATGTGGTCAAGCTGATCCTGAAGAGCTTTGGGCCCGTCATAAAGAGCAACATACTCTCTCCGCCAAGTGGAGGGCGGGACTTACATAGAGATGAAAGGTACGGTGTCATTTGTAAAGTGTTCCACTGATTGCTTTGAATCACTTTGCAAGGTGCCATTGACTAGGCCCTATTCACCTCCACAAGATCCACGGTTTATGTCCCTTTTTTTCTTTTTCAATAAATATTAAATTTTAGCAATGATTTCCTTCCTCAGTTCTAAATATCAATTGATATTGTAATATTATACTTAAGTGGTTACCTAGGATTAGTTTTCAGAGTATAGACCAGCTATAGTTTTGCCATAACTAAAGTGGTTAGTTATAATCTTGAGGTATAGACACAGATTAAGGTTGTCGTGTGTGTGTACGCTGCTCCCATAACACTCCTTGGGTTGCTCAGATTAGTTTATGTATGTGTTGTTTGTTCGTTGTTGTTTTTGATCATTCTGAATACTCTTCCTGACAAACATTCAGGTTATGTTTCTGTGATGGTGTTTGGGTTGTTATAACCTCACTTCCTTAAAATGAATGTGTTATTTTGAATTCTCTATCTCCTAAGGTTTGAAAGATGTCAGTTGTGCCATGCCCACCTGATGTCCCTTAAGGAGGAGTTTGGTCGTATAGTGCGGGAATCCCCTGGCAGTCCCACCGGAAGACTCATCAGAGAACAGGCTATGCTAACAGCATTCAAAACTTTAGACTAGCACTCATCCAGTATTTCTGTCATTGTAATGAAGCACAGGTACCTCTGTCACTGTACTCTATGGGAATATTGTTGTACCCATTCTACTTGTTCATTTGTTAGTAAAATTGGGGGGGGGGGGGTTGTGTTGCAATTTAATTTGATGAATATCTTAAATTGGAGTAAGAAAAAAAAATCCTTTTTATTTATATTATTTCTTATAGGTGTTGTTGTTTTTTGTTGTCATTTTTTAAAATAGGAAAAAATGGCACCTATGGACAGGAATTGATACCTGTGAGTCGGGAAAAGGGAGGGGTTAGTGCACAGTTTTGCTTGGCTCACTGGAGTGTTGTGGTTGGTGATTACTAAAGGTGAATGACCAGAAGAAGAAAGGAACCATCCACGCATGCACAAATTGAAGGTGGATTGACAGGAAATAAATCCTGAAATTATGCCAAGGCCTGTGAAGTGAAGGTATTGAAAGGGGGGGAATTTAAATATAGGCTGAAGTGGAATAACATTTATTTATTATTTACAACATGTATTCTTCTTATACATTCATGACTGCATTGTACAATCCAGTATGAAGAAAGGAATATTGTTTAAATTATATATATATATATTAAATAACTCTGAAATGTGAAAAATTCTCTTTCCTGGTTCATCAAGATTGAACACAATGATGGCATGACCCTGGGGAAAGCTTTATAAACTTGTGGCTGAAGAAGGAAATTTATTATTGCATTTTCAATTAATTGTGAATGGGCTGGAACAGGACGTGTCTACACTTGATACCTATACCATATAGTTAGCTATTAAATATCTATTCTAACTGGGGGTTTTTTCTTTTTCTTTTCTAATAACTTTTTTTTATTGGTGTACCTGTAACACCTGCAGCTAGCTATGTTCCAACCTTGCACAAAAAAAGACCTATCATGTTTTCAGCAGAAATAATGTAGACAACTTCGTGATTAGCCTTGAAATGAAGAACTGAGAAAAGAATTTCAGTGGGTGTGTTACAATTTTAAGTTTAATTAAACTTCCTTCGGCAAAAATGTTCTCTCCAAAACAATGCGCATAATGTTTTCTGGGAATGGCTTAAAATAGTGAATGAACTGAAGGAAACTTCAAAATAGCCAACAATAATAATGTTGCACATTACTGGCATCTGCTTCCTACTCTTTCTGACAGGAGAGCTTTGCTGCGCCCTCCCAACCCAAACCAAAGAGATCAGCTGGAATACGGAAGGTGACTGGCAAGATATATTTCAGATTGATAACACCCTTGATGAAAATGAATTCAACCTGGATGAAATGTGGGATAGGCCATATAAGGGCAGTCAGATATGGAGCAATTGTGGTAAGCTTAGTGTGTGTGTATATCAATAAACTATGTTGCATTTTATCAAAAATACTCCATTTTCCTCTCATCTATTAAATGTTTATGGTTAATGTTCATTGCAGCTAACAGGCTCAAGAAATAGCAATTTCAAATATGCATAAATTTCTCACTACTAGCTAGCTTAAGTTTTGAAACAAAGACAATGCATTAATATTGAAGTCCTAATATTTGACAGGTAAATCTTCAGATGTTGTGAATATCAAGTCTGTTAGCATCAACCCTAATCCACCTCAGAGAGGAAAGTCCTTTACTGTCACTGCCAAAGCAAATATAAGTAAGTGCAAAAATAATAAATAATGATAGTAATTAAGCATTATTGAAGCCACTATTGAGTTAACATTGCTATTGTTATTTTATATTCCTTTTCAAAGGTGAGTCAATCAGCTCTGGTTCTGCAAAGATTCTAATATTGTACAAAAAGGTATTTCCCATTGTAAAAAAGACAATGAGCGTGTGTCGGCTGGTGAACTACATAGGAGAAGACTGCCCTCTCTCTGCGGGAACTCATACAATTGTCTCCACAATGAACATGCCCAGTTATGCCCTCGCAGTAAGTAATAGCAACCAAAGTCCAGCACAGGAGAATGCTGGAGTCATTTATTTTTGTTTGTTAGTTTTATTTTTCAGAATAAATCTATTCTTATTATTTTATAATAGTAATGTATTAATTTACTCCCATAAACTGTGTACAACTATTCCTTTATCCTTGAAGAATCTCTTTCTCTGTAAGTAAAGTTTGATGGTGGAAGGGGAAGGGGAAGGGAAGGAAGAAGAGTTCTAATTCAGTCATCCAACTCAGCTTTCAGTTTTATTTTACAAACCAGAAAGCCAATCACATATAAATAGATGTTCCTTTTTACATGCCTCACTATTTCTTGTTCCACTAAACCAACTTTGATATAGAGCTATTTATTTCACTCAGGGTGAATCTAGGAACGAAGGGGTGGGAGATATGTTTACACTCAAATAGCTCCTTTTTTTAAAATTTACTAATTTCTCCAACCCATATGTTTTATCGTTTATGCAAAAAGTTACACTGCCCCTATTTCTGCTGACAGTATGTTTATTTCACTCGCTTCTGCAGAACAAGGGAAAGATTATGATAAAATACTGTTTTCCTAATTTTTCACTGCTTGCAAGTACAGATGAAACCCAAAATATTGCAAGTGAAATAATAAATGTGGTAGAAAAATGTGATCATTGCTTATTAGAAAAAGATCAATCGGCACAATTAGACACTATAATTCTCCTTGCCACAATTAGACACTATGATTCTCCTTGACACAATTAGATACTGTGATTCTCTTTGACACAATTAGACACTGATTCTCCTTGACACAATTAGACACTATGATTCTCCTCATATTTATTTTCTAGGAAACTACTTCTTTCTTTTTTTTAATTAATTCTCAACCTGTTTATTTTAGATGTTTATTTGTTGTTATTTTTTTTTAACCACTCCCATGCCTTTGTGCTGTCTGCAGGGTCGTTACACTGGTAAAGTGATTGCCACAGACAGCAGCAAGAATGAGTTGATCTGTGTCAGTATTGACATGACATTAAACTGATTATACATCATTAGGAGATGAATAGAATTACTCACTTTAAAGTATATGTATGACATGTTTTTAAGACACAGTCAACACTCCTGTAATAGCCATTACATATTATTTCATATGTACATGTTACATTTACTACCAGTAATGGTTTTATGTTCAATTATTTTCAGACATAACGACTCTGTTCAATTTGTTCTTGGGCATGTGATTGAAGATTATGCAAGAGTGGAGGTTCCATCTTTTTGTAATCCAGAGGGTTTTCATAACTGAATGGTCACCATGCCAACTAATTGAAAAATGAATCCCACACACTAACATATTGCATTGTACATGAACTTCACACAAAGCTATTCTTCAGGAACGAAGTGCCAGTAGTGCAGGTATGTCTCCGTACATACATATGCACCAGAACAGCTGTACAAACATGTCTCATGACCACGTCTTTTTTGTGTGTAGTTCCAGAAGTGTTTGTCCAGTGAATGTTGGAACAGGGAGAGCCATTCAGACCACTTGTCCTCCACTTCCATTCTATTCAGTCAGCACAAATCATCCCTGCGTGTGTGTGTAGTGCTGTATAGTCACTGTCTGATGCCTACAGGACTCATGAGTGGATGGATAGTGGAGAGCTTCAGACTCTCCAACACAACCTATGACTACTCCTGGTAAAGGGTTTACTGGAGAGCAGGAGGAGGAGAGGGGGTGGACTGGTGGTGGGGGAAGAAGGATATTCTGGATTGTCTCTCCTTTCCTCTACCATGACTTAATTATTTATTTTGACTTCTTTTATGTAATTAAGACAAGCAAGGGAAAGAATCAGAATGAAGTATTTCAAAAATATGACAAATTCCATATGTCCCCAATAAATACAGTGTTTTGATGAAAAGGGCTTTTGTTGTTGTTTTTTTTTTTTGTTTTTTTATTTTTTTATTTTAATCTATTTTTTTTTTTATATATATAGAGAGTATTAAAAAAAAAAAAAAAAAAAAAAAAAAAAAAAAAAAAAAATTATGTATCAAGTGTAGCATGGACAATCTTAAGATCAGTCAGTGGGATGGGGTAGGGGAGTTCATTTTAGTTTATTTATGCCAACCAGCCTGGAGACATTCATGACCACAAGGACAACAGGCCATTTTGATTTGAAGGCATGTAAATCTGGTAGAATTTAAAATTCCCCTACTCTTTTCTCCACCAGCTGATCACATAATAAGTGGAGCAAAGTTAATTTGGATTGCTGAAGATTAACTCTTCATGCAGTCATGTGTTTGGTTGTAGAGTGACCATACCCAGTTCCTGAATGTGGCCCTGCCCACTTACTGTATGAATGTGCCCTGTGACTGCAGGCAGAAGCAATGAGGTAGCCATGCTGGGTGCAGGGCCTTAGGCCATGGGTAGGCCTTAACAGATTATGTTTAAATGTCTGCATATTTTACTTTGCTCTTATTCTTTTAATACTCTCCTATTTTCTTTTATTCGCCCTATTTTTCTTTTTGATATATCAATTCTTCTTTTCGGAATTATCTATTTTTCTTAATTATGCACACTGTCAATCACAATTGTTACAACATTAAAATAGAGACTGGTACAGGCATTGCAAGATTTAAAATATTTTCAGGTACAATTGTCCATACTTCGGTTAATTGAATTACAAATGCAATTCAAATACATTCCTACACACCAATTAGACCAAGAATTTGAAAATATTTTAAAAAAAACAAAAACAAAAAAAACAAAATTTAAGAAAAAAACCCTACACCATCATAAGCAGTGTCTAGGGCTGGAGACACTAGAAAATCAATAGCTGAAACAGAGTAAACTGGAGACATTCACAATTGCTGAGGAAGCACTGTTATGGAAGTCATTTATCCAATAATTTCAATCACTGCCAAGCAGAAGAGTTAAATTGAAATGCTCCTAATTACCTTTTCAATAATATATAGGATAGTGTTTGTTGGACAAAGTGTTTTGATCATTGCAAGCGAAGCTGTAAATGGGCCTCTGGTACATCTTAATGTATGTAATTGTAATTGATCAAACTTTCCACTTGCAAATCAAATTTATCTTATTAAATGTTAGCTCTCCTTGATCATATATTTATATATACATACATATATATACATATACATATATATAATATATATAATATATATAATACATATATTTGTACAATGTCACAAACCAGTTTTCACTGACTTTTTTTTTTCTAATGGTGCTCGTAACAATATTGCACCACCATCAATCATCACCACTGATGTACCAATTGAGGTAGTGAGGCCGTTAAAAAAAAAATTTTGGCACAGACAGCAGAAGAAACTGAGGATGTAGACTACTTCCAGTGTTCAAATGATGAGGAGTCTTCATTGAGTGGTCGAGGTGCAAAAACTCTGGCCGCATCAAAGATTTTCTTTACCTAGAAGATGCAAGCAAAGATCTCTCTTCTCTCCATTGCTTTCCTTCAATCAATAAAGTGTTCTTTCCGGTTAACACTGCTGTGCCATCATCTGCTCCAGTTGAGAGATTTGTTTCCATATGCTCAATCATCCTACAAGCACCTCATGGAATACTATTAAGATTGAACATTTTGAAAAACTCATCTTCCTAAGGGCCATACTAAACTGCAAAGAACTATGCATTTAAATGGAAAATTTTCAAAAGTAATCCAAAAAATAATTGTAATTAAAGTACAGTAATTGTTATTCTTATTTCAATTACATTTCCCAATCTGTAATTGTAATCCATGATCAACTGCTTCTCAGTTAAGCAATTGTAATTGTAATCTATTATAAAACATGTAGTAGACCCAAGTGTGCAATTATCAATAGTTATGACTGTCCTTCTACAATAGTTGAAACATTGATATTTATTTAAACTAGGAGAAAATCCACATAATTGGCAGTTTTAAGTTAGTCACCTGCAGTAACTAACATGTTTAGTTTGCTTTATGTAACATGTAGGGAATATTGACACTAATTACATTAATCAAACAAATACGATATAATTAATAACCTGCCAAGTTTCTCTGATAGGCTGTGTGCATTATCACCAAACCACACCCATCCGATCTGAATGAAGCTTTGCAACGATGTGCAGTGAGGTGCCCTAATCAATCCCTGAAAGTTTCATGAAGAGCCCTCCAGCTGTTTGGGAGAAGTTAGACAGACAGACAGGCAGACAGACAGACAGACAGACAGACAGACAGACAGACAGACAGACAGACAGACAGACAGACAAATGGATTTGAATTATATCAAGATAAATTGCAACAAAAAAATACAGCGAACTTGGTGTGAGATGTTTCCCAATCTCACTTCTGCAGTCTATTTTGGCCCTCTGAGAAATTTTTACTCCACTGACCTTATCCATAAAAATAATAACCTCACTGCTACTAACTCCATAAAGTCACAACCTCACTGTTACTCCAAATCTAGCTTTTCTTGTTCTCTACTACATCATTCCAGCTCCTCCATCCTTGATCAGCTTTGAGAGGACTATTTTTCTTCAGCAAGGCAAAACATGTCTCCTCATTTACAATTTTTTTTCCTACTTTAATAACGCTAGACCTTCACAAATTTCAAAGAATTTCACCATAAAGACATTATTAGTCCACTATTTGCAATGAACAACATGCAAAATTGCCACTAACTTGATTAAATTTGTCACACCCGGAATGACACTTGTGAAATATCGGTATCCAAGCCCGTAGGCCGTGATCGTCTAGAGGTTAGGACATTACGTTGTGGCCGTAATAACCCAGGTTCGAATCCTGGTCACGGCAGATTTTTTTTCCTTACTTTTTTTTATTTTTTACTGCAGATTCCCCCCCCCCCCCCCCTTCTTTTCAAAAGTTGTTTATTACTTTTTCCCTTCCCTCCTTTCCTCAACCTCCTATTTTGACATTTGTGCATACAACTAATAACACAAATTAGCTTCTAGCCATCTGACATTTCCAAATAAGCTTTTCTAATAAATATTTTCATGAATTATTAATATATTGCAATGCACACTTGATAATTGCAGATTCTACAGCTTGTCAGCAGCAGCCTTTAGACAGAGGAAGTGAGAAGCATGCAGACTCCTGGATAACTTAAACATGATTCATATCTATCAATTGTAATGAAAGTTGGTACTTATTTGTGCAGAGAATCTGTAACTTAATTGTAGGCTGGACTCTTAAGATTAGTTACTTGTTTGGTCATAGGTGAAGCAGTACATTTTATATTGATAAGGCAGGCATATGGCATTGTTGTCATGCCCACTGTCATAATCAGTTACCACACCCATTTCCACTTCCACATGGAATCACTTGGATATTACATCACAATAAGATATTACATCACAATAAGATATTACATCACAATAAGATATTACATCACAATAAGATATTACATCACAATAAGATATTACATCACAATAAGATATTACATCACAATAAGAACGAAGACATGTTAACTTTTTTTAAAAAAAGTGGAAAATTTTAACTTACTGTGCCCTTTCTGTGCCCTTTCTGTGCCCTTTCTGTGCCCTTTCTGACAGCATTTAGATCCATATTGTCAGCATAGATAATTCTTGTTGAGGTTGAGGTGTAGTAGTGGCATGAGAGAATTAAATCAGTTGCTGAGTCATGGTGGTGCACATCAAGTAGATCTTGGATGCTTACTTGAAGAAAATGGTCTTCCCCCCCCCCCCCCCCCCCCCCCAATGAGGAAGATGGAAGTTCAGAGTCCAATAAGCACTTTATGTTGCAGTTTAACTACTTGTTCTTCAGTGGGTAACATTTAATGTCATTAGTATGTATGTTCAAAGTATGTTAGATCTAGCTCTGTGTGTGGGTGCGTGCGTGGGTGCGTGCTTGCTTGCATGTCATTTGTGGTGTTGTGCCCTATCATTTGTGGTGTTGCACCCTATCATTTGTGGTACTCCACCCTATTATTTCTTGTGTTGTCATTTATGATTCTGTCTCATCTTTGATGTGGCTCAATCAACCAAGAGTAGCTACTTAAAGAAGCTCCTGAGTGGGAGAGCCAAATTTCCCTAATTTGCATTTAAGATCAAATAGTTTAAAACCTATTTAACTTAAAGGGTAGCTTAAAATCTAACCAACAGTTTAGGTGATCTCTGGTAGCCAGTATTGATGGAGGAGATGGTGGCTTAAGACACTCTTGACCCACACAGCCACATCTTATGAAATAATATTATACCAGAGGCCCACTGCAGCTTCTCTTGCTATAATCAGGTCACTGGTTGTTCAACAGACTGAAACATGCATGGATGTCAGTCACATACCTACAGGTTGAGATTTGGCTTAGAGAGACCTAGGCATTGTTAAACCCAGATGGAAGTTGTGTACTCATGCCAAGTTACATTTTTCAAGAGGCTAGGGTTTTGAGTTTAGCTGGCCAAGATATTCTTCTTGTTTATGGAAATATTCATGGAAGCTTTACCAACTTTTATATGTTAAAGCATATCACACATAAAAGGTAGCTATACTGCTATAGACAACGTTAATAATGGGAAATAACCTTTTTTATTTTATCTTCTCTTTTTTTTCCCCCCACTACAATTAGAATATGGAAAAGGTCGATTGGAGGACCAAATAGAAATGATTATGATATGATGTCAACCATTACCTGTTGAGTTTTTATGCTACTGGGGGATGCTTAATAAGTGCAGATATTATCTCCCCTCTACTAGAGTGGCGGGTGTAAAACTAGGGAGAAGGGGGCCTGGCTGCAATATTTTCCAGCCCTCCCTTGCGTGCAGCTCTCTACTGGCGAGGCATGGAGGAGTTCATCTTTCCAGCCTACCCCGATCATGCTCTTTATTAGAACAGTCCACCCTTAGCTTGTCACCTTCTCCCCAAGTATTAACATCAATTCTGCCACATTCTAATTCCATGTTGTTTCTCCATGCTCAACCAAGAAGACTTTTAAGCACTAACCTCTCCTGCTCTTCCTGGCATCACATTAATCCTGACATTGTCAGGAGAAATGCATCTAGGGCATATTCTTCCTCTGAGAAAGAGAATCCAAAAGGTGAGCCTTGAATGCAATGATGGTTAGTTGGGCAATGATAATATCATTAGAAGGTACTGTAGGAACTAATTAGGATAAACTAATATATTAGTCTTGCTAGCCAGACCTTTTACCCTCTAAACAACCAGGGGGAAGGGAGAGCTGTTCAGAGGGTAAAGGGTCTGCTAGTGAGACTAGTAAAATATATGCTGATCCCCAGTATAAACATGAATTTAAAATTCCCCCCCCCCCCCCCCCCCCCCCTATAATATGCTATCAAAAGAGGTTGGTGTTCACACTACTTGGGTTCTTTTATAACCATATCCTCTGTCCTTTCCTTCCCTGATCTTAAGCCTAGAGGAGCCAGACCAAGTTCATCATTTTTAATTACAATTTTTATTCTAGGCTCATTTGTTTATACTTGGTGTTGACAATTTAGATGAGGTCGTCTGTTATTTTCCCTGCATTCTTCACACTTTTACGCCACTCTTCTTAATATTCACCACACACACACACTCACACACACTCACTCACACACACACACACACACACACTCACACACACTCACTCACAAACACACGCACACACTCACACACGCACACACTCACAAACGCACACACTCACAAACGCACACACACACACATGCACACACACACACACTCACACACACACAGACAGCAATGGCAATGGGCAGGAACATTTTGACAACATATTAGTGTCAGTTCTGGTTATTCTGATTCTCTCGGCCACAATGGAGTACTTTACAGTGACTCCGGAAATATCGTTCTCTTTCTTTCAGCAACACATGCTGTCTACTGGAGAGGTACACACACACACCATACACCACACACACACACGCACCATACACCACACACACACACACACACGCACGCACACACACACACACACACACACACACACACACACCATACACCACACGCACACACACACACACACACACACACACACACACACACACACACACACATATACAGTAAAGTTAAGGTAAAATGAACAATAATATTACATTTTTGTGGGTGTGATCTTGAAAAAGACGGTGGTGAGATTTGATCATGATTATATTTCTTAACTTGTATTAGACAGTGTCGTGTGTTGTTACTTACTCTGCCCCTTGATTGTGGTGTAAACTTGGTATTCTTGTGTTGAAGGTTCAGCACTTGGAAGTGAGTGAGAATAAGGAGATAGTGTATGTGTACCTTCACCGAGGAGCGCTCATCAATGGGAAGGAGGTAAGTGAAGCATCCAGCAAGAACTGTTAAGTCTTTCTACACCTCTACGCATGTTAGTTTGAGTGGAATGCCCAATTTCGCCAGCAGTGGCATTTCAATTATTATATTGTGTAGATGGAACATCTAATAGTGCCATTTTAAAATTGTGTGTCAAATTTTGGAAAAACCTGATTGACCAATCACAGCTCATCTGTTGTAGTCTAGTTATTAACCTTGCAAAGTGTGCTCTAATGGCAAATAACACTTTTTCTATAAGTAAATGGAATTAGCACAAAAAGTTATGTGATTATGGAAGGGGTGAGAAGGAAGTTAACTGGTGTCAGCACTTCCCTCTGTCCATTGCAATGCAGAGGGTCCCACTCTTGAGAACAGAGTGTCAGTATCATTCAGTGGTAGCCCTCTCTCTCTGTGTAGGAAGTGAAGCTTTATTTCTTCATTTATTTATTTGATTTTTAATTTTTTAAAAAAATTCTTCATTTAAGGAAGAAAAAAATTTTTAACGCTTATTTCTTTAAAATTAATTTTCTTATTCAAATGTTTTATATTTTTTCTTTAATTATCTTATAGGTGGGAGGAAGGGGGGGAAGGTGAGATCAAGGCACACAGGACATAATTAGTCGTTAACTGAAACCCTGATCTTGTTCCATTCCCATTGTGGAGTATTGACCAATATGTTACCTTGTAAATTATTATGAAACACTGACTGTATTTGCCCCCAGGCCAAGAGGGTGGGGCCACAGTGTGCCTTCACTATCTCTGGCGTGGACAGTCTGGAGACCAAACTCAACAGGGCCCAGGATGAGCTCGGCATCTCACCTGGTGGGCGTGTCCCTATCTCATACAGAGTTAAGCCAGGTGCTATGTAAGTTGATCATAAATGAGGTTATCACCTGTGGCAGGTCTAGGAACATTTGGAATGGTGGGGGGGGGGGGGGGGGGGGGGAGGTTACATCCACATATTTTTGTCAAGAATGGATTTTTATCAAATTGTTTACTGTATGGAAACCCAAAAATTAGTTGTAACCCATAGTTACGATTAAGTGCTTTTATTTTATGGGAATCCAAAATTTTAAAATCTTACCACAACTGTTATCTCATTTTAAGTGGTCTAAACAGTATTTTTCCCAGTCTAAAACACTATGTTTTAATAAGTATTGTGGTAATTATTTGCCACAGGTCTTGGTGTGGGACTGCTCTTGTTCTGTAGAGACACTCGAACAGTTAATTATGATTTTATTAGTGAATTATCAATCTTGTGGATTACGATCCTGCTATGTGTTAGCAAAGCTATAGTGTGTTCAAATTTTACCAATTTAAGAACTGTGACAAATTTGTTATTGTTGTTTTAATGAATAATCAAATGTTATTTTTTTAATTGTCACAGATAACATAACTGTGTGTATGCGTGCGTGCGTGTGTGTGTGTGCGTGTGTTTGTGTGGTCTGCTCAGTGCACTAGTATGTGGACAAGACTGCTGTTCTATGTCATCATCACTAATCTACACGTGAATCAGACCACAATATTTACCTACTACAATGTTGACCAGAGGCCCTGCAATAATCAAGCCACTAATTAAAATAAAACTATTGCTCCAAGAGTCAAGTTGAGTAGAGGCTGAGTATTGCATGCAAATGTCTTTGTCATTTTTAGTATTTTTTGCCTGACACTCCCTCAAGAAGAGGTGTGGCCTGGTAAGGTCTGGTGTGACCCAGCTTAAGTCCTGCCCGAGCAGTTATGCGTCAGATGCCCAGGTGCTAGGCTTTGAGTTGTGTGCTCAAATATATTCTGGCCTAATATTTCGCTCCTCACTAGATCATTAGAAGAAGCTGTTGGCAGGCCTTCACCATTTTTATCGTTGTAGGTGCAAGTTTTGCTGGATATAGTATCTTCATTGCAGTTGTAAGCTGATATCATTTTCTGCAACTATTCTTAGGGATTGGTCGGTTATTGATCCTTTAATTATTTTGTTCACAAAGTATCATTTTAGTTTTGTCCTGAACTCTCTTTTTTTATGTATGCATGGATATGACGATACAGGGAGCTCAACACAATTTGATGATTGTTATAGATAACTGAGTCTAAGGTTTTTTTCCAACATGCAGGAAGGCAGGTGGGGACGTAGCACAAATAATAAATGTAGGCAACTATTGCTAGTTAATTTTTTGTGAGTTTCAAATTCACACAAAAATTTACAGTAGAGTGGAAGGATTAACTGCATGCATTGCTATGGCAATTTCATTGACCACACCCACTATCTATTCTTCTCTTTAGGTTTGAGATATTCAATTACATGGTTGCCTTGCTGATGCTCTACAGCGTCTACTTCCTGATGAACCGCAAGAAAGGAGGGAAAGATATGTTCAAAATGACTTCCCTGAACCCTTTTGTAAGTGTAGACAATCAGGATCCACACCTGTTCGTTTCTCTCTCCTTCTCTCTTCCTTCCCTTTCTGTTAACCTCACACCTTTATTTTTTCCACTTCCTCATCCCTACTCCCTCCTTCCACTTGTCTGCCTCTCCTCCTCCCCCTCCTCCTACCCCTCCTCCTACCCCTCCTCCCTCCTCCTCCCCCTCCTCCCTCCTCCTCCCCCTCCTCCTACCCCTCCCCCTCCTCCTCCTCCTACCCCTGCCCCTCCTCCCTCTCCACATCTCCACCTATATCTCTGCAGTATTTCATGCGTCTCCCCCCCCCCCCCCACCCACCTTCTGCAGGAGATGATCACTCGTGCAGAACCCACCATCATCAGAGACCATAACCGTCATTCCATTAAGTATGTCTGTATGTACATGATAAATGTGGAATATGGTCATGTAATAATGTGGTTGATGTATGGTATGTTACATGATAGTCATGTAATATACTGCATATGATGGATTTAGGTTAATAACGGCTCGTCATTTCCTGGTTGTATCTCCTCTGTATGTAGTCTCAGTCTCGCTGTGCCCATGCTCATTAAAAATTCCTCTCATACGAAAACAACCTTAAAAATATAAATATTGCACGTGACTCATCTGATATGAATACATGACCAGTTTCTTATTGATCACATGATTATTTTATCTTCACAGTGTTTGTATCATGTGACTATAACACATCTATACTTCACTTGAGCATGTATCATTATTATAGACCCAAAAAGGATTTCTCATTATACAAAGCCAAATCTATGACCTATCTGTAATTGTGTGACTCTTAATCTTGGCCCTTGCCCTATCACACCCAATGCAATATTGCAGCTGCTGTTATTATATCACATGACTTGCTCTACCCACTTCCTCTGCAGGTTCAGGAATGTGGCAGGGATGAAGGAAGCAAAGCAGGAAGTAATGGAATTTGTGGATTACTTGAAGGATGCTAAACGTTTTTCAGCCCTGGGAGCTCGCATTCCCAAGGTTAGCGATCAATAACGAAACCACATCTCTTACCTTGCGGAATAACTACCTCTGGCAGCCACTGCTTATCAAGTTTGTTACATTAATGAATTAGCCCTTCAGGAATGTAGCTGCAGGACGATAGGTGTATCTGAATGCAGCATGGTAGGTCACTGGCAGTCAGAAGGTTGCAGATTGCTTTTGACGGTCAGATCTGAAGTATCCCTGTGAAATAGAGAGTACATAGTCATAACCCAAACTATGTGGTGATAGGAGTGTGAGGCTGTCGCCATTCATCTCACGTTGATAAAAATAATTGTCAGTGCAATTTTTTTTCTATGAAATAAAATCAATTATTTAATCTTTCCAGTAAAATTTTTTATTTTTAAATCAAGTTGATGGTCCGCCATCTTGATGGTAAATATAATTCTCAAGACTCTCTGTGGCCCCAGTTACCCTTTGTTCCACTAAGGCACAGTTGTTGCAGACTCACTGTTTGGTTTGTGTTAGGTAATTAACAAGCAACAACTACTGACCCTGTCCTTTATTATATTACTTGGAGAAACCCGCCCTACAGGTGATGTTTCCAAGGTAATTACGAAATTGTTCAAATTGCTTGTTATATTATGTAGGGATTAATTATCCTATATATAATAATAGTAGGATAGGATAGTATTATTATATATCAATTTAAAGAACAAAAGGAGGTGAAAAGGGAGAGATAGGGGACTAAAGTCCAGTCCAGGATACAAACCTCCGACTTTAAGCTTGGGAGACCTGTGCCTTGATGGATTGGCCATGGTTTCTTAGGCTTTTTTTTTTGTACAATAGGGTAGCATTTGAATTCTTTTTTTTTCTTTTCTCACAGAGCATTCCCCAAGATGAAACTCAATCTATGCACTCCTAGTGCTACCCCAAATAGACTATAAATTTTTTTTTTGGTGATTCGAATTTCCATTTTGGAGGAGTAGTAGTAATTATGGGCAGACAAACGCTTGAAAACTCTATATTGTAGGAGATTCCAACAAAAAAAACTAATCGTGAATTTGACATCATAGTAGTAAATAGGTTTGTCTTCACCTTCAACCTACATGACATATTAATGCAGTTTATGTGATTGCCTGTACTACATGACAACAGATATATCTGAATGCAGCATGGTAGGTCACTGATGACCTGAAGGTTCCAGGTAGCACATGAAGTTAAGGTGTAAGGTACCCCTGTGAAACAGAAGACACATAATCATAGCCAAAACAATGTGGTCATGGGAGAAAGCGTAAGTGGTCATACAAGTTTTTTCTGTAAGGAACAGTGTGCAATTACTTTTTTTCTAAACCACACCCCCTTTTTGAAATCCTGGATTCGCCCCTGCTGTAATGGTGATAAAAATCAAAACCAGTAAAGCTTCCAATAATGGCTCTGTGGGAAACGAATATTTCGGGGTTGATTATCTTCATCAGCAAAACTCAAACGCTTGCACCTAGATGCATAAATATTGGCATGCACACACAACTTGACTCTGGGATTAACATGGGCTGGGTCCCACCTGGCCACACCTCAACGTGTGGGCATGTTCATGTGTTGTTTTTTTACCCGCAAACTTTTTTTTGCAGAGTCTAAATGTTACTTCTTGTTGATCTTCTTCTTAGGAAACTTCCTCAGGAACACCAGTGCTATAAGGTCTCTGGTTCAATTCCTGGTTATTGTTGGGGTTTTTTTGTTTGTTTTTGTTTTGTTTTTGTTTTGTTTTCTTTTGTTTTCTTTCTTTTTTTCCAATTGAAATTAGTGGATTTGGAAGTCAACATTTAAATCATTATTAAGTCAAAACATTAAATCATAAGTGAACGGGTTTTTGGCTGGAAATCTTCAGTCTTTTTTTTTTTAATTTGTAGGACATTTTGTAGCTTGATTAATTATAGGGTAAATATTGCAAGCACAGCTACAATAGCTCTGTTGTTTGGACAACCAGTGACTTGTTTATTGCAAGCGATTCTGTTGTTATTTTCTGTTGCTGTTTTTAAAATTGTTATTATTTCTTTGTTTAAGTTAATTAAAACATGTTGTTTTTTTTATTTTTACTAATTACATTAATTAGTAATTAGCTAATAACCCATTGGGGCATATTCAATTTATAGGGGGCACTGTTGTATGGCCCTCCTGGTACGGGGAAGACTCTGTTGGCCCGAGCAATAGCCGCTGAGGCCAGCGTTCCTTTCCTCTCTATGTCAGGGACAGACTTTGTGGACAGGTTCACAGGAGTGGGTTCTGCCCGTGTGCGGGACCTCTACAGGCAAGCACGTGAATATGCTCCCTGTATCTTATACATCGATGAAATAGATACCATTGGCAAGTCCCGCAGGTGAGAGGCTCAGTGTGGGTGAGTTTGTGTTGTAGAGGGTGTGGTGGTCCTGTGTCGGATGAGGAGTGTCTGTGGTTCGATATCTATGCATGTGCCCCACAGTTTGTATGTGTGTGTGTGTGGTCCTACCACCATTCCAATACTGGATATTATTGGAGTTGCTGCAATTGAAATGGGCGTTGTTGGATTTATTATTGCAACTGGGGGGAGGGGGAAGGCTAGAGGCATTAATCCTGCCTCATGTCACATGACTTCATGTCACTAATGCAACACTCCTTTTTATCCCTTACTGAATATCTGGAGTTGCCAGTGATTCTACTCTAGAAAATAAACTCTTTTTTTTTTGTTGTTGTGTTAGCCCTTTTAGTCACATTCTTTAAAAAAGAAAAAAAAAAGCTTTTTTGAAATTTTTCTCCCACCCCCCCCCCCCCGCCCCCATGTTTCTCTCCCCTCCAGTGATCGTTCAGATGCCAATGATGAGCATGAGAGTACCCTGAACCAGCTCCTGGTGGAAATGGATGGTAAGGTGTGGACCGTGTGTGTGGTGTGTGCACTGCAGCAAGAGTGAGTGCCAAATAGTAGAGCACAGACATGTGCACCTGGGGACGTGCTACTGGGCAGGTAGGAAGAGAAGGTGTGGTTTATTTTCATGCTATTTTTTTTATTTTTATGAACACTGGAAAATACCTGATCTTTCTTTTGCAGCATATATGGTAAAGGATATAAATTTGTAGTGTGTTAAAAAATCTAATAGTGTGTTTAACTATCTAATGGTGTGTTTATCACTCTAATAGTGTGTTTATGTTGAATCACTCTAATGGTGTGATTATCACCTTAATAGTGTGTTTGTGTTGAATCACTTTAATGGTGTGTTAATCACTCTAATGGTGTGATAATCATCTTAATAGTGTGTTTCTGTTGAATCTCAAACGGTGACCCAGCTGTGATATAATTCCACAATGTCTTGCGTCCTTGGATTGCTGACCTTGCTGAAGAGTGAAGATTGGCAAGACAAACTCTCTGTGTTGTTATTACCTGTCCTAATGCACCTTCTCTGTCCTTCTTGGCTGGCATTCTTCCTCCATGAGAGGAGCCATGTTAGAGTGGGATGGAGGAAGGCAACTGCATAGGTAGTGGTCTCCCTGATGCCAACTCTTATCCAAGGTCTGGTTCTGTGGTTAGGGGTAGAGGGTGGCTAGAGTTTTTTAAAGTTAGAGGACGAAATGTTTTCCACATAACTGACCTGTTTTCTGGATCTCTAAATTTGTTTGTAGAGACATTTCCTCTTGCATTGTGGGAGTTGCCTGAGTGGAGTGGGCAACATGAGGCAACAGGTTGCAGGAAATACCTCCCCAAGATCCAGTCTGTTGTACTTGGCCTGACCAGCTCATGAAGTTAGACCCACAGCTAGCGGCACACAACAATTGTTACTTGTTATTGACACAAGTGTTCCATTCGTCATGTAAAAGGTAATTTATTAATTAGTTTCTACATCTCCTTCTCTCCTTCTCTCTTGGCTTATGGCATAGGTAAGGTTCCATCAGTGCTCCGATCTTGGCTTATCCTAGTTGTGACCAGACATGGATGTTGTCCTGTAGATCTTCTAACTGTTGGAGTTTGTTCATTATTGGGTGTGGTTTGAGGATTCTTAGCGCCATTTTCATCCAGGTTTGGGTACATAAATAATCAGCTCTATATTGGTATTCCACAGATTGATAGCTCATTTAGTTGCTGTGTCTCATGACAGTCCGGCCACTGCTCAAGTCCACCAGTAGTTTCTAGCTCCCCTTACAGGCAACACTGTTGCTGCCGGCCAACCACTTGTCCCCAGACTGGCAGTTTGTAACATACACCGAGTCACTTGTCTGAAGGAATTTGTCATTGTCTTTCTATTGTGGTGCCGTTTCTGTGAGATTTGTTTTCCTCTATTCTTTGGACTAGTGAAGTGTGAGTGACCATAGTGGGGGTGTGGTTTATCTTATGAATCAATTGAGCAGCTGGTTTAATTCCAGTATGGTAGTGGGGGTGAGGAATAATTTGTTATTTAAGAAAGAATTCTGTCTAGCCTAGAAAAGAAATCTCCTTTTCTTCAATCCTGTCATAGTGACTTGTTGAGCGACTCACGGCCAAGGCCTTTTGTGGCTGTATGGTATGGATCAGATGTATGGTGTCGAAAATCTTTCTTTTTCACCAATGTTTGAAATATTTGATCAATGAAGTTGAACCATTATCTGGAAAGATAAATTCTGACCTTTTTTATAATGTAGTTAAAAGAGTTGATGGCATTGGTGGAACACTTAGTGGGTGTGTACATTTGGAGTGAGCATCATCAACAACTAAGTCATCTTTTCTTCAACTGGACCCAAGGCTGTTTTTTTTTTTGTTTTGTTTTTTTCGTTTCCACACTTGTAAGTGCTTCTGTTTGTGTTTTCTTTACTCAACATAAAAACACGCTTGAATTTTATTTTGGTGATTTCCGAATAAACTCCAGGCCCACCATACACCTTGTCATATTTGAGGTTGCAGGATGCCTGTCATCTGCTAGGTCCAACATATCTGCTCTTCCAGTCCATCCAGTCCAGGGGATGAGTGCACAGTTACTTCAGAGAGTGAGCACACTGTCAGTCTGTCCAGGGGATGAGTGCACAGTTACTTCAGAGAGTGAGCACACTGTCAGTCTGTCCAGGGAACTCATTCCATCTTTCCTCTGTTGTTAAAATCTGAGCTGCAGATATTAGAGAAGGTGGTGCATCATTGCATTTTATTTTAAGTAGTCGCCTTACTCGATATTTCTTTCAGTTACAACACACATTCTGCAGTTCTTGTGCACTCTTGGATTGCCCTGTTCTTGGTTTCCTTTGGTTGTATGCTTTAAGCTGATATGGAATGGTCCAGATTATACACCTTCTCCAATAGAAAATGACATTCCTTTTCTTGAGTTGAGGCCTTCCTTTTTCAACCAAATCATAACTTTGTCTACATTCGGTTATTCTCTTGCTCTCACCACTGTCATTAGTTATTCATACCAAATGTCCCATTGGTCTCACCTTATTCATGACAGTACATAGTTCCTACTCTCTGTAGTCTGATGGTTTAGTGATGTCCATGGCTTGGCAATCCCAACACATGTACTCAGTCAGTGCGAGTCTGTCTGTGGCACAGAGGTGGCGACAGTTGGCGTAGATAATCATTGTGTTCTGCTATACCATCTCCATAATCCCAGAGTGTGAGTACAGATGCTGACTGGAGGTTGAGGAGTGAACGTGAAATATGCTTACCATATACAGTATACTTCCCTCCACAATCTTTCCCAATAATGTTGGGGCAGCTGCAGACCATGCAGTATTTTCAAAACGACCCTTTACCTTATTCTCCTTGATTTTTGCCAGGCATCAACCCCCTGGAGGGGGTGGTGGTGTTAGCCTCCACTAACAGAGCAGATGTGCTGGACAAGGCGCTGCTGAGACCGGGCAGGTTTGACAGACAGGTGGAGGTCCATCTTCCTACTCTGCCGGAGAGGAAGGAGATTTTTGAAGTGTATCTGCGGGACATTGTCCTCCAGGACCAAGTGGCCAGCTACTCCTCACGACTGGCTGCCCTAACACCTGGTCACAGTGGTGAGTGTGTGTGGTGTGTGCGTGGGGTGTGCGTACGTGGGTGTGTGGTGTAGTGGGTGGGTGGGTGGGTGCGCGCATGTGTGTGTGTAGCGTGTGTGTGAGAGAGAGAGTGTGAGAGAGAGTATGTGAGAGAGAGAGTGTGTGTGCGAGAGAGAGAGTGTGTGTGCAAGAGAGAGTGTGTGTGTGTGCGAGAGAGAGAGTGTGTGTGTGAGAGAGAGAGAGAGTTTGTGTGTGAGAGAGAGTGTGTGTGTGCATGAATGATTGTTGAAGGAGACGTCCTTGTCCTGTAGTTGCTGCTGGTTTATTTCTGTGTCCTTGCTCCTCTTTCTCCTTATCTCTTTCTCTCACCTCCCCCCCTCACCATTCCCATGTCTTATCATCTCCTCATCCTTTATTCTTGTCTCTTCCAATGTCCATTAATCATAGGTATCTCATTTGCCTCTCCCTCTGTCACACCAATTATATCTCTTCCCTTCTCTTCCTTTCTACCACTCCCCTCTTTCCTTTCATCATCCTATTCTCTGTCTCCTCCCCCCTCTCCTCCCCCCCCTCTCCTCCCCCTCTCTCCTCCCCCCCCTCTCCTCCCCCCCTCTCCTCCCCCTCTCTCCTCCCCCCCTTCCTCCCCCCCCCTCTCATCCCCCTTCTCCTCCCCCCCTCTCCTCCCTCAGGAGCTGACATTGCCAACATAGTAAATGAGGCCGCCCTCCATGCAGCCAGACACAAAGGTTTGGCTGTCACACAGCAAGACTTCGAGTACGCCATTGAGAGAGTCATAGCTGGTGAGTAAAGTTGACAGTTTATCATACAATAGTCATGTGACAAGTGTTATGACAATTATCTTTAAGAGAAATGTTATAGCGTCATTAATCAGTTGTATGGGGGCCAGTGTCTCTGCACGAAGTCATGTTAGACTGTTCCACAACAGTCATCAGTTATCATGGGTAGGGGCAGGTGTGCCCACACTCTACATGACAGCTGGCTCCACCATCACCTGAACACATGTACACACACACCACACGTGCACACACACACACGCACGCACACACTAGTGTAATGCAGTGTTAAGGAGATATTGCTGCATGTGTAACATGTGGTGCACGCCCCATCTGTATTGCTCCAGCATCAGAAGTGTTATTTTGCACATAGAGATGTGGTGTGTGAGCACTAGAGCCTACATGTACCTTGATGTACTTGCATGTATGTACATGTGCAGGTATGGAGAAAAAGAGTCATGTGATGTCACCTGAGGAGCGTCATGTGACAGCCTATCATGAGGCTGGCCATGCCCTCACTGGTTGGCTTCTTGAACACACTGACCCCATCTTGAAGGTGTGTCACATATGCACAATAATGTGCACGAGCACACACACACACACACACACACACACACACACACACACACACACACACACACACACACACACACACACACACACACACGTAGTAAATATTTGAATATTTGGAATGGAGGGAGATACAACATGGTGAATTATTGCACTGATGTGATGTATCCTGACGGCTGGTACTTCTGTGTGATCACATGATACTTCCAACTGCTATATTCCTTTCTTTTCTTCTTCCTAACCACTGCTGACAGATGACATGTTGATGATTGCCTTCTTCTGGAAATTCTCTTCTTTTAATGCCCATATTTCACCTTTGCTGAAGCTGTTATAGAAAGTGTGTGGGGAAGGGAGGGGGAGGGGGAGGGGTTACTCTAGTGTTCACTGCTTCTACCTGTGTCCATTGGGAACTACTTCCACTTTTGTAGCTGCTCACTATCTGTTGTTGCTTCTTTTGTCTTTTTAAATATCCAAATTAATTAACGGGGGGAAGGGGGGGGGGGGGATATGTTTGCTCTTTCCATGTGACTTATGGTGTGTGTGTATATATTGTTGTGTTCTGTGCTGTGTAGGTGAGTATTACTCCGAGAACTAAAGGGCTGCTGGGCTTCTCTCAGTCTCTGCCAACAGACCAGAAGCTCTACACCACTGAACAGGTGACAAGGGGGAGGGGAGGGGAGTGGGAGGGGAGGGGAGGGGAGGGGGAGGGGAGGGGAGGGGGAGGGGAGGGGAGGGGAGGGGGGTTGGTGATGGGAGAATATTTTCTGGAAGAAGGTGAGAGTGGCTCCCGGTGATGATGACCCTTACCATTAGCACAAGACTTTATTTTCATTTTGAAAAACAAAATTAGACATTACATCATATTAATACGCATAGTATTGTGAACTTCCCGACCTTCAGCTACATGTGTGATCTGTCAACTTCCTCTTCCTGTATGTTGACTTCCTCTTCCTGTGTGTATTGATTTCCTGAGCAGCTGTTTGACAGGATGTGCATGACCCTTGGGGGCAGAGCAGCAGAGGCAATTACCTTCAAGAAGATCACGACAGGTACACACACACACATTGTATATCACATGAGTCACATGACCTATAATATGCCCCCTCCTTCCATAGGTGCTAAGGATGACCTTGATAAAGTCACTAAAATGGCATACAAGCAAGTCACGGAATTTGGGATGAGCCGTAAGATCGGACATGTGTCTCTGCCAGTGAGAGGGTCCAGAGAGTTCGCACGTACCATTTATAGCGACAAGTTAAGCAGAATGATTGATGAGGTCAGTTGTACTGAGGACTAATCTGTGGTGCTAGTGTTGGGCCCTGGTCAGGTGACCTGAGTCTTGAACTTTTCCTGTCACCACACAGATTGTTATTGATTATGCGATGACTACACCTAGTGTTAGTGTTAGTGTTAGTGTTAGTGTGATTCCAGTATCAATGAGCCACATTTTACATCAGCATAAAATTCTATATATTACCCACCCATGGGATGGACCTCTTCTTGTTCTGTAGGAAGTGCGCCATATTGTCAATGAGGCATACAAGAGGACTGAAGCTCTCATCAATCAGAACAGAGATGAACTTAAGAAGGTAATGCAGCGTTAAAGTTGGTAGCATTTAAGTTCTTAAACTTTGTACTTATACTATCAGGAAGTAGTGTGTGTTCTTGAATGAAACTATCAATTGAGTACCATGTGTTCATTAAGATAGGTAATCAATGCCACTTTATTGAGTCTCAATGTGAAGGTCATGTGTATATGTAACATCAATCCCTCCACTTGACTAGGAACATTGACTCTATCTCAAATCTTCACATCATGCATTCACTGCCCTCTAGAAGTGATGTATTTTCTTACCTTGTCTCTGTGTATATACTGGAGTGAGTTGAAAGTGTATCCATCACCTGCATCCAATGTTCTTCCCTGCCCCTCCCTAGCTGGCAGATGCACTACTAGAGAGGGAAGTGTTGAACTACAGCGACATGGTGGCCCTGCTGGGGGACATGCCACACCAGAAGCGGTTCCACCAGCACCATCCTGAGGTGGCTGACTTGTGGTGTCAGTCCATTCTCATATGACGACACGTCGTCCTTATCTGGCAGACTATTGGTTCAACTGTGCGACCTACTCTATTTAAAGGAATAGAATTTTATGATGATATTGTCACCCAGATTTGTGATGTATAGCTGTTGTATAACATGTCATTGCTCATCGTGTGTGTGTGTGTGTGTGTGTGTGTGTGTGTGTGTGTGTGTGTGTGTGTGTGTGTGTGTGTGTGTGTGTGTGTGTGTGTGTGTGTGTGTGTGTGTGTGGTGCAATGATTGTTTGTTCTAAAGTGATAAATAGTATTTCAGGTTTACAGAATCATCAGACATTTTCTAATTATAAGAATATATTAAAATTATGTAGCAGGCTTCAGATTCTTGACCTGCTGCAATTATATGAAATCTGTTAAAGAGGGAAGGTGTACCACCTAAACCTCTTCCAATAATAGTGTGCCCTTTATCAAGGTAGCCTTTTCCCTGTCATTATTGATCAAGAATGTGTGATACATGCTTCAAAACTGAAAATGCTCTTTCAGGAGATTATGTCGCAGATTTTCTTAAACGCAACTGTAACAGTTTGTAAAGTTCTGAAAGCACATCTCACATGAAGGGTTTGCATTCAGTGAATCGCAGATAATGGAAATGCTTGTTAACATGCTGTCTGTGGGAGTAAAATATTTAATCACATCACAAAGTAGAGATAAACGACTCGTGATTTGTCACTATTTTATATCTTCCTTGAAGCATGATCTCTCTGCCACCTTCAGTGATTCTTTAAACTTTTCTGCATTTGCTTCTTTCATTATGATAGACTAAAGATATAGTACTTGGGGTAAAAGAAATTTTGGTCAAATTGAACTTGCAGTTGGTGCAAGTGTAAATCAACATGCCTGATAGTATATTGGTAATAGTACTCCTTGGTGAAGAAACAAGATAACCACCTTGTCATAAATGAGTTCTTTAATACCAGGGCAGCATTGGATGACCCATCTGCTAATTTTCATTTTTATTTACCATTCCACCAAAAGTACTCTGAAAGATTCTCTTTCTCTTATAAAATGTCAACAAATTAATAGAAGGAAATGCCTCTAGGAAGGAAAAAAAACACCCTTACCTGTAAATACTTGGATGTACTTCAGCAGGAACAGAATATGTGCTGACTTAATGTGAGCTTCAAGATTATTGAATGTTCACACTCTAAACTAGTTCTAGTCAAGCCAAACTTGTTGCACAAAATCGATTGAAGCTTCGTTCAATTGCTACAACTGTTCTTCATGTGGAAGACAAAGATTTGCTCTTTGGGCAACTCCAAGGACAGTTTTGATGTGGAATGAAGTTGTGTGGGCCAAAGAAACTTTTCTCTATTATGAAAACATTCAAACTTTTTTACAATTGATTGACACATTCCATGTTACTAGTTGTGAGTGTGAACATTCAACAAGTTTGCATTAGCTTATCAATGCACCATTACATAGCACCATGAGGCAGGACAGGCTTGATGGGTTAGCATTAATGTGTTGCCACCATGACACAGAAGTTGAACTAGAATAACTTGTGGATGAATTTGCTATCACCATTCAAGATACATGTTGCTCAAGTGAACTATTGCACACTGGCATATGTAGCTAGAGGTCAAATCATTTTCTGTGAAAGTATTATCTTTTTGGCACAGATTTCATTGCTACTCAAGTGAACTACTCAGAATGATAAAGCAATTAATAGGTTACCTAACTATTTTATGTGCGTTAGCAGGTCATGTTAATTAAGTTAACTTTGCATGACCAAAAAGTATGGGATTTCACAAATGAAACGCAATAAATTTTTACTGATACTAATATCAATGGATCAGAATCAGCCCCCCTCCATATCAAAACCTGTATCCAGCCTTGGCCCCCTTCCCTTCTGAAAGATATTTTAGCATAGCACCCATCATATGGACAGAGACAGCAAAAACCTCTTAATATAATTGTAGATCTGTTGTTTGCTATCTCATCCCAGATGCTTGGGCCTACAGGGCTCAAGAAGAAGTAAAGAAAAGAGTTGGAAGTGGTTTGGGCACAGTTTTGCTGACCTGTGTTTACACAATTGTGATTTGTACTAAGTGGGGTGGTTTACTCAGGCATGTAATTGTGACAACAACCAGGAAATGTCGGAAAAACAAGAATAAAAATTTCTAGCCAAGGAAAAATGGGAAGAAAAAAAAAACAACCCAACCACGAACAGGAGTTGAACAAGAGTTAGCACTGATTGCCAGAAGAAGTTTCATAGCAAAAAGATCAACAAGAAAGTAACATTTACACTCCTTGTCAAGTTTGCAGGTAAAAGTAGCCCCAAGATCAGAATTTTACTCCAATCTTCACCAAACTTCCTTATAACCACCCCTTAATTTAGGCCCAATCGGCTGGGAGTAGTTACCAATAAACAAACTGATCCAAAATTATGGTAAGCTATTCAACAAAACAAGGCTGGAAATGTCCAGCCATAAACCCGCTCACACAAAGTGAGCAGGTGGCAGAAAAGCTATGCTGGAGCTAGTAAGTCAAAGCCTGTAGAAGCCAGTGAAGCCCTTGTGCATGTTGTGACCTAACATTCCCAAATATTAAAAAAAAAAAAAAAAATTCCTTGAAATCTTTCTGGCAACACCTGTCCCCAGTGTTGCCTGTAAGACCTCATTTTCTTCTCTCAGGAGATTGAAAAACTGGATGAGATCGTCCATGACAGAGGACAGACTAAATGGTTTGGCATTGCTGTTACTCCACCAAAGAACATCTAAAATCCCCTCACCTAAAGATATTTATGAGTGGAAGGCTAGCTGGAGGCTTGAATGTCATTGACTGTAATGTTAGTATTATCAGTGCCCATAGTATGTGTATTGCTTATTGTTGATTATTTTATGATGGTTTGATCGTAAAAATATTTAATTTAAGCTTCATATGTTTAAGCGCTCATTTTTTTAAATAGCAGACTGCCCTCCCAGCAATTTTATCCTTGATACTGGCCTGGTTTCCGGTAAGATATGCCGTCCCATGAGATTTGTCCTTCTTTAGGACATTTTCTGTTGTAAAACATTTCTCCTAAGACATGTTCTCCCATAAGGCAATTTTGTGACCACAGCCTACCAAAGGTGGACCTAATAAGCAACCATTGATTGCATACTAGTTATAATAACTAGCATGCAATTGCGGCCTTTGCTAGGCCCACCTTTTGTGAGCTGTGGTCACAAAATTGTCTCACATGTCTTGTGGGAGGGCATGTTTTTCTGGAGTACATGTCTTTCAGGATATCATGTATTACGGAGACAATTGTCTTAATGGAGGTCATGCTTTGTAGGAGGACATATATTATGGGTGGACATGTCTTGCAGGCATATCTTTAAGATGATGTGTCTTACCGGAATGCATATTTTACAGGAGAATGTGTCTTACTTCAGGGTATGTCTTTTAGGAAGTCATGTATAACAGGTGTACATGTCTTACAAGAGTTCATGTTTTACAGGATGGCATATCTTAAAGGATGGCATATCTTACAGGATGATTTGTCCTACAGGAAGACACGTCTTACAGGGGGACAGGTCTTACTGGTGCGTATGTTTATAGGAAACCATGCATTACTTAAGGGCATATTTTATAGGTGGACATGTCTTACAGGAGTACATGTATTATGAGAGGACATATATTACTGACAGTCATGTTTTGAAGTAGGATATGTCTTGCTGGAGGATATGTCCAACATGAGGACAGGAGGACATGTGTCAGAGGAGGCTACTCTCATTGCTTGTCTGTTCAACATTTATTGTAGATGTAAGAGGCAGTCATTTCTTCTTTCTAAATGTAGTTTTTGTGTTAGTCTTGTTGACATGTCTTGTAAGCGTGATTGGAGTTTCTCCTTCTGTCTCATTCTGGTGTCTCAGTGATTGTGTGGTAGTCATATCATGTAGGTGTGTGTGTTCCTCTTCTGTCTCATTCTGGTTTGTCAGTGTTTGTCTGGTAGAAATGTGTTGTACACTCTGAGTGGTGTTCCTTTCTATCTCATTATTGTGCTTCAGTGTATATCTGGTAGATATTTCTGTTAGGTGTCATTGTTGAACTTCTGGTGTCTCATGAATTAGTCTGGGTATCTGCCTGTTGGATACTGCTTGAAGCCGAAATATATGTCCTTGTGGCATTTCACCTGTTCTCTCTTTGTTTTAGTTGTTTTGGCTTTGGTTGATTTTTTTGGCTTAGTGATGTTCTTTTTCTTGGCATTTGTGATTATTAGAAGTGAACCTTTTAATCTTGTATGATAATTCTAAATAATAGTCTAATTTTTTTTTCCTAATATGGTTTTCAAGTGGCTTATGCTAATCCAAGTTCTCTTTGTGTTGTTGCGTCCTGCACCATGTTTTAATAAACTGTTTTTTTTGTTGTTTTTTTAAACATTTTATTTATATTTTGGCTATTTTTTTTCCTTGCCTTTTTAAAAAATTTATTTATTTATTTATTATTACTATTATTAAAAATATATATTATTATTATTTTTTTATTAATCCAGTGGTGCAGGAAGTAGTTGCTGTCAATTGAATATGGCCTTGAAATGAATTGGGTTTATTAAAAAAATTTAAAAAATAAAAAAAAATTGATTTATGGCCTGCTTTAAAAATTTGTAGCTGCAATGAGCCAGACAATGGTGATGGTAGGCCTAGCTGTAATTAGTGACCAGTTTGTTTGTTGTTGTTTCTTGAGGGGGGGGGGCAAAGCTTTGTATCTCCAGCTGCTCCCCAAAGTTTTTAAAAATTTTTGTTTACTTTTTTATGTTACAGTCAATATTATCTGGAGTGAATTCATTTTCTTTGGAATTGCTGCTTAGTTTTTTTTTTTTTTTTTTTTTTTTTTTTTTTTAACATGGCATGCAATGTTAAAAAAAAAACAAAAAAAACTAAGCAGCAATTCCAAAGAAAATGAATTCACTCCAGATAATATTGACTGTAACATAAAAAAGTAAACAAAAATTTTAGGTCTCTTTGAAATGGTAGCCTGTGGACACATTCTCTTCCATAAAAATAAAATTGTGGAAGTTGAAAAGTCTTTTTTTTTTGGCTTCTTTTAGTTACTCCACTGGAACAACCCATGGGGTGTGGACAAATCAGACCTAGCCCAGGTAACTTTCCCTTATCTGAAGATTATATCTGCCAATTATAAACCAAATCCTTGCAGCCTTGGCAGGTTATCAAACATGTATTTACATATAAATATCACTAGTTCTATTAGTGTAAGAAGATGGCAGGGGTCAGACTTTAATTAGTTAGAGTTGCTTTGATGTTGCCTGATGACCTAATTAAAAAAAATAAACAAAGAGAAAGAGGGGAAATACCCTTCGAATCAATGGTTACATTGTTTCTCACACGCTAAGGAAAATTATTCCTCACGAATTACCTCACAAAAAAGTTATTTTTCAGCAACTTTCTAGTAATATTTGAAGTAGAAAATATCAAGCCATGTCAGGATATAGAAATACTGGGTTTATCTCTGCTTATAAAGATCGGCCAAGTTACTCAGCCTACCGAAATGAACAGAAACCAGGATATATCTCTGCTTACCGAATGAAGTCAGGTAATACTCCCCCACCAAGTCCTCCCTCACGTTCCAGTGATGAATCTTTTTCACCAATATCTTCTAGCAGCTCATCATCTGATGATTGGAAATCTAAAAAGAAGAAGAAAAAGAAAAAGGTGAAGAAGAAGGGCAGTAGTAAGAGAAGCTCATCAACTGATAGAGGTAGACCTAAAAGTGGAGGGACCAGGAGGAAGAGGATGGAGGAGAAAAAGAAGGCAAGTCCTAAAAAGAAAAATTCGCTAGCCTCCACTAATAGCAAACTGAGGGAATGGTGGAGAGACAACCCAGACAGGCACAGCCCAACAAACCGACAGAAAGCATCACTGGCCCGAAGCTTGGGGGTGCCAAAAGTGGATCTAAATGAGTGGTTCAGAAAGAAAAAACACCAAGGCAGAAAGGATAAAGGGAAATAACAGCTGGATGAAGAGAAGACAACAAGTTGGAGCAACAAGAAAAGAACATCTGGAAATATAAAATTAAATCATAAAAAAAAATTTAAAAAAAAACAACTTGTTTTGCAAGCAAAGTTTGAAGTGTGAATACCAATTATATAATACAAAACTTTAATTTTTCTTACCCCACAATTGTATACCAATGTGGAAGTAGTAATTGAAACTGTGTGGTTATAAAGGGTGGTTGGAAGTTCCACCTGGAAAAGCAACATTGCCCAAGCTTAAGGTTCTGATATAATGTTTCACTAATGCTATTATACACTTAAAGAATATTATTATAAATACACCACAACTAACCAAGAGTACATAAAATTTTGTTGTGGCATGTTTGGTGTTAAGCAAATAAAAATGCAGCTGTTCTAGATTAGTCACATACACAAAATAAGGGCTATCTCTAGTTCTTTACCATAATGAGTGGGTAAATTGCCAAGGTTCAGCTAAAATTCACTGTGTTGAATTAGCCAGCCTTCAATTCACTTAAAAATATTCATTGACCAATTGCATATTCACCCAAGTCCAGACATAGGACTTCAGTGGCAGGGTCCTTCAAAATTTTTTTATAAATACTCTTGGTTCTCCAGATAAAGTGGAATTCAGCAGTCAAATTGTGACAATTGTGACAAAAAGCTGACTAGTTTGGGTTTGTGCCTCAATATCTCTGCTATATTTATTGGTAAAAATGAAATCTCTATAAGACACCCTCAGGTAATTGCTAAGCTATACCAATTTAGTAGTTTTAGTAGTTTAGGTATGGCAGGGTTACACTAGGATGAGAGATTTGATGTGTACATCAATTGTGGTGTCTACAAGTTTCTTGCTTTGTCCTGCCAGCTTGATAGCCCAGGTATAAAAAGAAATACTCATAAAACAAAGACTTAACAGTTCTCCCATGATATGCTTAAGCAAATCATCACCCTTATATAGTTTGTACAAAAATATAAAAATGCTAAATCATGAATTAGTCATGAGCAAACACTATATCAGAACCTTAGGGAACCCATTTTGGGAGGAGGGGAGTTTGAGATTTGCTTAGGGCAAGTAGACCAAGAAACTTTGCTGTGAGTTAAATTTAGCTTAAAGGGTACAAACATGATTTGGAAAAACCAGAAATGCTGCCAGCAGTCCTCTAGGACTGTTAGAGAGAGAGAGAGAGGGGGGGGGGGGGGGGGGAGAAGGAGAGGGAGAGAGAAAGAGAGAAAGTTGTGGATCTGTTACTGGGTTGCACAACAGAGAGATTGGCGGTAGTTCTTGGTCTCCTGCACATGCTTGTTTGGCTTCAAGATGGCGATGATGTCAGCCCAGCGCCAGATCTTTGGAATTCTCTTGCTGGTCTTGCATTCAGTGTAGAAATCCCTCAGCCAGTTCAGCAAGCAGGGCCACAGTTAGTGGTAAACTCGGGTGTGATGTTATCTGGGCCTTGGGCCTTACCATTCTTGAGCTTGCTGACAGCCGCTTTTATCTCCTCATCGGTGAAGGCTGTGAAGAGAGATATGTCAGTGTTGGGGCTTTGTTGAAGGGCAGTGATCTCCTGGTTTATATTCTTTCTGATGAGCTTGCCCACATTACGGTGGTGCCCATTTTCAAATAGGACACTGGCAATTGCATTTACACTGATGGGACAAGGTGGTGTCTTTTTTGTGTGGCCAGTGAGACAGTGAAGGTTTGCTATGCTTGCCTGCTCAAGTGAGTGAAATCGATAGATACCATTGACATTTCCCCTAGAGGCACGTTCATCATCTTGGATGATTTTGTGCCCATGTTTGATCTGATTTTGTGTCGCATAGGTCAAAGATTGGTTCTCATGGCATTGGTAAGTACTATGAGAATGGGACAAGGCTGCTGGACTTCTGTGTAAGCAACTAACTCCTTGACTCCAGCACAAGCTATTCCATCAGGCAACATGGTACCACAATAGTCACATAATGAACTTTGTCCAAATATACTATCAGTTTTGTTCCTCTGTGCTGGATACCCAGAGTGTTTCGCTCCACCTATCATGTGTCAGACCATGAAATGATCGTTTCCACCATGAGCTTTAAGATTAAGGCCAAATGCTGTCAGACTAACCACTTGTTTCCACATTCAAGTTTGGTTTACTCTGGCTGGGGGTTTACATTGTGTTAAGTTTGCCAGTCAGAATTCCCCACCCCCCCCAGTTATTATGGAATGATTTTAAGGCAACCACGGGTGATGCGTACAAGACCTTGCCAGAGCTCTCAAAGGATATTTAAACACAGCACCCATACTATGGACAGATAACAAAGACCTCTTAATATAATTGTAGATCTGTTGTTTGCTATCTCATGCCTGATGCTTGGGCCTACAGGGCTAAAAAATAATTTAAAGAGAGAGAGAGCGGGATGTGGTCTAGGCACAGTTTGACTGACCTATGTGCATACACAATTGTGGTTGTAGTAAGTGGGGTAGTTTACTCAGGCATGGAGTTGTGACCACAACCAGGAAATTTTGAAGGAAAAAAATTGCACCACAGGTAGGGTTTTATTCCCATCTTCACCAAACTTCCTTAAAACCCCCCAAGGGTGACCCACATCAAACCCTTCAAATTGGAGCCCTTTAGTCCAATTATCTGGAAGTAGTTACCTAAAAAAACAAACAACAAACAAGCAAACAAACAAATTGAGAATTATAGTAAGGCTAGCATTGCAGAAGTTAACAGCTTTTCACGAAGAAAAACTTTATCCTGCAGATGCCACAGCATAAAACCCTCCTTACGGGCGGTTTTTCAGTTGATCTCTGGCCTCCTGGAGTAACAAACCTGTTTAGTTTGCATGATGTAACATGTAGGGATTAGTAATACTAATCTCGTCAATCAAACAAACTTGTACCAATTAATAAATATGCAAAAATTTTATTAATCTTGGGTCGTTAGTTAGAGTGTTCTATGTCACCAAACCACACCCATTAATAAAACAACATTCATAGCCACCCTATCTGAAAGAGACTTTCACAAAGATGTGCAGTGAGGTACCCTAATCATTTGGTGGAGATCTTTCTAGTGGTTTAGGAGTTAACTTGAGGACACACAGACAGACAGACAGACAGACAGACAGACAGACAGACAGACAGACAGACAGACGGACGGACGGATGGACAGACAGAGAATTTTTAAATTATATTAAGATGTATGGTCATTTGATGGAGCATGTTAAACACATTCATGAGGAAGGAAAGCTATTCAAATTAAGCTACACTCTTTTTGTTATGTGGTAAAGATTGTCTTCGAAATTCGAAGTGATTTTATGATATATATTTGAAAATCAGGAGTATAATTGATTCATTGTATGGGTCCAAACTTAATAGTTTAGGGGAAAAGAGTCTGACACTTGTACATGTCTCCATCAGTGAGCTGTAGCTTTAGCTGGCTAAAAGTTTCTTGATGTTTAGACCAAAATGGACAGGTGGCCCTCAGAAAAAGAAAAGACCAAGATAAGTCTGGAGAAGATAGCAATTGTTGATGAGCTAGGAGAGGCAACTTTCAAGGGTCATTGCTGAGAAATTTGGGATTCCAGTGAATTGTTCAATGCTCCTGACACTTCCCTGCTGTGGCTACAATCCCAAGGCACTGATCCAACTTTTCTTCTTGTGAAAAAATGTCGAAATGCTGAAGCTGGGATGAGACAATTCAATTCAACAAACACTATTACATTCTTGACTTGCAAAATTCAATGGTCATATTCATAGCTTGTGAATGTGTAGAAATAATGCAAGTTCATGCATAAGTATAAGAAGGCATGAAAACAACTAGAGGCACAAACACTTGGGAATGTGGGAATGTTCCCAGATTGGCAATTTCTTAGTTATGGGCAGTGCCTAGTTCCACCTTGCCCAGTAGGGGAGTTTGATAGTAATTTGAAACTCTAAACTTGGTTTAGACAACACTATTAATAGCATGAGAATTGCACATTTAGCCACACTAATTACGATCACAAAGCACTTACCATAACTCATGTGTATGCATATTATTGGCATGTAATTATATATTACTTAATCCCATGATTTATATCAATGTTTATATCAATTAATTAATTCCATTGTTTACTCACAATGCTATATGCTGCTAGTAACCAATAAAATCGACAGAGAACATGTTCCGATAATTGATATCAACTGAGGTATGCATACATCATTGTGTATCAATGCCCCACCCTCCTCAGTTGTTCCTTAGAGAACCCTTTACCTATTAAAAGAATACCTCAGTTGGTCCTTAGAATACCCTTTACCTTTTGAAAGAATACCAATTAGGAAGAGAGATGAGGGGAAATGAAATGTGCTTTCTTGATATTGGATTACAAATATTATAAATAGTATTCCATATTTGTCACCCACAACATATCACGAATGAATATACAAGATAATTACATATTAGAATAATGGCATGTTGTTTAAGTGTGGTGTGTGATCATGATAGTGTAATCATGAAATACGTTAGTATGATATTAATCAGTGATGTGTGCGATCACTTAACCACCGATAGCATTCAATATTAGTTAGGAAAGATCTTAGTTGGTTTCACATATAAGGAAAGTTAGCTTGGAATTGCAGGGGGTATCCCCTCATATTCAAGTTCGGAGGAAAGACCAGGAAGTTCTGAGGGACATCCAGAATCACTTGTATAGGAAGAAAGTTCAGAAAACACACAACTACTCTGCAAGATTTGGTTCTGATCTTGGTTGGACTGCGACTGAGCTGGTGACATACTTGGAACGGAACCTGGACTGCTTCTCCTAGATTGTTCCTGGTCACATGAGCTCAACTGCAGATTGGAATTGAGCTCAGAAGATAATTTTGAGGGAATAGGTGGAGTCTGCGTTACATGATGCATGTGATTCCTTGTGGGCGAGTATCGTGCCTTTAGCTGCTGACTTGGCAGATGTGGTCCCGTCAGACTGGGCTGTGTGTAGCTCCTGCCAATTGGGTGGGCGGTGGTGGTGGAGGTGGTGCCTGGGGGCTGAGGTGGGGGGAAGTGGTGCAGTCTGCTGTAGTCCTGTGTCTGACAGGTGCATAGGTAGGGGGGGGAGGAGGGAGAGTGGGTGTGTTTATAGGGTGCACTGGTACTTTCCTTGTTATAGCCCTAGACTAGTAATTTAAATGAGTTGCCGGTGAGATAGTAATCTTATAATCCCCCAAAAAATAAAGCAATTTCTTACATGTGAATATATATTAACTAATTAATTTCACCTTTAAAATGTGGAACACCACAAGCCTCTGTCATGAATAACAAACATATTACCATAACATAAGTACATGTATACAGTATGTGACCACATGTTATTAAAAACATATATATTAAATGTGCTTGTACATATATATATAAATTTCTGTGTATAGATGTAATGTCCAAACATATCATGTGACTGATTTTATATTCATGTATACATGTACACAAACGTGTTTATGCATTGGATAATGATCTCAAGTAGAATGAGGAGCATTCCTCCACAGTCATGGCCTCAGTGAGAGAGGCTCAACAAAGTAGAAATAGCATGGCATAATATTTCATAACATCTGGTTCCACCCAAGCTAAGCCCACAGTTGCCAATACGGTGATGTCTACACAACAGACAATAGTTGGGTTCTCCAGTGCAGACCCATAAAGTGGCTCTATTGGGACATCTGAATGGCTAGGGAGAGCTGTTGGCTGCAACCAAACTACTTGACATTCACTTGAGCACCCACAGCTTCGGCTGAGGTCCATGGTGACAATATTTAAATATTTTAACACACTATAATGCAATGCTCGAATTCTATACACTGTTTCGGTTGGTTGGCATGTAAGGAGCAGCCTTAATGTGTGATGTCAAGGAAGACTAGCAAGTGCCCAGAGAGGCCATGCTAAGTAAGTACTGAGGTATGGATTGTCACACTTCAAAAGATGTGGACCACTTATTCCAATTACTCATAATTAGAATGTGTCACCTACGAAATTGGAACTGCATGATGTAAGCACAGCTGCTGTTGTGTTCACATCCACATAAACAGGATGTAGAAAAAATATATATATATATATATAATGCAATCAACAGGGGAAAAAAAATCAAAATAATATTTGCTAGTTTGCTAATTAGAAGCGAGAATTATTATAAACAGCAACTCTTGATTGCGACATTACTAACAGTGAGTATACTAAATCTGTTTATCGAAACTTTTCACAAACTCTCTGTCACTGGCATGGACAAAGGTTGCCCTGGAGAGAATATTAGCTATATTTGAATAGAACAATTTACAGAGGTACTATATTGGGCATTTATTGATATGAAGAATGTGTTACAACGAGAGTTGGGCCAAATACCCAATGAACACTCAGCCAAAGAAGAGACTTGATTCTAGTGGCAACCAGCCTCTGCAGCTTAATCAGTTATATCCATAGTTCAATTTTTTTTTTTTTTTTAAATCCTTTTTTTTTTTTTTTTTTTTTTTTTTTTTTTTTAAATAAATTTCTTTTCTTTCTGTTGGCAAAGGAAGTTACCACAGTCTGATTGTAAACAGCACCTGCATAGAGGGATGAGGTGAACAAGTAAGGACCTTAGTTGAAGATTTGGTCACCACTGATTTCATTCACTGCTCAATCAATTCACACACATGCACAGTGAACCATCTCAAAAGTGTTGAGCCTGCACTTTCTATAAGGAGGCCAACTTGATCAAGAAGACTACAGTCTCATTCAGCAACAGCAAAAAGAAAAGACAAAGAAAAAAAAAGAAAAAGAAAAATAATCCAGTCAGCTGTTTATGCATTGAGGTTCAAGCAGAGTACAAGTATATAAAGATATCTACTGGCTTTTCCTGTAGCTAAATTCATTCCTACACAAGGCACTGGTCACAGGCTGCTGCGTACTGTTGGAGGAACCACCTACCAGGATATCTGATGGTGTGTAACCACAGAGCAAGTAACAGATGTTGATGGATGCACTGTGTGCCATGTTCTAAGCCTTCCTGTTCGACCACACTTCAGCCAGCATTACGCTGGCCTCCACACCTCACAATAGCTAGCACAAAGGACACTCATCATCCAGACCGGTACCTCTATTGTTGAAGTGGTTTGGTCCTCCAGTTCAGTCTGACATGCATGCAAGACCACATGCTTTACTGTCTGGCTGACAGGTGGATATCATTTCTACATTCTGTTAGTTCCACTGTATACATAGTCTAATTCCATTAGAGGAGAGAGCTGAAGAGCTGGGTGAAGTTTAATCCAAGGAGTGGATAAATATGGGGAGGGGGGGGGGGGGATGGTGGAGGACATTCTGATGTAGTTCATCTCATTCAATTTAACAAAAGTGATAACTTAACATTATCTCCTCTCTCCCCTTCTTTCTCTCTCTCCCTTTCCCTCTCTCTGACACAGAATTTAAATTTTCATGTGGACTGAAAATGAAGTCGAATGACTACTGGTTGAGATTCCAAAGTTTAATTCAGAAATCTTGACTACCATATCCATTGCACAACTAAAATCTATATTCATTTTCAGACATATAACAACCATGGTAACATCAACTCCATAGTGGTCTGAAGCAGCTGCCCACAACAATTGCAGCAGCTGCAACCTTACTATCTCCATGGCAAGTTCCACTACACTTGAGTCCGTAACTTTGTCAATCCAGTGGTGAGGTTGGCAACATATTTTCAATTCTAAAAAAATATCACTATCCACATGGGATGGAAAAATTCACTGATTTGCTAGAGCTGAAATTACCAATGCACACAGGAACACGCACACAAACACTTCAGATAGGAGGGTTGTCATAACACACAGTTGGTCATGGTCACCCAATATCACCAGTAGACAAGGAGTGCATCAACAGCTGTTTCTCTAACTCACTCTTAATATCACTCCAGGATCAGCTGCAGCTAGTAAACAGTTCTGATGGAATTAGGCATGTGGGTTCTTTATTTACTCATGACCCACAAGGATGCTTTGTCATTTTCTGGGAATATTTAAGAAAAAGTGGAATTATCTCCGTATGAGCAGACAATAGTTTGTCATTCAATTATGTTGCCCCATCACCTCATTAAACTCTCTGAGTTGTTGTGGCCAGGTTATCTACTGGTCCATCCATAACATGGACATGTTAAATATCTATCATTAGTACTTTGGCATAAATTACAATAACAACCCAAACTTGTATCTTTCAATTAGCCCTTTCCATTTGCACAGTGTCTCAACAGGAGTGGAAATGAACCCAATGATGTTAATTTATGGTTTTCACTTCAAAGGAATGTCTCTATGACCAATTTAAGAGTGTCAATCATCCTTAGAGTCATTCCTGGCCACGTGAATTGTTGTATTGACCCTAACCTCTTCTAGGCTTACCTCTGAGGTTCTCCGGACTACATTTCGAGCTCGACCTGCTTTCTGTGTGGTGTAGCTGTGCAGTTTGGCTTGAATAAGTCGACCTTCCTCCGTGGAGAATTCAAAGTTCCCCTCTCCAGTGGCACAGAATCTGAAAGGGTTCACACAACATCACTCTATTGCAGTAGCATCATCCACAAGGTATGTGAGCACATGACCACTTGATCAATACAGTCACAATACACATAAGTAATTGTTTCAGAAAAAAAGTTACTTTTCTAGCCCAGCCCTTAGCTTCCACAAAAACGTGAATCAAATTGGAAACAAATTCCACTGTGTGTGTGTGTGCGTGCATGCGTGTGTGTGTGTGTGTGTGTGTGTGTGTGTGTGTGTGTGTGTGTGTGTGTGTGTGTGTGTGTGTGTGTGTGTGTGTGTGTGCGCGTGTGTATAAGGGGTGAAATAGTACAAGAATGGAACAATGTACAGCCAATTCCACTTCAATGCTGACCTGGAGACACTGAGCTTGACCATTAAAGTGCCACAACTCCAAGTTGACTATATAAGACTGACCTTGTCCAACCTTCTGGTGGAGACATTGTCGGCTGGTGCATGCACAATAGCATCATAATTTTTATAAAAATTTTATTTCTCTTTTTGGAGGGGGGAGGGCTTGCCCATTATGCTGATAGCAATGGGTCATTTGTTGGGTTGCTTGTATGGGTTACCTTGTAGTCATGAGTCCGGTATCATTACCAATCCCTGAAACCAAGTCTAGTGGATAAATTAATGTCCATATGCTGGATATTAGTAAGTGGATAATGGAATCAATCGATCACTCATAAAAATACCATATCATTTAGACATCATAAAGCTATGAAAGAGAATAAATATGTTCATGAATTCTTTCTAAGTTACAGAAATGATATAATTGCTTAATTTTCTGTCCAATGCCCTGGGGCTAGGGTTACCCAAATCTGCAGGGCTGACTCTCGTAGCTAGCATATCACTCTCTCTCTCTTACTCTCTCTCTGTATGCTCCTGAACAATGCCAAGTGACAAAGATATGACAAGCATAGATCCAAAGAGAAGCGACTTAATTGTTGAGGTTTCCTCACCTCCCTGTTTTGACTTGGAACTCCCACTGTGCAACAAGGCAATAGATATTGTCTGCCATCAACCAGTTCATACATAGCACAAGGACTGGGCAAGGTCAAGCTATATTATTAACTACTAACTCATAGTAAACCAAAAAACAACAACAACAAACAAACAACACCACATTTCATCTCATAGCACTGCCCATCTTATCCCATAATAGTTTCAAAGGTCATGCGACTACTTCATCTAGTTCTCAGCGGTTCCACTGGCAATTATGCCTGGCCAACTCCAGCTACAGGGCACACACCAAATGTGTCCCTTTGTGTTGCTGTAATCTTAGTACACACAGCAG
>OZ017780.1:5310339-5338980 GCA_963969325.1 Lycopodina hypogea | reverse complement strand
CACCCACATGCATGTGGCTCCAGCCATGAACACTCTACGGGCTTATTAGTGGAGTAATCACAGCAAGGAGACAATAAAAAATGTGATCTACACACCACCATAAGGTAAAGTAGATCATGACCTCTGATGCAAAGAATATAAATAAATCTGACTGACATCTGTGCTACAGTCACAATCAAGATGATACCCAGCGAGTTTTTAAATAAACTTATCAAGTATGTATCTCCCCCCCCCCCCCCCCCCTCTCTCCCTTTCATCCTCACTCTCTCTTTCTAGGGTATTTGTGATGCCCAACATCTCTAGGCTGCAGGACTTTATGGTGAGATGGTCTGAGGCTCCCTGAAGGGCCAGAGAGAAGTTGAATAATGGAAGGAGTAGACACCTAAGACTACTAGGGGTGACCGACCATCATCACTGGCTTCCCCATTGTGGTTGCCATTGAGGAGTGTAGAGCAAGCTGTGGTGTATCCACCTCTCCCACTGTGGACCATGTGCTCTGTAGTAAACACTCCAGCTAAGCTTGCACACCATTGACTCCTGCCTGCACTCACTGACCAGGACAACAGGGAAAAGTCAATTAGTGAGTGGAGATGGACAGGTGTAAAATTAGCCCTGTGTAAACTAATATTAAGACTTACATTAAAGTACATGTACTTACGCATACAATGTAAACACATGTACTTATTAACTTGTTGGCTTAAGTGCATGATCTAGTGGATGTGAGTTTAGTCCTTAATATCATTTTACATGTTTTGAATACCTTTGAAGAAGTCATCAGATGAAAGTGTCTGTAGCCATGACAATATGCAGCCCTACCACAATAAGTATCTATTACCCACTTAACAGTCTGGACACGTTAGGGAGAAAGATGATTTAACGACTCGATCGTTGGAGCACACTGCATTTTCACAGCCTGGCCAACAAACAGAACTATGGCAGCCTTGCTAGTGTGTGCCCCTCAAGATATGAACACCAAACAAAACAATATCACTCATGACCAGTGATTCTGTTCTATTTCCTCCACGCACCTCCAGACATTGCTGTTGCTAGTCCATATCCTGCCTTGTTACATGGCAGGATTGCAGTGGTCACTGGGGATACCCACCAGACAACCCAGACAGACCACTTTGATTCAAGGTTCAACACACAAGAACAGACACCCATGTCACAATTGGGATACCTACTGCACCAAAAAATGGCAGTCCATAATTTCATTTCTGTACTCTTATGTTCTTGGACCACCTGAGGTTAGAAATATGCTCCATAAGTATCCAATTTCTTTGAGAACAGACGAAGCATTAAATGTGTGTGACATGGTCAGGCTAATTACTTTGTAATCTCATGAAATAAAATGGTGTAGTGGTTACTAAGAAGCCAGTCTTCTCTTGTGGCCAGGTTGTTGATAAACAAACTCCAAGAGGAAGGAACACCATTACTACCCTCCCACACACACATTCCTTTTGCAACCAAACTACATGAGTTCAACTCTTGGATGTGGATAAAGTGGCGTGTCTTGCTCACGAAGTCATATGTCTTCAGGATGAGGGAGAGACCATGCATGAGAACCAGAATTAGGGAGACCATGCATGGGAACCAGATCACGGACTCCGGAATAGAAGTCTGAGGGACCATTCAAACAGTGCAAAGATGAGGGAGAGAGCTGTTCAAAGAGATAATCCTATCTCAGGTAATGAAATGGAGTCAAGAAATGAAAACAAGATCATGAGAAGACTCTAGAATGTTGACAGGACTTCCTGCTGCTAATAAATCAACTAGTTCCTTCCCATTTGGCAATAGAACTAAGGAAAACACAGCAGAATGAATTATTTTAAAAGTGATATTTAAGTTTCCCATTTCCTGCACTTAAACTCTCTTATAATCACACATCGTGTTGGTTAATTAACTAATCTGCATGTACCTCTCAATTAGCATGAATTACTCTGTGAGAGGCGAGTCACTGAGTTAATGAGTTGGAAGGAATCATTACACTCCCACCAGATAAACGTATTACCTTTAAAGATCACATGTGAACTGTGTAATACAGGACGTGAAGAGCTATTGTGCAGGGACAGACGCATCTAGTCCAGTGTGCTTCAATTGGAATCCCATTGGGCTTGAGGACTATACTATCATACACCATAGAGCGTACTCATGGATGTTATCATAAAATACATAATTTAAAATGAACCATATGGGAAATTTGGTGTGATGTGCGTGCCTACTTACTCCAGCTCATCAAATATTCAACTATGTGCTGCAGCTTGTGTGGCGTATTGAATAGAGTTTCTCCTAATGCTAGGTGTAGAATGAGTCGCAGAAAAAGGCTTCTAATTAATATCCCTCGGAACTTGTATATTATCAAATCAGATAAGCCCTTTCAAGGGTGAGAGACACACAGCAGGAGAATTGCTGCATGTCTGGGGCATTTCCTGTTGCCTGTGCTGCTACTGTCATGAAACTAACAGATGCTTACCACTTCATAATTACAAGAAACAAGTTTCAAAATTATTATCTTTAAAATGAAATAGGTGATACAATGACACTGAATATTTTAGCTAACATAGTTGTTTGTAACACCATCTTTCTAATATTTAGCAATTTTCCTGCAGTTGTTCTGAGTTTGCAGCCACGTCCATTCAACTACACAGAATATGAACTGTGAAGTATGTCATCACACCAACTCATGTGTGCGTGTTCTACGCAGCTGATAAGGATCACGTCGTTATCATATGGTCGATCATAAGATGTTGCCGGGGAAACTATTACTAGTGGGCCAATAAATTATCTAACACATTTCACTGAAGGATAGAGCAACTGTGTGGTCTATACCAGAGGTTGTGTTATCTGGTGGGAAATGGACGGAGAGAATATCACTCACACACCCGCACAGGCCATCAGTCTGTCTCTGATGGGCTAATGGACATACTTGTGTTCTCAACCAATGAATAGAGCAGGCCTCTGTAGTAGTACTCCATGCAGGATATTGACACACACAAGCCCCTCACATTCCTAATATGTTGTCAAACTACTGCACATGGGCAGCTGCTATATTGGCAATTATATATTTACACAGATTCACACACACACACACACAAGCACATTTGCACACACACATGTACACATACATGTACATGCACATGTACACACATACTTATTATAAGGCCAGTCCACACTGCACACTAATGGTTTCACCCACGTTTGGAACGGGTTCCATGCATCCACACTACACCTGGTTACATCCCAACTGGTTCCACCTGAAATCATCAGAAGGGTACATTTCAAGTGGTTCAGATTTATTTAACATTCCTGTGGTTTTATTTTTGATGTGCTTTATTAGGAGTTTATCTACGAACAACTCTGTCCCTCTTCTTTCTAGCACACGAGCAAATACAATATCTCGTTTTTATACCGGGTACACGCAAACCAAGTAACCAGCCAAGCCAATTAGTCAGCCTGCCCATGCAGGTGTTGTGGAGAGGGTTCAGCACTATGCTAGTGTGGATGCAAGAAAATGTTTGGAACTGGATGTTGCTGGAGAGAGGTACAAACATGTTTGCAGTGTGGACAGGAATTTAAATGCTACAAGTGAATAACAAGTTCCTACATGAACAGCAATTCTAAGAAGCACACTGTCCACTAGAGCATGTCCGTTACTACCTATAGCGGAGTGAAGGATTGTTGGATTAATGCCATAATATTTGACATAATTCAGACACTAATTTACAGACTTCTACAGAATGGTATATCAGATTACAAATATAGAAACTGTGGATCATTAATTTCTCATTGCATGCCAAAGAAATGGGAAATGACAAGAAATTTTACCTCCGTTTCTACCTTGAGCTGAGCAAAGGATCGTTGGATTAATGCCATAATATTTGACATAACTCAGACACTAATTCACAGACTTCTACAGAATGGTATATCCTAAGATTACAAATATAGAAACGGTGGATCATTAATTTCTCAGTGCATGCCAAAGAAATGGGAAATGACAAGAAATTTCACCTTTGAGTAGTGCACGGAGCAGGTGGATGGCTGATCACCCCACACATTCAGCTCACCACAATATGCCCTTACAAGCAAATTAATCCACAAATCCATGGAGACAATACTGGATTACAAACACTTAGCAAAATGTAGTTGGTTTGATGAAGGTTAATAGTGCACTCAGAATTACTTCTCATCCCATAAAGGACACACATGCACGCACACACCTAGCATGCCACAGAGCAACGCCACCTTTGTGTAAAGGACCTATATGAGATAGTAACATGCTCTAGGTAGTAAAGAGGGCCCAATTAGGGCCACCTAATGGCTAGAGAAAGTAAACAAACGTATTTACATCTGGCTGGGAATTTGTAACTCTAACACATGTCTTCCAAGGATCCAGCAGATGTGATTAGTGAATGGATTGGTCTCTTACATTAAAACAAAACAAAACAAAAGAAGAAAAAAAAGGAAGTAAAATTAATTAGAACATAAAACCACATTACTGACACATAATAGACTGTCCTGAAGTGGTTGTCAATATGTCAGCCATCATGAAAGATGCCATAAGCATCATGTGTGTAAATAATCACAGATGAGATCACAATAATCTTTGCTCAGTGTCTGCAGTGGTAATATAGTAGTTAACAGCAGCTGTTGTTTATCTTGTTCATTATTGTTTGTGCTATTGTTGTAGTCTGTTCCTGCTATTTACTCACCACACTCTGTAATCTCACCTGGAGGGAGAGTTTGCAGCCGAAGACCATCCTCCCCCACCAGCAAGTCAGCCACACCCACCCAGTGCAGAGTCTCTGAGTCATTCACCTTCACTCTGAACGAAGACCCTGGACAAGGGTGAGGGGGGGGGGGGGGGGGAGAAGGGAAGGGAGCAGGGAAGAAGGGGGGGGCAGGGGAGAAGGGAGTGGGAGAGAAGAGGGGTGGGGTGAGGGAGAAGGGAGCAGGGGGAGGGGGGGCAGGAGAAGGGGATTACATACAACTAAAGAGGAGAAAAGGAAAGAGGAACCATACAAAAAGTGGTAGGAGTGGAAATTGACGACCAGACATGGCTTAACTGCAGTCTACACTGAGCAGTGGTCATGTCTGGCAATGAAGAAGCAGTCCAGCACATTTGGTTGCTGCCAGAGAACTCTAACCTTATTACCACAACAATTGAGCACACAAAACTGCAATTACTTCACTTGCACAGAGAATGATCAAATTGGCCCTGAGCCAGTGGAAATCAATAAAAATTGCATATACTAAGAAAAGTTTAGACATGTAAAGCTCTTAATATTTCACTAATTCAAAAAATGATGTTTAAATAGCTCTTAATTCAGTATTTCTGGACAGATAAGGCTGGTCATTTCCAATTTAGAATTAGATAAACTGAATTTACTCCTTACTTGATTCTAAACCGTCTATTTCAAACACTCCTCCTCCTCCTCCTCCTTCAAAGCTGGTGTTGGAACTGCTACACATGGAGGATGACTCACTCGAGGTCGAGTGAGAGGCTAGAGAGGAGGGGCCACCATTCTCTGTCGACCTCTGTGTCTGGAACGAAGGTGCTGAGCCATGAGGGAATCTGTATGAGGAGAAGGATGGAGGCGAGGCTGAAGGAGGGGTCCCTGAGAGATGGTTGTTCACTTGAACCAAACCCCGCTGGCTTGGAAAGAGGATGGGCACTGATTGGTGTTGGTGGTGGCCGTGAAAGAACTGATGCTGTGGTTGGTGCTGGAAGGACGGGTGGATGTTTGTCCCAGCGACTCCCATCACACCAAGTGAGCCGGGAATTGCCATCTGTCTCTCGTGGATCTGATTGGCCATGTGGTGTCCATGGTGGGGGTGGATGCTGTGGGAGACACTTGGGATGCTGCTGAGCGAGAGAGACTTCATGGCGGCATCAGGAACAGACGACATGGATGGAAAACAGGGAGTAGTGTGGTAGGGAGGATACACTTCTTTCTTGTACATGATGTGTCGCTGGATTGCACGCGTCCATTCGTCAGCTTCAACCTCAGAGGTGGCCATGAAGCGGTAGCCAATCCCTGGGCAGAGGATCTCAAAGCTCTGTTTCTTCCCCACCAGCACCCTGTGGGCGTCCACTACGCTGCTGACATCAATGCAACCCTTGCAGCTGTCACCCTTGGAGACGGCCTTCTCATCCTTGTATATCTCTAGGATGACCTGGTATCCCTGCCTCCCACCTTCTCCTGATGACACACTTTGCCTCAAGACATACCATCGCTTCCGATCCTGGAAATTAAAAAAAAAAAAATAAAAAAAAAAAAAAAAAAATATATATATTATATATATATATATATATATATATATATATATATATATATATATATATATATATATAATTTTTTAATTAAATTAAATTGACAATTTTCAATTTCATGGAGGAAACAAGCATTCTAGGAGTCAATTAGACATTTGATAACTGTATATATGGTTGTTATTATTACACACAGTATAATAGGATGATCACCAGCAGAAAGGGCTAGTTGAGGTATTCCATACTAACTGTGCAACATGAAGATGTGTGGGGAAATCCTGTGTTTGATGCTGTTTACTTATGACAAGACTTGTTATTCCTTTTTGCATTCAAATAACTTCAGAGTCAATGGGAAGTAGGGGGGGAATACCTGATACCTTCCAAGAAACCACTTCTAAGGGAATCTCTAAGATGCTTTTATCCCCTCCTGCCTCCATCACTTAGTGAATACCACACAAATAGGGATCTAAAACAACCAATTCAAACAACTCATTGGCAAGTCAAGCAAGAGCCCCACTAAAGGGCAAGTGGGAGGGGGAGAGATAGACAGAAAAAATAGTGTTTCACTTTCATGTACCTTATATTTAAAAGGATTATTGATTGATTCATTCATTGTACTTCTACCTATTGAAAAACTAAGAATGGTAACCACCTTTATTAGGAGAAACCTTCCCGAAAATAAACTTCAGTTGTGCACAATCACATATTCTGATCTATTTAGTCACTACAGCAGCTGTTAGTTCTCAGGCATGGATGAAGAAAGATAACTACAGACCAACTCTACACACAATGTCGGTTGTGGAGTGTAGTTGGGGGGTTATCTGTAGTAGTTTCTGGGACTAAACTTATTCTTCTCAGAGCTGGGTCACTTCCTGCCCTGCAACAATTACCTGAACACCAATTACCTTGGCAACACTAATTATCTTGCAATTAATATAATGTGTACAAATTAAATGACCTTGACAACTGGACATATGATACTGTTTGCAAAACAAATTGGCAATAACAAAGTTTATATGCAAATATCAAAATAAGGGCACAAAAAGTGGAGGGAAAAAACATTCTGCACATTTAGTTCATAAAGGAAGAAGCTAGAATCAATGGCGAATGATTTCTAAATTATTACTCTTTTTACTTTTACTCTGAGTATATTCAAGTTTGTAAATCTTGTTCTCCAAAAAGAAGTTTTAAATGTGTTGAAATAAATTTTTGATGCTTCAAAAATGAGTGATTACCAGTGATCATGCAAGTGACCACTTGAACTCAAGTGCTTAAGATTTTGTGTTGGAAAACACCAAAACAAACAAACAAACAAACAAGAGGAATACAAGCCCAACCAAAAAAATTGTACATTCCAAACAAGAAGTTCCAACTTCTTTGGACTGGTTCAAGAGCTTGAGACTCACACTGCAGCAGTGAGTTGGTGTTTAAATATTCTACTCACATGACATGGTTCTGTCACCATAGCAACCAAAGCTCTTCATTTCTTCTACTTGCCCTTAGTTTAGAGGGATTTTACTTATTCAGAAATGGAGGGAAAAAAATTCTTTTGTATGAGATTAGAAGTAGAATTTTGAGGAATTTTTTAAATATTTTTTAATCTATTGCAACTAGAAATATATTGTTTTTCCCCTCACTTTACAAGCTCCTGCTCATGGGGAAAATTGATTTGTCAGGGAAGTGTTGCTAGCATTATTTTTCTTCATTCCTCACAAGTCCTCCACACCATATCATCTTCCTAGTCAGCAAAGGTATCTTCATAACAACTGCAATCCTCTTTCTCTCCACCTTAATCAATTCTGAAATTTGATCCAGCATTGTAATTTAGTCTGGACTACAAGCAAGCTTGTTTACAGCCAGTGAACAAAGATTCATGGAAGGGTTAGTTCCATTATCTTCAGTACTACCACAATTATCATGGCCCTTCCTTAATTCTAATCCTTGATCCAGTCTTGCTACATCTCTGTTTTTGATTAAAGGACTTTTGTCAGTGTTGGAGGGTGTAATAATCTATTATAATTTCCTGTGAGTAAATCAGTGAATTAGGCAGCAACAGAAAATGAAAGCATAGGGTTACATATGGAGGCATAGGTCACACAGGAAGTGGGTGGCAGCACAGGAGAAATGGGCAACTGAGCAGATCTCTTCCCTTTGCTGTGGGCTAGGATGGATCACTGCTCCACTTAGCTCGGATGAGCTAATAACCTGCTGAGTACAACTACACTTTGTTTACTTGTAGATGAGACTTTTGTGGTTTGCACATGTTGCTACCATCTGGAATATCAAACATTATGGTATCCAAGTGTGTTCACACCTTTTAAAAAAAATTATTTTGGAACTTACAGTGTAGTGTGCCTTCATAGAGATGTGCAGTGCAACTTCATTGCAGTACCAATGCCTCCACCAGGATAACCCTGGGCTTGGACCAGAGCAAGAAGGGTGTGTGTTTAATTAGCTGCTGTAAAAGTGGTTATTAATTAGCTGATTATGTAATAATCACAATATTAGTAGTACATATTTGATGATGCTCTGATAGGAGAATAGAATTTTGAAAGATATGGTTGCTATGTGCTCTGCACCTTAATCCTTGGCTGCAACTAGGGACTGAGTCTGCTTAGAAATATTGCCAATCAATACAGATAGCTGCTGTTAAATAAACCCACAGAGCATCATGCTGCACTCTTCCCTTCATTCATCTCCCACACTCATTATAAGCTGAAAATATTACTTACCACTGCCCTTGGAAGAATTCCAACTTTTTTATCATACAGGTAACCTCTTTTCAATATCCCTTCACTTTCCATGTCTTCTCTAGTGCCACTTCAACTTCAGAAGGGGAGGGAAACAGCGGAACTTGGATCTGGAGCACAGCTCTACCTTTAATACTGCACTCCACAGTCTATTTTGCACAGCTTTGGTCTCTGGAGTACTGGGAATTTATATTCGCCACCTCAAATTTTAGAAAGTTGACACATTGATTTAAAGATACACTCACGAAAGATTAACGGGGAGTTTCGGCATTTTGAACAGCTAAATAGTCTGAAACGTTCTTTTATGGTGCGCAAGCCTGAGAAATGGGCATGATGATGGCATTGATCGTATTCCTTGATAAATCTTAGACACACCCCTTGATAGTCTGGCACAGCATGGTAATTTAAAAAAAATGGTATGAGAGATCTACAACAATGAAACAAGACAGCTCGATCTCCTTTTTTTTTTTCTTTTTTTAAATTTTTTATGTTGATTTTTTCTTTTTGGCAACTCCAACCCCCTCCCCAAATTGTAGACGTTTAGCAACCCAGAAGTCGCTGGGGATGCAGCTAGTCTTCCATAGTCAGACCCTTTGCCTACCGCTTCACCGATTATTCCCTTTTTAATCCGTTCAGTTACACGAAATGGTGCGGCCAGTAGCTGAAGCCTAAAACTTAGTTCGGTTGAAGCATGAGCAGTAGAAATTGCAGGAACTGGGGGTAATTGGTTTAATATCTCTGATGTGATTCAACCACCCGTGTTCAGATTAACCGTCTGCAGTTTGGCAGTTTCACTCTCCTCTCATTCCGAAGAAGGAGAAATAGCATTAGAGGGGCGGGGCTGGGTGCAGAAACTCATCCAAGAAAGTCCCTACCAGATTTCTTAGACCACTTTGTGGGCGTGGTAGGAAGGAATGATCGATATTACCCTCGGTGTACTGAAGTAATGGACTTCTACAGTGAGAAGTCCAGGTCTTCTACGACCACTCTTAGCAACTATCCTGAGACGGGACTGGCCCAGGAGAATGGGATACCCAGAGGGAAGACCTCTATCTTCTGGGCCATATTCTTAGTGGTCAATGCAGCTCTAGGGGCTGGCCTTTTGGCATTTCCTCTTGCCTTCTATATGTCAGGAGGAGTTATGCTTGGAGTAATCCTTGAACTGGTGAGGTAATGGAAGCATGCTTCCCCCTACTCTATACTTACCTGTTATTCAAACTCCTATTACTTTCTTCATTCATTTTCTCTCCTATTCCTGCCCCCTCAACATCATTTTTCTTCAGTGTTTGATGGTGTTTGTAGTTCTTGGTGCAACCACCCTGGTATTTGCTGCCAATGCCACACACTCACCAACCTATGAAGCAACTGTGGAAGCCATTTGTGGGTCAGCGGTAAAGGTTTTTGCAGAACTATGTCTGATTGTATTCTGTTTCGGCTCCAACACTGCATATTTGGTTGTCATAGCAGACCAGCTGGAAGATAGTGAGTGCCATCTCCTAATTGATAGTTACATGATATTGCTTATGTGTAAGTAATTAAGGAACATGATGCAGTTCATATTTTCCAGGCAGTGCAGCTAGACATCTGTTAGTCCTGGGGCAATTCCTGTCATGTAGTACCAGCATCCAACCACACCTTCTGCTCTCTGATGTCCTCCCTCCTCCCTAGCCCTGGCATCACTGGTGCAATAACTGCAGCATCAGCATGTTCTGTAATACGTTACTCATTCATATTGGTGTTTAACTATCCACATTTAAGGTGTATATAGATGGAGTATATACCAGTTTATGTGTGTGATTTCATTGGAGCTCTGTGTGTGTGTGTGTGTGCGTGTGCGTGCGTGCGTGCGTGCGTGCGTGCGTGCGTGCGTGCGTGCGTGTGTGCGTGCATGTGTGTGTATCAAATTCTTTCTTTCCCCCCCTTTTTTAAGAGTTTTTATAGAGATTTATAAAAAGTCTTCAGTGACTTTTTCTTTGATGTTTTTCCCCCCTTCAACTTGAACTTCAGTTACACCAAAGACCATACATAAATGCATCCCTTCTGGGATTGTTGGCAAGGACATTCTTGTGACATCTTGACATTGTAATCCTCTAGGTACATGCTTGGGTCAATAAATACATATGGACTGCTTGGATGAGTTTGATCTCACTTCTGTTCTATCTTACCTGCTGTGCAAACATTGACATAGTCAACCTTCTGTTAGTAATCAGTAAAAGTGCTCAAACAAACAGCAATTCTCTTATAGAGCGTGCAATGTGTACGTTTTAGTTTAACTCATGGAGAGGTGGCTACCGCTTGTTAAATCCATCACATTAATGAATTATTGTTTTAGTAATGTAGTTACTTGGCAATAGATCTATCTGAATGCAACATGGTAGGTCACCGATGGTCAGAAGGTTGTAGATAGCTTCACATCGGTCACAACATAGTTGTGGCTGTCCATTAGTCTTGGCTTCCCTTTCAATTTTTTTCTTCTTACGCTCTGCAGACCAGAGAGTGCCACCTCGTCTTTTCTCGTTGGCATAGTTTCCTCAGTTGCAGGATTGACAAGTTGACCGTAGGCCTAGTGGTAAATGGAGTCTGTAAGGTTGATGATCCACAGGCCTATTGGTGTGTGTCTGTTCTATTAGTTACTCTTTATAAAAATCCTAAAATTGGCTGTGGCAGCTACAACAGGCAGCCCATAGGGAACATAATGCCAAATGTTATCAAAGTTGGTCACATGTTTAGGAGTTCCTGGACAAAAACATGCACAGGCATCAGTGGGTGCATTATTATTGGGATACTAAAAACATGCACAGGCATCAGTGGGTGCATTATTATTGGGATACTAAAAACATGCACAGGCATCAGTGGGTGCATTATTATTGGGATACTAAAAACATGCACAGGCATCAGTGGGTGCATTATTATTGGGATACTAAAAACATGCACAGGCATCAGTGGGTGCATTATTATTGGGATACTAAAAACATGCACAGGCATCAGTGGGTGCATTATTATTGGGATACTAAAAACATGCACAGGCATCAGTGGGTGCATTATTATTGGGATACTAAAAACATGCACAGGCATCAGTGGGTGCATTATTATTGGGATACTAAAAACATGCACAGGCATCAGTGGGTGCATTATTATTGGGATACTAAAAACATGCACAGGCATCAGTGGGTGCATTATTATTGGGATACTAAAAACATGCACAGGCATCAGTGGGTGCATTATTATTGGGATACTTTAAAAACTGCGTTACCATATGATTGTAGTGCATGCCGTGCATGCACACACACACACACACACACACACACACACACACACACACACACACACACACTCTCTCACACTCTCTCACACATTCACAACACACACACACTCTCTCACTCTCTCTCACTCTCACTCTCTCTCTCTCACATACACCTGATTGGTTACTAATGATGGATAAGGTTTTTCGGAACTCCTGTATTTGCCATTGTAATTTATTTCATAGTTGTAGATGTTTAGGGGCTCAGTACTTCCTCCTTGATTTCCAGCTCGTGAGCTAGACTGTATTTGTTTGTCTGCCCATAACATAGTTATTCAATATCTAGGAGAGGAATTCCATGAAGTGCTGTGGTGGCATACATTAGCGAACATGATTGGTAATCTTTGGAGGGAATTTGACATTATCCAAATGTAATTTTTGACAATTAGAAACAGTTTCCCGGTTAACCCCCAGACCTTCACACATTGTGTGAACACAGAATTACACTTCATCCCTCCCATCAGAGGTCTGATGATTCTGTAATATATGGTGGCTTGCAATGTACAAAGCTTTAAGCAATTCTGGTGAATGTGGCTATTTCATTTTCCTGGATACCATTAATTTTTTCCCCTTTGGAACTGAAACCAGGTTATTCCTGGAAAAGAAGGGGGGGGGGGGGGAGATGTGTCTTGTGGTGGTGATGGTGTTTCTTTGTATGAGTGCCTTAGAGGCTTGTCAGTGTAGGACATGACATCACCAGATCTGAAGTGAGGTCATGTGGTCTCCCACAGTCTGATCATGTGCAGCAGGTCATCACAACTCACTGCACACCGCAGGATCAGGCTCTCTGTGATGGTGTGGGTGTGTGCAGGGGAGAGGCTGTAATACTTCAGGCAACATATCACCAGTGGAATGTGATGCTAAATGTAGGCACGTTGTTTAAACTCTACAATAGCCACACCTTCTCCAGGTTCTATCTTGCACCAATATCGTAGCTAGCCAAGGCATGTGAGTCTTGAGGCTATGGAGTGTTTGATGTACTGCAGCACAAGTCATTGTTGGAGTAGACATGCCTTCACTAATGGCATTGTACAGATTCACATGGTGTGTGTGTGTGTGTGTGTGTGTGTGTGTGTGTGTGTGTGTGTGTGTGTGTGTGTGTGTGTGTGCGTGTGCACACGCATGTGATTCAGGTACCACGCTATTCAAACGAAATATTTTTATGCTACAATAGACAAATAGCAGTGAAATTGGATTGGAGCATTTCATGGTGACAGGGTTTTAAGCATGAGAACTAAAATTGGAATAGCCCACCCAAGGGGATTTCTTCGAAGCAAGATTGTCTAGGAAACTCTAACAAGTCCACTGAAGTTTCAGGGGCCCCAGGAGGGGTCTCATGCCCACCGATGAGGACCCAGTAGGAGTCCCATGCTGCAGCAGTGATCTTCTATCTGTTTGTGTTTTAAAATTGCTCTCCTTGACCAGGAAAATGTTGAATTCCATCACCACCATCACTTATCAGGTGGGGTTTGCTATTTGTGTAAAAAAAGGAAGTGCATGACAGCTTCCCAGTGGGCACTAATTGAAATGTGAGAGTAGCTCAGTAGTCAAGGAGAGGAAGACAAGCCTTGCCATGCCTAGCTGGACAGAATAGATGAGCACAGAGCATATCAAAGTAACAATACAAACCTCCAAGATACATAATAGGGCGCTCACAGGAGGCAGGACACAGTTATGTTCATCCTGACCACAGCCAGTACTCACTGCATGGGGAGGTGTGACAGTGATTTGGCTACCCTCAGCTCACCAAAAGAAATTCATGAGTGTGGATGACTAATGGGGAAAGATGGTCGGGTTTCAACCACCTGCTTACTTGAGTATGGCTGTGCAGTTGCTTAGTCACTCAGGTTAATGGCGACCAATATTATTCTCTTGAATCTGCTGCTTCAGACGTACTGCACACTGGAGTCATGAGAACTTGTAGCTGTTTTACTGGAAGCTGGTTTCCATCCTTTAAAGGCCTTGAACTGTGTCATAATATTTTCAGAATACCTCCATGCTGGAAATCCAGGGCAACAAGTGGATGGCTGTGGTTTGTTTAGATGGGAAGAGGTAATTGGCAGCTTCTCCTGTTATTTCCACTCAGGAGATGTTGTCTCACCTCAGGCTGTCCTCAAGATGTCCACATTGCAGCAGCTGTTTCACATGTGGCAGTGTTGAAATACAAGATGACACTGGTCAACAGCCTTACATGGCCAAACAAGGAGACATTCCTGAGTCAGCACAGTTGATGATGCACCACCAGTTGTCATGGTAACAGTGTTGGGAAGTGTTGGAGCAGTTTAGTATCAACTAAACTTGTTAAATACACTTTGATGTTCATGTAATATCCATTGCCAAGTAACAATCAATTAATCAATTAGTGGTACAGGCAATCATCTGAGAAGATCATTAGAGCTGCCTGTAAAACCGTTCATTGAAATAGCAAGATAGCATTCCCTATTGTATAGTGTGAGATTACTATGGAATACTGCAGTTTAGAAGTAAGCTAAGAGATGTATGAATAAACACCTTGGGGGAATATTCTCAAAGGGGAAGAAAATCTAAACAATATTCCCCCCCCCCCCCCCCCCCCCCTCCTCCCGTTGCTTTCTCCTAACAGTGCAATACATGTGATTGTGTGTGTAAACAATTATTGCATGAAGAAGTAGGTTAGTATTTTCAAGTTTTAATATTGAACATGTTACTAACTATATTCATTGGGTTGATGTGAGATAGAATGAAGGTATAGGACATGGTAATATCTATGTAGACCACACAAGTAGACCATCCTTTACCAATTAAAATGTCGGGCATAAAATCAATGGATAATTAGTGCATATAATTTGCATTGGTAATGGTCATTTAATTTGTGGAGACAGCTTGTTTTCATTTTTTAAAATTATTTTTGTTGTTATTTTTATTATATGTTTATTTGTTTATTTAGCTACTATTTGTGTCATGACCACTGCTTGTCAAGTGTGGCACATTAATAAAAAAATGTCTGCTCATTTTTTCCCTATAAAATCAAAACAAAATTATCGAAAAGTTAAAAAAAAAAACAATCTTTCTTTTTTTTAAATTTTGAAGCCAAAATTCCTAGTGCCATGGAGAGCATTCATGCCAAGCTTCATCAAAATCAGTCGGCACGTCTGGGAGGAGTTCGCTTACAAATAGGCCAACATTGGTGCATTATTATAGTAATTAATATTATTATTTTCGGAATAGAAGCCTTCTGCGGCCACTGCTGAAGATATATATTATGAGTGTGTGTGCATGTGTGTAAGGTTGTGGATAGAGGAAGGAAGTATATGTAATGACTAGAAGATTGAAATATTTACAATCCTTGGCCTTTGAATTTATACCGGTGACGACCCGCAGACCTGATGGTAAATAGAATCTGTAAGATTGCTGATGCACAGGCCAACGACTCTACAAGGGGGGGGGGAAAAAATTCTATCTCATATTCCAGTCAATTTTTTTCTCAAAACCACAATTTCTCTGTCACATCCCAGTGCCCTTGGGAACATTCATGCCAAGTTTCATCAAAATCAGTCCATATGTTTAGGAGTTCTGTAGACACACACATGCACGCACGCATGCGCACACACACACACACACGAGCGCACGCGCGCGCGCGCACACACACACACACACACACACACACACACACACACACACAGGTGCAATGATTTTTTCTCCCCACTGCTCTATCTAATATCGCCACTTTTTTCGATATATGAATTCTTATTTTTCTTAGTAAATGTTCTCGATGTGTCCCTAGGGATGGGGCATTATCCACACCACGGCTCAGAGAAGACCAAGTGTCCCCTAGTCCTGTTCTCATGTACACATGATAGGGAACCAAATGCATTATTAAATCAGCCGCCCAGGGACTGTGGTCAGCCACTCAGCCATGCCTCATGCATATGGAGAGTAATTATGGGCTCAAGTGGACCACTTTGGTTGTTAAGAAGAGCTTGAGTGTATTGATGCGGTGGGTATGTGGTTGTGTCAAGGTCAGATGTGTGGGTGTTGGCAGGAGATGAGGAATCTCTGACCGTGAGCATGTACAATTTAGTTTATAGACAATTCCTTATTGAGAAGACTTGTACCTGCCATGCAATGTAAGGTGCTGATTGGTCAAAAGAATATCAATTCAATGTCCACTCTTACATGCAACAAAAGAGGCTAGCCTAGAAAATGTTCAGTGTCAAACATGGCCAGTTAATTAAATGTGCCGCTGTCTAATGGTTTTATACATGTTTAAAAGATATACACGTGTGTTATAGGTATAATATAGTATGTGCAAAGTTTAAAGGTATATACAAGCGTGGTTTCCCATAGTATATTCATGTTAGTGAGAAGGCGGAGATGTTACAGTGGAAGGGACACATGCTTTCAGTGCTTGCCAAAGAGGATAATTGTTTTTAATTTGGTTCCTGTGTATAATTAGTAACTCAGTGTTATTGTCAACAACCGTTGTTCTAACTACTTAACTATGGTCTGGGAAACTTCCAGAGCATGCTCTAATAGGGGACTTGCGATGTTACATCAAGTACAACCTGCCACACCCACTTATGGTATCAGTGAATCTCCAGCACTATAGAAAATGTATTGGCATTCATGACTGGCAATGCTATTCCTGGGAACTGCAGCTACAAAACAGCTTGTGCTTCCACCTTATTGAAAGAAAATGATACTTTATTATATTTCCTGCATGCTGATAGCATGTTCCAGAATATTCTATTGATAGTTGTAGAGAAAATGGAGCGTCAATGTGTAGGAAAGGTTAGTTGTAGCCTTGACAGCAAGCTTGCTGTCAGTTCTTCTCAGAGAAAATGGAGCGTCAATGTGTAGGAAAGGTTAGTTGTAGCCTTGACAGCAAGCTTGCTGTCAGTTCTTCTCAGGACCTGTAGACAAGCAACAGTAGTAGTGAGTGCCAGACAGTCACCAGAGGTAATCTCAGCCCAGAGGAAGCTGCTAGTTCTTCCTCAGAACAATTTGTCTGGTAGCACCTCATCTCCGAGGATCTCTTCATGGCCACAGATGCTGTCTGACAAGGAGTTATAAGAATAACTAGCAGCTGCATCTGAGCTAAGATTTTCTCTGGTAACTGTCTCACACCAACTGCCACTGCTGCCTGTCGATGCACTCTGAAAACTAGCTGCATGCTCGAAACTAACCATTCATTCACTTTCATGCTACATTTTCTCCACATTGCAGGAATATTCTGGAATTTTGTATGTGCATGCAGGAAATTTAGAGTCTATATTCCCATAGTGAGGTAGAAGTACACACTGTTTTGCAGTTGCAGTTCCCAGGAATAGCATTGCAAGTCATGAATGCCAATACATTCTCTATGGTACTGGTAGTTTATTGATGCCATAAGTAGGTGTGGCAGGTTGTATGTGACGTCACGTCATCATGCAAGACCTGTGTGGCAGGTGGTGGTTACTAATCCAACCAATTATGACCAAGGCCTTAACCCACTAATCAAATGCCAGCGAGAAAGATAGGCAGAGAGCATAAGTAATGATTGAATGTGTGTATGGCCTGTATCACTGGTAGAATTTTTATCTGACAGTCAATATTCTTATTTCAATATCTATGAAGTTATCAAAGTGAATCTCACCCCTGGCTGACCCTGAGATACTTGAGATCTGCCAGACCATCTGGCAATAATTACTGTGGTTAATTAATGATGTTCTTGCCGAAGGGAAAGAAGTTATTTCATGTGTGAAATAACTGTTGAGAGACTCCAATATCTGACCAGCGACCTCAATTTTTATACCACAGTTGTTTTTTTTGTTTTTTGTTTTGATTATTTGTGGTTGGTGGTATTTGTCTGTCCTCCCGTCATTAGGGGATAGATGCCAAGCTAACCAAGGTAGTAATCAGATTGTGGTGGGCTCAAAATGGAACTCAGACTATAGCCCTGTCCACACTGCACAATAAAATCGGTTTCACCCCTGTCTGGAATGGGTTCCATTTGTCCACACTACACCCAGTTTCATCTCAATGGGTTCCACCTGGTTTCACCTGAAACCTTCAGAATGGTAGGCTTCAAGTGGCTCAGATTTATTCAACATTCCTGTGGTTTTATTGCTGATGTTCGCTATTTGGAGTTTAGCTACTAGCGGCTCTCTCCCTCCTTTCTAGCCTCCCTTTGTGCGATGATATTGCGGAGGGAAAAAGACAGAACAATTTAGTACACCAGAAAATATAATACCCTGTTTCTATACGTGGTAGAGGAAAACCAATTAATCTGCCCAGCCAATTATTCAGCCCACGCAGGTGATGTGGAGTGGGTTCAGCCCTGTGCTAGTGTGATCATTTGCTGATTCACAAGTGAATTTTTTACCTCATTCCAGCAATCAAATAAGGAAATTGTGTGCTTCATAAATTTGCTTAAGTCCATTCACTTTGACTTTGCCAGTCAAAAAATCACTATAAAAGTCTCAATATTTACTCATTTTCAATATTTCAGATATCCAACTCCGCCCTGAAATAGTGTTTTTTCCTATGTTACTCCTGAAGCTATGTGAAGAAGGAATCAGGATTTAGCTGTATAGTTCATAAGGAAAGTATGGGCATTCTTCAGACCACACGGAATGTAGCTGGACTATCATCCCTTGCCTACTGGCGAGAAACAGAAATTCTGAGAAGAACTGATGTCTGACAATTAGCTTCTTGTCAGTCGCAATAGATAGGGAAGCAAATAGTAAATATTTAGCTAGATACTAATATGTGGCAAAGAATCAACACAGAAGTTTATTAGATAGATATTGATAGCTTTAGCTGTGACAAAGCATCAATTCTGTTGGAGCTAGCATGGCACACTCCTGATAGTGGACTAAAATTTTGATGTTGAACTTCAGGGGTAATTGTGTTCATTGCATTGAAGAGAACTATGGAAGATGGAGGAGCATTGTGCTATAAAACTGCTGGGTTGACATTGTTATTGGATTGAAGATTGCTAGTGATGTTAAACTGCTAGGGTAACATGTTCATAGTATTGAAGGGAACTGTGGAACATAGGGAAGGTGGGGGCATTTTGATATAGAACTGTTGTGGAAACTTCCATTGTGTTGAAGATTGCTGAGATGGTTGAAGAGTGTGCAATGCATTGGAATTTCTGAGAAGGTTGGAAGTGTTATGATGTAGAATTGCCAGGTAACATTTCTCACTGCATTGAGAGTGGATCATCAGGAAATGCTAAGCAATTTATTATGTACACTGCATTGAAGATGGCTGAGGTGGATGGTGGAAGTATTTTGGCATGAGGAATTGGGAATATTGAGAAAGTTAGGGTCCATGTTTTCTATTGCATCTGCCAAGTTATGTTGAGAGTATAGTGTTGTATTTGGTTCTGTTGTTCCTTCACTTTGTGGTGATAATTGTAGTGCCATGTCAATTAAATGTCTGTCAGCATCCTCATCTTCATCATGTTCAATAATTATTTCACCTACCATATCTTATAGTTCATCTTTATCAAAACAGTCATTTTAATGTCCACCATGTGCCTGCAAAACTTCCTCCACATTATTCCATAATGTCATGTTGTTTATATACGAATCGTTTACTGCCTTTGTTGTAGGAGAACCGAACTCCAATTAAATATTCCATCTGTCTTTACCTTCTCAAAAACAAATGTACCACTCCTCGTATTGCTTCATTGCTGAAGGTGTCTGTATTTATTTCAACCCTTGAAGATAAGTAATACTATCAATGATAAAAACTTTCCATCATTAGCCAAGAACTCTGGATGAATGTTAGTAAGGCACTTTTGATATATGCCAGTTCCATCAGTTATTTTTATCCTTTTGTTATGCTCCTTTCTTCTTTTTTTTTTCCTTCCAAAAAACAAACAAATTTTGGCATTCTCCACAATATATACTGTTTCATTACCTCCTAAGCATTTTTTCAATTTCATTTTTAGGAATGATATTCAAATCCTTGGAGCTGCAGTCATTTCCTTGACCCATTGCTAAATTACTAACACAGTTATAATTTTATTATGACAGAGGTTTTTTTAAATTTAATCATGTTGCAAGATTAAGCCACCAGATTAAAGTATCTGTTTATTATGAGCCCTGGTAATAAGGACCAGCAATAGAACCATAGCAAATCCCCAGTTGCTTCTGCAACTTATTGTATCCCTAAAGGGAACACAACTACACTACAACTTATGCAAGTATTAACCTATGTTCTTCAAAGAATTATATAAAAAAAAAAATACAAAGAACTTGGAAGACTGTTTGAGTTGTAGCTATCTGACTTTCCAGTTCTTGGCTCGTTGGCTGTTTGGCAGGAAAACTTCAAATACCTTTTACTTTAATGAACTCAATTTCGTTGTAGGAATTTTTTCATGCAACGCCAGCTGCTTTGGGGTGTCAGGCTTTCGCTCATCATCTCGCAATGCCCAGCCTCCACTAGTGCCCACCTGTTACCCGCTTCTGACCCTGCGGAAGGCATCAGGGGAAAACTGTACCACCACGTCTGCACTAGCTAGACTCCAGAGGCCCTCTCCACAAACATCCCTTACATTAGGGAGTTCCTCCACCCTAAGTCGCCTAGTTTCGCGCCACTCTCCCCCGAAGTATGGTTGTCAGGCGACAGTCCCAGGCTTCTTCTAACTTCTTCTGGACAGCATGCCCTCCACATCTGCCGTGCAATCAAGGGAAACTCCTAGGGCTGTGTTTTCTGCAGCCAGTGCAGAGACTTGGCAGACAGGAAACGGACTGATGGCTAGCTGCTGAGTTGTCGACGTATTATCCTTACGGCACTTATCAAGACTTCGCTCTGACATTCGCGCACAAGACTTTTAAGTTGTTGCTGGGTGAATATGTTCATCATCGAGAGTTCCTTCCAGAATCCCGCAACCGTCCCCAAGTCGCCCAACACGAGCGCGCTGATGGTGACTTTCCAGCCCGGACGCTGGGTTGCTAAATCTGCAGCCAATTCACGGTACTTGCTCTTCTTCTCCCTCTCTCGTTCCAAGAGTAGGGGCTCCCAAGCGCACGCCACTTCACATATCACTATGCGTTTGCTTTCCCAGAATTCAACCACTAGATCGGGACGCCGCTCCGTAATGGAACGGTCAGTTGGTATGCTGAAATCTACCGCGAGTTTCACCTCTTTGCTCTCAATGACGCCCACACCATTCCATCCCCCTGTCTTCCACTTCAGAGAGTCTGGCAACTCAAGATCGTATCTTTTGCAAAACCCAATCAGGAGCTGATAGAGCACTCTGTCGTGTCTGTCTTTGTGTAGTGTCCAGTTTAAATCATTGCACATGGACAGCAAGTGTCCGATGGTTTCTGGTGCGCTCATACAGGACCTACATGTGGGACTGATCTTGTCCTTCAAAATCTTATGTCTGTAGGAATTGGTGTGGACCACCCCATCTTGTATTGCTATTATCATTGCTTCGGTCTTGGACTGAAATCTCCCATTCATGAGCCAGAGATGAGTCAGTTTTAAGTCTATCTCCTCCTTCTGCCATTGCTGACAAAATTTCCCATGAATGATTTTTCCCTCCAGTTGCTCTAATGCTCTCTGACGTTGGGCATCTTTCAACCTCGAGACCACCTGCTTTGATGTCAGGCAGGCTCCCTCAGAGATTGTGCCCCTTTCACTGATGTCAATGTCTAATCGGTTCTTGGACAGTACGTGCCTCGCCTGCTGCAAGAGATTCCATCTCGATCTATCTCTCAGCCAAAGCTGGTGACGGAACAACCCCTCACAGTGAGGGTCAACGGCTCTAGACAAATACACCGCCATTGAGCCCTAAAAATCTAATTGCAGTCACTTTTAGTTGGTAGTGGTCGCCCTGTTTATAAATCTCTTACTTTTGGTGGCAAGTCAAAGTGAATGGACTTTAGTTGTGAAGCAGACCAGAGTCTGCAACTTTTGTGCTTGCAAACCATAGGCCTCATCAACACCTTACCAAACCATAGGCCTCATCAACACCTTACCAAACCATAGGCCTCATCAACACCTTACCACTGTGGTTCTATTTTGTTTATACATACATGCTGTGTATTGCAGATTTAGCTCCAAGTTTCCAACAACCCTGCCCACCCACCCCGGCCACCCCACCACAGACTTACTAAGTCGCACATGTGTCATAGCTTTGTAAAAACGATAAGAACAGACTGGAAATTATTCAATTGGTAAACCCCTCCCTCCCTCCCTCCCTCCCCCTTTCCATTAACATGCAACAACTTGAGGAGAGGATAGTGCAACAGGAAATGAATCTAAAGATCCAATTGTCCTCGTGCCTTGGGGCCCTGTAGATGCCAAACCCTCACCATCACTGGATCCTTAAGATGATTCACACTACACTACAGTAGGTCTGGAGTGTGTACAAGGGACACCAGCGCCCAGGCTGAGTGGACACCAGCACCCAGGTGGAGTGGGCCTTGAAGATATGCCAAAGTGAACTTTTGTGTACTAATTATCACAAAGTGGCTCTTAGTGACCCAAGATGGATTTGTACTTATTAGTCTGTTAAATTCACTAAGTGCCACAAATATCAAAACATTCCACACACAAAGGTGATCGCTCACACACACACACACACACACACACACACACACACACACACACACACACACACACACACACACACACACACACACACACACACACACACACACACACACACACATGTGTAGCAGGAATGCACACTAGATAGCTCTATGTTGCAGGGTTACCTGTGTTGTCTTATATCTATCTTCTTTTAAATAGAAGCTATGTCTGTCTGTGTTTGCAAAAATTGTTCTCACTGCCATACTGCTGGACCAATCAGGCTTAAATTTATTATGTGGTCTCCGTGTGACAGGGAGAGTTATGAGAATGGGCTGGGTCCCACCTAGCCACACCCATTCCTCTAGGTATGTCGGCCTAGAAATAGTTTCTATGAATGCTTGTTTGTGTGCATCTATTTTCCTGACAAACTATCATACCAAAATGAAACCCTCTCTTCAGAGTAGACATATCATGCACCAGGGATAATATTTATCCCAAAAAGATGGGTTACCCGGCCACACCTATTCTTGTGGGCATATGTGTATAAAGATGCCAGAAATGGTATTTATGACAAAACCTTGAAACTAGGGACCTAGAATTACTCTAGAAGTGACATGGGCTGGATCCTACCTAGCCACATGTCTTTGTCTGGGCATGTCAGACTAAAATGCCAAAAATGAGACTTAGGCCAAACATGGGCTGGGTTACACTTGGCCACACCTCTTCCTGTGGTCATATCATTATATCCTGGGTGACACCTGATATGCCTGCTAGTATATGTAGAGGTCTTCCAAAGCCACTTAACATACTTTATAGAAATTTCCTCTTAAATCACTGTATATAGATCTACTATACATGTACATACACATATTATAGTAATAGAGAAGGGTGGTAAAGGGTTGTAAAGAAAGAACTACAGTAGCAAGTCAATTATCTGAACTTGCTGGGACCAGCTGTGTTGGGTAACTGAAATGTTCAGAAAACTAAAAGTTGGCCCCTTGTTGCTCTAATAAAGACAGTATTCTGATGAATTGTCGAGGTGAAAAAATAATTTTTTTGATCATTTTAAATGTATTCTGGAAGGACTGCAACTTGTCTTCACTCCTATTGATGTGGTGGAGTGTTGGTTTCTCAGGCTGTGCTTGTCCTCTGTTGCACTCTGATAGCTGCACCACCTTCAGTTCTTCCATTACTCACAAAATCAGATATTTGGAGCTTCTCCAAACTCAGTTAGAGAAAAACAGTTGCAATATCCCTGGGTCAGCAATTTCATAGTGCGCTGCCCTTTTAATAATGGCTGCATTCTTTGGTTCTGACCTGCTTGACTGGAGTGGGTGTGGCTTCAAGTTGTGTTTGGTTACATAACTTCCAACTGTACTTCCCAGAATACAAATTGAACTTTACATACTGTTGTCTATAGTGGAAGCAAAAGGAAAATTAATATTGAAGTGGATGATGTGTAAATTATATATATTGTATATTTCCATAGCTATGACTGCAGTTATTTTCTAGTGCCTCAATTAATCATGTTTACCACGCCCTTTTTGTGGATCTTTTGAGGTAATTATTTTAGTTTTTATTTATTTCATTCAAAAAATAATAATTTATTTTCAAGTAAACGGTTAGTAGGAGTGTGTATGATTCATGTCAGCAGTTCCTACTGCCTGTTCCCCCCCCCCCCCCACATACAGTCACCTCTGCCTTCCAGCTACATGGGGACCTGCTCTCCCACTACTGGTGGAGTGACCGGAGGTTTCTGCTGGTCTGTCTCTCCTTCCTCTTCATTTTCCCCATTCTCTTCTTCCGAAGAATTGGAATCCTCAGTTACTCCAGGTTTGTTGATGGCTTGTTGTGTGTGTGTGTGTGTGTGTGTGTGTGTGTGTGTGTGTGTGTGTGTGTGTGTGTGTGTGTGTGTGTGTGTGTGTGTGTGTGTGTGTGTGTGTGTGTGTGTGTGTGTGTGTGTGTGTGTGTGTGTGTGTGTGTGTGTGCGTGCGCGCGTGTGTGTGTGCATGTGCGCGCGTGATGTCTCTACATGTTGGGAAAAAATATTGATTCACTGTGTAATCTCCAGCCTAACTTGCAGCCCCACTGTTATTCATAATGGACCAACATCACACTGGGTTGAGGCAGGTTGAAGTAGGTTGGCAATAGCTCTATGAGGACAGACACTGGACCAACATCACACTGGGTTGAGGCAGGTTTTAGTGGGTTGACAATAGCTCTACAGGGATGCACACTGGACCAACATTACACTGGGTTGAGGCAGGTTGAAGTAGGTTGACAATAGCTCTATGGGGACACACACTGGACCAACATCACACTGGGTTGAGGCAGGTTGAAGTAGGTTGACAATAGCTCTATGGGGACACACACTGGACCAACATCACACTGGGTTGAGGCAGGTTGAAGTAGGTTGACAATAGCTCCGTGGGGACACACACTGGATCAACATCACACTGGGTTGAGGCAGGTTGAAGTAGGTTGACAATAGCTCCATGGGGACACACACTGGACCAACATCATACTGGGTGTTAATTGTCATATAAGCAAATTGATAACTACTTATTGTGCTTTTACTATTTTGACCTTTTAAGTGACCTTTCTGATTAATCTGACCTTTCTGCTCATTCTGACCTTTTCTGCTCATGTGCTTGACCTTTTTGGACCATGTGATTGCTGTGAATTGTTTACCTCTCTCCTTGTGTGTTTGTGTCAATGTAGTTTCCTGTCTGTTTTGTGTTGCTTCTACATTGCCATTGTGGTCCTTGTGAGGTATTTCCAGCTGGTCAGCCCAGACAATAGTGACTGCAACAGAAGTCAAACAATCCCAAGGTGAGACCACTTGAAAGAACTGCCATGTTTATTAGTAGAAGCTACAGACCACCTTGGCATGCTTCCCCACCACTTGATAGTGTTTGTTACAGTGTCTTACTATGTAGAGGTCAGCCATGTGAGGGTCACATGCACCCCATGGTGGCTCATCTTCAGCCTGTAGCGTGTGTCTTGGAGGTATAGCTCTGCCCAGGGGATGAAGGGTTCATGTCACATGACAGAGGATCTCCAGGCTGTTCTTGGGAGACCAACCCTTCCTCACTGTGCACAGGCCCTATTCTATGCAACAACCTGGCAATTATGTTTCCTGTCTCAGGGACACTAATTCTTCTGCCAGAATGTGAAACACCATTTGCAGCTGGTCAGAATGGTCCATTCATCATTATTATAGAGAAATATTCTGGCCAATAATTGCTGCTGCCTGACTGGAAACCTGAGGAAAACAATTATAATATTAATTTCTAAAATAGAAAGCTGTGAGATGTCACTATATTGATATCTGATATAGTCTTCCTCCCAAAATGCTTTAGTGTTCATGATCAATGCATATATTCTTAAGGTTCACATGCACAGACATGTCAGCAAGAATATTTAATTTTTAAATATTTTGTCGTTCAAAAATTTTTCATTAAATATTTTGTGTATTTTGGGTAAATAAATATTTAAGTATTTCACTGTTTTTGTTAAATAGAATCCCTAACCCAATGAGATGAAGTAGCTGACTGTGGTGAAGCCGCATGCTGTGGGCTGAGTGTATGTGAGGCTTCAGGGTTAGCTATGAAGGTTAATGGTGACAGGTTAGCAATGGAGACCTTTATAGAAGTTTTCAGCAGTAAGAGAACATCCCGTATAACTATGCATTTTCTATTTGTTGGTTAGTTTATGTATAATTTTTTTAAAAGGGATTATTTTCACCCAATTTTTTTTATTGGTGTCCCTAGTGGACCATTTTAGCAAGATAGCTGACCCTTTCCAAGGTGACTAATTTTTAAAAACAATTTTTATTCTCACATTGTTTAATTCTCTCATTTCAGTTTGTGGCTGTCTAGAAAAGTATCGACTATCTCAGAATTTGATTGAGACATTTCCCCATGCTGATGTGGGCATTTATTTCCTACTGTTCTTGTAGGATGTGTATCTAGAGCTAGGACATATGGTCATGTGAACCAGAAAGGTATTTCTCTTCCCTCTGAGGTATAATTACCTAGCAAGCATAATGAGAAGACATTAGCAAGACTTACTCTGATGGCTGTGCTCTACACAGAGACAGAGAAACTAAACGCTGAGGAAGTTGTTGAGTGTTTCATCAAGGCTACTCCTAGATGACTCTCCTGCAAATTGCTGCTATTTGAGGATGAATAAGACACCAACAGTTCTAGTTAATGCTGCAGTTATATTTCAAGTGGTGAATGTAACTGGCACTTATTTAGCATTTCATGGTACAACATATGAATTGATTTGAGGATGAATATAAGAGACTAGCAGTTCTCTCCATTTTGGATGAATATTGAAATTGTATTTCCGCTGGTGAACTTAACAGAAATATGCCTAAGTAACATTTCATTGCTCAAAATAATAAATATACTCGAGATGAAAAGACAATAGCAATTCTAGTTGAGATGAATATTACAACCAATTTCAAATGGTGAAAGGAACAGATAGAGCCAATGATTTCCCATTCAAATTAGGTCACACTCTTTATCTAACTTTACTGAATTCTGTATGAAGATGTATTTTCTTCTTTTTTTGATACTATTTTTTAACCCACTTTATGGCAAATTAATGTTATCAATTTTTTTTTAACCCAATGCTAGGGCTAAAAAAATGTTTTGACTTGGATAAATTTTAAGTTTCTTGTAATAACTTCATTTTTTCTTCAGTAGTAGAGTAGTAGGTATGGATTACCCACTTTGAATGTTTCTATGGAACTCAGCTATAAATCCCCTTCCTAAAATCCTAGATCCGCCCCTACACACACACACACACACACACACACACACACTCACACACACTCACTCACTCACTCACTCACTCACTCACTCACTCACTCACTCACTCACTCACTCACTCACTCACTCACTCACTCACTCACTCACTCACTCACTCACTCACTCACTCACTCACTCACTCACTCACTCACTCACTCACATACACACAAACACCACACACACCACACACACCGCACGCTTCAGTACATCCAACCAAACACCACTCAATGCTGTTGTGGCTGTAATAACCAATTAAGGCTCAGGATCTTCAGGGTCTTGTATATTTTAATGTGTTAGGTCAAGAAGGAACTTCATTGCATAGGCCCAGAATCACTTAGACCTGGAAAAGTTGAGAGGATGTGTGTAGAGAAATAAACTTTCTTCTTTTTTTTTCATTATAATGTCTAAGTGATTACAAGCTATGTAGTGTAAACTTGTTTTGTTTTCACCTGTGTGTATGCACATTTCTGTCTGTCCATCCGTCCACTCTAATTTCAATTACAATTAATTAATTAAAATAAAATTAACAGTATTGTGATTAAATTACACATTCCTAAGTAGTTATAATTGTTTGAGTGGTAAATTTACCTTGTAAAACACTCAGCTACTCTAGAATACCCTAAATGAGGTCAGCAAAACTATAAACTTCATTAACCCTATACGACAGCAAAAGTACGAATGTATGACACTGCTTGTGGGATTCCATCCTTGGATGGCTTCTAATTTCCTTGCTTCATGATTTTCTTCTGCTTTGTGGTCCACCATAGTGGACTATACTGTCTGAGTAGTTTCTGGTTTGCTATGGACTTGACTCTAGCTGGTTGTTTCTCTAGCCCTAGGCTGTCACCTTAATGTGTCTGTACAGGTCACCCAGACTGGTGATGATAACACTGTCTAGTTGTGTGGTGGCATTCTCTCTGGATATGGAGGAGTCTTGCTGGCAGTTGACTTACACCATATGCCACTCACACATTATGAACCCTCTAC
>OZ017780.1:5122839-5307839 GCA_963969325.1 Lycopodina hypogea | reverse complement strand
TCTGGGGGGAGATACAGCTAAAGTGAATGCTCAGTGGTTATGGTTAGTGCTAGGGTGATTACACTCTGTTCGCGATAGACAACTGATGTATTGATGTTGTTGTTCTCTATGGTATGTAGTGTCTCATTGTGGTGAGATGTACACCGGAAATGTCTGCCCACCTCCTGCCAAAGTGCCGAGAAAAATGTTACCATTTCTATGGAAATTGCATGAATATGGAAAGGATTCTCATGAATATGCTGGAATATTGGCATTGCTGCACGATGGAATACGTAATTAATTTATTTCAAAATGCATCAGTTTAGTTGATAGTACAGCATTTTTCTGTGGGAGGGTACTCGTCTGAGTGTGACTGTGCAGTGTATTTTATGTCAGTGAAGGGCACAACATGGACTTCTTGGAAAGAGTTGTTAAAGATCTTGTTTCTGGTGTATGAGGGGGAGGAGGTGGGATGTTTGAGTGAGTGAGGGGGATGTTTGAGTGAGGGGGATGTTTGAGTGAGGGGGATGTTTGAGTGAGGGGGATGTTTGAGTGAGGGGGATGTTTGAGTGAGGGGGGGGATGTTTGAGTGAGGGGGGGGATGTTTGAGTGAGGGGGGGGGATGTTTGAGTGAGGGGGGGGGATGTTTGAGTGAGGGGGGGGGAAGGTTGAGTGAGGCTTAGAGGAGTTAAACTGAATTCTTCCATCTCTTCCACTGCCTTCCCCTGCTATCTTTACATCACTGCCTCCAGCAACAGATTATTGAGGGATCCTCATTTTAGTGTGTTTGTACAAGACCCTTTGCCTAACCTAACCATGTCTTTTGCCTCTAATTCAGCTGCTCATTTTCTTGTCATATTTTTTACTCTTTATTGTTGTTGTTATTGTTGTTTTGGGGATTTTTTCTATTTTTATGAAGAAGCTTTGGAAGGCCTGAGGCTTGTGGAGGTGGGAAATATGAAGGCCAAAGTGGCTAAGATGTTTCAGGTTTAATTTATGGTGGAGGTGTCATATGAAATATTAAATCATGTAAAATTGAATATAGAGATTAGTGTCAGTGATTGTATCATGTGGCTAGCTAGATAGTATCACGATACAATCACTGGCACTAATCTCTACATTCAAACTTACATGACACAATGAATAACTATGATTCAATCAATTAACATGATGTTCGAAAGCAAATAAACTTGGACAAATACCAAAAAAATGGACAAATAGGAGGGAAGGGGTTAGATACCGCAATGCCTCACCAAACAGTGTGGTCTACTCCTGAGCCAGACAGATCCAATTCAGACATGCCTAGTTGTGTTGGTATATTGATGAGCACTGTTTGCTCTGTTTAAAAAAAAATTTTTTTTCCTTCCCTTTCTTCTGAACGAGACTGTCTCACACGTTTAGCAGTAGACGACAATGTGTACTTGTAACAATCACCCGCCTCTTTTTTGACGGCATGGTAAAATTGTAATCCCTAAGTATAGACCCCTTTACCACCTGTAGCATAAATTATTTTGTCATCATTCATTAGCAAACTCTGCTGCTATGATTTGACTCTGCAAATTTATCAATGCTATCATTTTTGTTCACTGTCACGGACAAATAACTCAACTCCAGTAACTTAAAAAAAATTTTTTGTTTTGTTTTAAACACTAACCAGACATAAACCTTCCCAGCACGCAACGACCATGTAAACAAAGTTTCATTGTAATCACTATAGAGTCATTTGGCCAGTTAGTGCGAGAACTATATAGGAACAATTTTTACATACAATTTGATATATATATATATATATATATATATATATATATATATATATATATATATATATATAGATTATTTAGTTTTGTGGTTGGTAAAAGTTCCCAATCTCGTGTATATAAAGTATTTATGATTTTATATGCAGTATATAGATGTGTTTGTTTTTACTGTCTTTCATATGCATAAATAATATATATATATATAACTATAACTATGTATTAAATTTCCAGCTAGCTCTAACTCAGAAGCTATTGTTTATCCAGACAGTGCCACTGCTCGGCTCCTTGTGCAATAGATAGCAAAAATAATCAGTTCTGAGTCGCCAACACTCACCAGCTGGATGGAGTGTCTTCTGGAGAGGCTGTCATCTTCCCTTGAAACACTCTGAAGGAACTTGGTGGTCTTCCTTGCTCCTCCTCCTGCTGTGTGTGTGAGAAATACTAGCATGCACAAATAGAGAAGATAAACTCTGATGGAAGTGGACATTAATCTAGTGGTGATTGCCTTCGTCACTTCATAATTCATAAATTATGTTCAATTAGTTTATATGATTGTCTGTCTGAAGGATAGCTACAAGAAAGTGTTGGTGAGGACAACCATTAGTCCAGGAGAAGGGGTAGGGAGAGAGGGGGGGGGGGGGGGGGGGGGGGGAGATGTTTTTCTATATCCCAGTACTTCATTTAGAATGAGTTTATAACAACTACAAGAGCATGAAATTGTGTTTGAAACAAGAATTGTTTGATTGGTTGTTATTTATGTAATATGTGGTTATTCGCTTCCCTGCCAACCCTCATTGAGGATGTGACACTCCCTTGCCACTTCATTGTCAAGGAAGTTTGTTTTTGGTTTATATAAATATATGCAAACATTGTTCTCCTAAAATGCTCCAATGAAATCTTAGTTCTGTAGGTTAAGGTAAAGGGATTTCAATATATGGAACTCTTGAGTGTTTGTATCTATGTGTTAAAAGTATCAAAATACTGACAAACAGAATATATTTGTATGAAGTTTGGCTTCTGATTTTAATACTGTCTAAATCATGTGTGAATATAATGTACGGAAATATGAATTGATTATCAATTAATCCTAACCATTTCCAAATTACGTATGAATATAGTTCACGGTAATACAATTATCATGTAGTTTGTTTGTTGTTTGTATCTTCTCTCTTGTCAGATCCACGTCTCTGTCATTCCCGTCTACACGGACCTGAAGAGCAGGAACATGAAATCCTTCATGGTTGTCATCATTCCGGCTGTCTTCATCTGCTTCTGTGTCTACACAATCACTGGTGTGTTTGGATATCTCACCTTCCATGGTCAAGGTGTCTGCATTGCCTCAGATATTCTGGTGAATTATTGCCCCAAGGACGTGCTTGTAGACGTAGCCAGAGGTGGTCTGGTACTGGTCATCATCACTTCCTACCCCATCCTCACCTTTTGTGGCAGGTGCGTGAGAGATCTAGACAGTGCCGTCCAGCTGATGCACACATGTCAGCTGAGGCACACATTTTATATTTTTTTGGTTGGTTTGAGACAATTCCTGAAGTTTTCTCTGTATGGCACAATGAAAGGGCAGAGGTCATTGCTGGTCCTGTGTGGCATTGAGTTAATTAATGTGGCCTTACAAACAAACATCTCAGACCAACAGTTTGTGTTTCTAGAAGACCCTTTACCTAAGATTGCCTTCATTATTATTATTATTATTATTATTATTATTATTAATATTATTATTATTATAATTATTATTATTATTATTATTATTATTATTATTATTATTATTATTATTATTATTATTTCTTATATGTATTTTTTGGTTTATTCAGTTCAATAGGGTTTGGGGGGGGGGGAGGGGTTAAACTTTTTTTGTTGTTGTTGGTGTGTGTGTGGTTGTGGTAGACGTAAAATTTAAGTTGACAAGAGTGGTACACCTCTTGTGGTGAAGACGGTTGCCATCTGGTTTCCTGCACAGTCAAGTATTGTGTTGTCTAAGATGACTGTAGAAGCCACTGATGATCCCTACCATGTGTGATCCCATCACCAACCACTGGCAAAGCTCTCTGGAAGTTGGTTTTTGTTGATCAGTGATGATTCAGAGGAGGGTGCATTTCTTTAGCTTTTTTTTTTTTTTGTTATTTTTAAGCCACTTTCAACTTTAGATTTTTTGGCAGAACCTGAAAGGTCAAAGCTGGGAAGGTCAGAGTTCAAGGATGATAAAAGTGCTTCCTCCGATCTATTCAGTTCCCCAGTGAACTTGCCTTGAGTAAATAAGAAAAAGGTGGTGTTCGGCTTTGTGATGAGGTACAGTTAATGCTGTAACTTTTTTTAATCTAACTACCGCTTGGAAACTATATAAAAATTTAAAAACATTTTTTTTTCTGTGTCAAAAGCTGTGTTAATATTATCGACCATATTACTATATGACCTATGAATTAATGCACAATTTCACACACACACTATATATATATATATATATATATAATTATTTTTCCCTGACTCAAATGTCTCAATCTGTCCAGCAATTCCTGAAGAGAGAAGTGGGTAGGCAAAGAAACAGATGGGCGGACAGAGAGATTGACAGATAAAAAGAGACAGACAGACAAACTAACAGACAGATAGGTGAAGAAACAGATGGGCAATCAGAGATACAGACTGACAGACAGCTCGATAGCTGCACCAATTTTGAATTAAAAAATTGTTGTAATTTTTATTGTATTTTTTTTATTGTTATTTTATTGCAATTGTCATTATTTAATTGAAATTAATCCTCTGTGGTGTGTTGTGGATGATAATTATCCTCCTCCCCCCCCCCCCCCATTCAGAACTGCTCTGGACAGTATTCTGGTGAAGTTGTGGATATTTCTAAAGAGAATGTTCACAAGAATTGTCAGCGCTGGTCGAGACAAGAAACTGCTGCATTTTTCTCAAGCACAATCAGAGGTCATCTGGCAGAGAATAGATCACTATGAGGCCACAAGACTGCGTGTGGAAAGTGTCATCTGGTTCCTAGTCTCCCTTCTCCTTGCCATCTTTGTCAAAAAGATTTCATACATCATCAGCCTCACAGGAGGTTTGGCAGCTGCATTCATTTTCCTCTTCCCTGCTTTGATTCTCATCCAACTCATGCTGAGACCAAAGAGCGAGATGAGATACACTGACCGATGTAGGGTGTTGAGTATTTGTACTGGTTGTGTTAGTTTTGTCATTGGAACTTTTATATTTGGTGTCAGTGTTATTTTTACTATTATGCAAGATGCTGGTTTATTGGTGGAGTGAAAGACAGAGATAATAACTTATGGTAACATGTGGAGGTGGCATGCTTCTGCAGCACTGTTACTTAGAAACTAATTTTTTTTATTTATTAAAAAAAAAAAAAAAAAAAAAAAAATTTATTTATTTTATTATTATTATTATTTTTATTATTATTAAGAACTGTTGTGACTGGATGGTTGTGCACAGCAGACCTATCTCTAGGAACAATGGTCCCAGCCGTGACAATTCACCATGAGATGAGGTTCAGGGACACTCCTCATTGCAGCAGAATAGTGACACAAAAATAACAACTGGTGACATCCTGGGATAGTAATTACCAAATTTAATGTGACACAGAATCTATTGGAGGAGATGGAGGAAATAAGTACAACCCACAGATGACCTTTTTTTTTAATTACAAGATATCTATCTATCTATCTCTCTCTCTCTCTCTCTCTCTATATATATATATAATTAGATGCTAACTCCTGTTGGGACAAGTGCTACTTCTGAAAGAGTTCTTCCTTTCTGTTCCACAGCTTATTAATTGTTGACTGAGGACAGTTGAACTGGTGAGAAAGTTCTGCCTACAAGATTCCTTCTCTGAAGAAAGCTTGACAGTATCTAACCTTTGAGTAAATAAAGGTATGTGTGTGTATACCTTACTTCTCCTACTAATAGTGCTCATAATAGATTCAGGACTAAACACAGGACAAGTGCTTCATTTGGTTTGATTGTTGTTTTTTGTTTTTAATTACAGGTGTAAGCATCTACTTCCAGAAGAAGAAAAAACCCCGACATTAAGCATGGCTGAAACAGTTACCATGGTATTATTGTGATATTAAGCAGGAAAATCACGATTAAAGAATGACATTAACCATTTCGTTGTGTATATATCAGCTGCATCTTATATGAAGTAATTTGGGACTTCCAAAAGGTGTGATAGTAAGAGGGGATGTATTCTATTAGCAGATGTAATAAAACATGGGCCACACTGTACCTACCCTGAGGCAACACATCTCTGAGCGCAGGTATGTAGTTACGGCATTGATGTGGATTAGCCCTCAATGTGTATTGAGGAATTCATTGTTATTGGAGATGGATATAGTTTGTATACACACCATCCACACCTGATCTGTCCCTCGTGGGAATCCTGACATAGCGAACCAGCTGCCACTTGTGAGATGAATATCTCAAGATACCTGATAGCCCTGTCCATGTATTCATCATGGCATACCATGTGAAACTGGATACTAAGCAACTAACTTGACATTGCATAACTGCATCAGTTGGGAATTTGATATTTACTGAGAATTTGACTTGCAGCTGTTAACTTAATTATTTGTGGCATTTGAAGTATTAGCGAAAACCCAAGTTTTAGGCCTGTAGACCGACCCATTCCTTTTTCTGTGGGGTGTGGCCACATAGACATACTAAGACATCTGTGTATGTGGGGGGGGGGGGGGGGGGGGGGGGTTGTGGGTCTAACAAGCAGACTATTCACACTTTATAGTATAGATAGATAATTCATTATTATAGGATAGTAAAGAGGTTGGGAATAGAGCATGCATTCATATAATATGAAATTTGAAATAAGACTGAGGAAGGAGAAAACCTTTAGGTTTCCACTCACTTAGTCTGACATTTGCTTGCATTGGATGAGGCCAAGGAGGAGAAAAAGGAAAGGAAATCCTGTGTATACCTGAAAGAAATTCATTTAGTGTGTGTGGGAGTTGAGGTAGTGTAGTGAACTGTTACATGTTCCAATGTCAAGTGAACATTAAATGTGTTATATTCATTAATTTCATGACAGTTCCTCTCAATGTGCAAAATGCTGAAATGCTGAAATGCTATGTTTGCTGCATCAAAACAAAAAGTTTAGAACTGAAGGTTAATGGATAAGCTAGTCCTACGATAAAAAAAATTTTTTTTTTCTATGTGTGGCTCACCAAATCTGTTCAAACTGGTAATACAATGTCAGATCTACAGTTTGTCTATGCAAATTTAAATAAAGACTGGATTTTATATTGATATTATAAGTCAACTGCATATTACAACATTAATATATAGTGAATATTTACACATTTGTGTTTAGCAGATTAAGATTTAATTGAATGGCCAAGGGTAATAACACACTTTCAGTCACATGGAGACCACATGCTCTTTGTCTGCTGGATCATTCAGGCTGAAATTTCACATTCGATGTCCATGTGACCAGGAGTGTTATTACCCTCCTTTGGGTATGGTTATTGGTGTGGTTTAACCAACAAACATTTAGTATAGAAGTATCCACATTTTCATCCAGTTGCTATCAACAAATTTAACTATAGTTTCTTACAATTGTTACTACTTTGTTAGATCAATAACATGCATCGAAGCTATAACAAGTGCACTAGTTAATAAAAGAAGATTGGGAGGGGGAGCAGAGGAGCTATAAACTTCTTTCTTTTTTTTCCTTATATTTAGTATGGGTTGATAGTTTTATCCATGGAGATGGTAATAGTGGAGGGGCAACCAAAATTGTTTACATCTCCCATGGCATGATGTACCAGGAATATGTGCTTTCTTTATTGGAGTATTTACCAAAATATGTGACATATGGCAGCTGAGGAATGCTGTAGTGTTGTATCGATAGTTTATAATGAGGGGTTACATGGTTAAAGATATAATGCTGAAGAGAAATGGGAAAGTACCCTTTATTTAGAAATACCTAAAATTCTGGCCTACATTTCAGTGTCAGTTGTGCCTCTGAGTGCCTCTACATAAATTCAGAATATTTTGATAATTGGACATGATGCTGGCTAAAGCATTAGCTACAACATCCACCTTGTAGATATATTGTTTGACCTTGTAGATATATTGTTTGACCTTGTGGATATATTGTTCGAATGGACAATGATTCATCCTTTGTTTCTTCTTTGATTATTCTCAGTATAATTTTTCCCTTGGGAAAAAAAATTAAATAGGTTTTACCAGTTCAAAACATGTTTTGAAGGAATCCTTTATAGCAACACAACCTTTCATTGTAGCATTTTCACTCAAATTATGGGCATTGTCATAGAAGTGAGTAGAATGCTGCCATGGATTCAATTTGCTTCTCCTTAGCAGCCACATCAACTCTAGCTCCAGGCACTGTGCTGCTGCCATCATAGCACTGACCATGCAACATAAGAGTGGGCATCAACAAAATGCATAAGAACATCTTTAATAGATACTATGATGTTGTCAGCAGTGGGGGAGAGAAGGTTGTACATTCCAAGTCAATCTTCATTAATGTTAAAGACTTCATCTACTCACCTGATCACCATAGTAAGTTGAACCTTGTGTTATTTATCAGTGGTTTCCGCTGCTATGATAAATAAAAACAACAACAGGAATTATGGATGCCACCAAGCAGTTTTATCAAAATACTATAGAACCCTATTTTTAGGAATTTATTCTGGTTCTTATGAGAAGTGAACTTCATCCAATTATGCTTGAACCACTTAACAATGTGTAGATTATTTTCAGACTTAAGAGGAAGCAACTGGATTGATTGGAGCTGCTTCATCCTGGCCTGCAGAGCAAGAGCTTGTCTAGCTAAAAAGCTTACACTAGATTAATTATCCTTAAAATGTCTCCTGCTTCTTGTTTCTCACATTTGTGAACCAAAGTTTACCACCAGCCAGATGTCATGGATTTGGTTTTAGATTCTTTGTGTTTTATAAAAGATCTGATAAGCATCTTTCCTATTACAGTAACCTTTGGAGGCCTAAGAATAGTCATATAAACTGGAATTTAAATAATTCTCTAACTTATGAAGAAAGCTGCTGTATTGCAACTGGATTTGATAGTCTTGATGCTGTAGGCCTTCACACAATTGTGACAACCAAAAAAAAACAACAACTAAGGCATCCTAGGCCTCACTATGGTGTAGTAAATGCCTTGTGTAAACCAATGATGCTTAAAAATACAAGAAATAGTACTGTTTTCCCATATTATCTCTTGGAAAAGGTGAAGCTAGAGGGAGGGTGATTAGGTTGCTCCTGTAGATCAGGTGATGAAGTTGAATTCTATTCAGCCCTCCTATGAAAGTCAGAAGGAAAAAAAAAAAAGGTTTGCCACTATGTGCTCCAAAACTTAGATGATCAATACAGATATGTAGACATAGCTGTAATCATGACTGTTTTATAAAACTAATGTGGTTGAACTACTTTCAGTTATGCCATTCAGGTTCTCAAACCACAGCAATAAAATCAAATTGCAGGTGTGCACAGTATGGGGGGATGATGTAATAAGAATCCTAGATGTACACATGCAGCTATAAGTGACTGGATTAATGACCCAAAAAGTGTTCTGGTTTAAACTGGATCAACTGGATCAGTTGCTCCACCACTGATCATAATAGAAAATCTTCCTCTCTTTCAACATATAAACACTTAATCAAACAATTGCACCTCGTTAAACTCTCCTATCCCTTGTAATAATCCACTTTAAAAACTTTTGCCTCATCATCATTTATCCATCAATTCATGTATCTCACAATTAGGGAAAGGGGAAAAGGGGAGGGGGGGGGGGGGAGAAGAAAAGGAATGAAGGGAAATAAATAAGGAAGAGAAAGAAGAAAAAGCATAGTTGTTGACTGAGCATGAAACTACCAGACCTTTGATCTTTTTTACACATGCATATAAACCCAAAATTTTTTGCCAGCATTATCCCATGTGTCCCAATGGTTTAACAGTTCATTCAGCCATGAGCCGCTGATCACCAAATCATAAGTACCAGACATTCAAACACTAAATCACGAACCACATACAGCCTGAACCTAAAACTTGAAAATACACTCTCTTTTCTTCCCTTTCCCCCATTCTTTATTTCTTTCTCCCTTTTTTCCATTCCTTCCTTGCTTCTTTCCCCCTTCATTAACACACTTTTCTTCATCTTTTCCCTCCTTCTTTCTCTTTTTTTACTTCTTCCTCCACAACATGTTGGCCTTCCTTTCTTTGTTCAATCCTCTCCACTTTCCTTCTTCCTTTCCCTTTTTTCTTGTTTCTTTTCTTCTCCTTTACACTGTATTCCTCATTATTTTCTATTTCCAACTCCATCTTTTCTTTCTTTTCTGTTTCTGATCTATCTAGCTATATAAAACGGAGAAATTTAGTGAGTGTGTGTGTGTGTGTGTGTGTGTGTGTGTGTGTGTGTGTGTGTGTGTGTGTGTGTGTGTGTGTGTGTGTGTGTGTGTGTGTGTGTGTGTGTGTGTGTGCGTGCGTGCGCACACGGTGGGTGGGTGCGTGAGCTCGTGTGTGCTCGTGGGTGTGTGTGTTGTGAGGGCGTGTGCATGTGCACACAGGTGTGTGTGTGTGCGGGCATGTATGTGTGTGTTGTGTGTGTGTGCACAGGTGTGTGTGAGGGTGTGTGCATGTGTGTGTGCATGTGCACACAAGCGTGTGTGTGTGCGGGCATGTGTGTGGGTGTGTGAGGGCATGTGCATGTGTGTGCGCAGGCATGTATGTGTGCATGTGCACACAGGCGCATGTGTGCATGTGTGCACAGGCGTGTGTGTGTGTGTGCGGGCATGTATGTGCGTGTGTGTGTGTGTTGTGTGTGCGTGTGCAGGTGTGTGTGCATGTGAGGGTGTGTGTGCACGTGAGTGTGTATGTGGGGGGGGGGGGGGGTGGGTGAATGGGTGGGTGTGTGTGGCTATACCCAGTGTTGCCCGGGATACAATGGCATGCCCAAAGTATTAAGTGTGTCCTAGTGTGACCCAACCCATTTAGGTACTGGATTCAAGTTATGTTTGCATGCTTTTAGATATCTAGGTCCATCAATTTGAATGTCTATAGTACCAAAATGGATTCCATCATATTTGGCATTTTTTTCCTTACATCCCAAAATGTAGGCAGGTGACCCAATTTTTGGGGGCGTAAGGGGGGGGGGGGGGGGGGGGGGGGTAAGGGTGGCTAAAAACCATCCACTGTCAAAGGAACTGATGTATGGAAGTGTGACTGAAATCATTATGGTCAGGTAGTGATGAATCACATATAGGTGGATTTACAGGATTATAATTAGCTATATCTTGTGAATGTCAACATAAGATTAAAATTGTTGTTGTTTTTTTTATTCAGAGAGGGGAGAGGTATTCTACCCAGTCACTTTCTCCCAGGTGGCAACTTTCCAGGAAGCACTTAGGCTTGGCAAAACCCTGAATAAATCCACCCACTATTATAATGGTCAACTCATATCAAACAGTTTCATATAAATGATGAAATAATATTATATAATTACTTGGCAATTCAGAGAAAAACCCAAAATTCGGTCTCGTGTATTGCGCAGCGCAGAGGCGTGCACACAGAAGCCCGACTTGGCACTAGTACACGGAATGTTTTTCCCTTTGATCTTTGCCTGTTGTCGCCAAGTTGCTGAGCTGGTAAATTGGATACCGCACCTATTTACAACCGCGGTCTCAAACGGATCTGTAGCTGCTGGTAGGGAAAATAGCTTACTACCTTAATCACATTGAACCATTTACCTTTATCGCAGGAATATCATCGACACCGTGCGAATTACTAATGTCCATTTAAGCTGTGTTCTTGGGGGATCAAGTAACTTTTGAGAATTGTATCATGGGAAGCAGTCAATCACAGGAAAATGCCGCCCAAAGTACTGCAGTGGTCAGTCCAGTTATCAACAGCAGTGGGTCTAGTGGGGGGGATAGCGGCTTCATCAACTCTTCTGGGCTATCCTCAAGTTCCACAGCGGAGATGGAGCATAGGACCAGCAATATGTCACCTATAATGGTATCTGGTCAGACCACTGATCCAGAATTGCCATCTTGGAGAGGACATGAAGGAGAATGCTTGGAAAGTGAGACAGATGAAGATGATTCTGTATTAATGACTTTTCACACCCTCCTTGCCAGAAGTCTTCGTGAAGTAGGTGAGACCTCACAAGTTCGTAGCAATGCAAATTCTCGGTCTGGGGATACACCAGAAACAGAGGGAGCAGAAGGGAGAAGAGGAGAAAGAAGGCACCAGGAACCATCATCCTCTCGTGGTGGTGACGGGAGGCACCACCACCATCATCACTCACGGCAGCATCATGACAGCTCCTCACATGCTAGGCATGCTCATGGGGACAGACCGAGGGAGAGACGGCGGAGAAGGCACACCTCGGAAGACGTGCAGCCGTCCTCCGAACCTTTTGGCCTGGAACTGGGTGTTTCTTTGTCGGCCCTCAATGAGAGATTGCGGGCATTGCAGGGGCGGGAGGGTGAGGGCCGACATGGGGGGAGGCATCGCAGCCGCACAACAGGACCTCTCTTCTTCTTCAGAGCTTCAGATAGAAGTAAGTTTTGAGGTCATTGTGTAGTTACAATATCTCTTGGTAGTATAAACAACCTGTTTGGGGTTTCCCTCCAGCAGTTTTGTGTTTACTTCACAACATGTAACACGTGAGAGGAAAATAGAATTGATGTTGTACCATTGGAGTACTATTTTCTTTGAAATTCCTTTTTTTCCCCCTGTGTTTAACTGGAAATCCTTTTTTTACTTTGGGGATTTCTCTTGATTTAAGTCTAGGTCATTAGCGTATGAAGTAGCTCTTTGCTAACACAGTGCAAGTTATGATATACCCACTAGGGAGACAGAGAGAGAAAAAGTGGGTAGGAGAGGAGGGAAAGTAAGAGAGATTTCATAAGGCTGCTTTCATCCCTTAATGTCAAGTTAAGATCATCTTTATTCTTTATTGGCCCATGGTGGTCTATTGTGTGCTAGCCCAGTCTCTGTGTCTCTGCTCAACCTCGTTCCTTTGTCTAGACTGAACTCTGCAAACTTTCAAAAGATCTTCAGGAAGCAAATTTCTGTGTGGTTTAGTAAGGTTGGCATGGTAACCTAATCTTCTTCCTCGTTTGGAAAGTTGCAAATGCAATCAAAAGTTGACTTTCCGATAGATATGGTTTCATATCTACCACACTGTTGACTTAGAGATACAGAAAGGAGCTATTACATTTTCTATATTCCTCTTTTTTGATGGACTTAGCTGTAGTGAAGGGTAACAATGGCAGACTGGAGTGTGGGAGTTCTCTCTCTATGTGGTGGGTGTGTTTGTGTAGACTAGGCAATGTAGCCTCTAGCCAACTTCACTATCTGTATCTATCTATCTGACAGGGCATTGCTATCTCTCAGTATGAATTGGTTATTTACTACCATCATCAACACATTTCCAGGTGTGTGTTGATGTGTGCATTTTTAAAAGAAAACCTTCAGCCACTCACCAGCCTGTATCGTGCACCAGTGGTCACTGCTGCCCGGTTTTAGTGAGCCAGTTACTGGATCTTGTAACCAAATCTGATTGGTCATATTTGAACAGCATCATGTATTACACAGTCAGATAGATAGCAATGAATAAATCTCACATTAACAGTTTTCAATGTTTGCAAGTTGGTTAGTCACAAATTTCAAAAGCTTGCACTTAATATCTGCAATTGAAATTGCAATTTTGGTTTGTGTCGCACTTCAGCTGCCTGGGATCACAGAATCCTGGCAACAGTGACCAGACTGACCATTTCCTTTATGATCGACCGGCATGAGAGACAAACTCAACTGCCAGTAGGTTTCTGAGGAAAGAGAAGAGCAATAAAGAGAAAAGTTGCTTTTGAAACTCGAAATGCCGAGATCAACGAGATGGGGCAGCCAACGAGGGAGAAAGGGGTCCACGCATACTGGATTTAAAATAGGAATTGGTTGCCACACACACACACACACACACACACACACAAACACACATGCACGCGCGCGCACACACACACACACACACACACACACACACAAACACACATGCGCGCGCGCGCACACACACACACACACACACACACACACACACAGCATATGTCAGAAGATATGGCTGTGCCCACTTGGAGACGTCAAGTGAATGTCTCATGCAAGCATTTGTATTCTCAAGTCAGTGCAATAGTGAAGGGAGCAGCAGCTCTTCCAGCATCCCCACCAATCTAGATTGATTCCCCCTTCCCCCCCCCCCCCCCACTCATGCTGCTTGCACAAGCTAGCTGATGAAGCCTCGGAGGTAATGAATGAGACATGGCCAGTGATTCTCCTGTGTGTTGTCCTAGAGCAAGGTATTCTGTACCGTGGCAAGGAGTCCCAGGTCTCCCATCCCATGGCATCCGTGGATTAACTCCTAATTGAAATAATGAACATGTTGCATGTTTTTAAGGTTAACATAACACATGCTTAATTGATAATTACATGTGCATTCATTGGCATCAAATGAACAGTCCTGACATGGAATATCACCTGTGCCTGGTAATAAGTGTGAATTAAAAACTTTTAAAAATTTTGACAAGATCTCATCAGGTATGATTTTCACTGTGGACGTGTTAATTTTTTCATCCTTATGGTGTGTTGACAATGTCATAATTGACTTGGTGAGACCTTGAAGGCTTTCTGACCTCATGAAGTGGACCAGCCAACTTGGTTGACCAAGGAGGGGGCAGTGTCTGACCTCAATGGAGAATCTCTACCCACTTCTACCCACATCAGAAGGTAGCTGGCATGAGGTTGTAGGTGAGGCTGGGCATCGTCAGTGTGTGGACTGACTTAGTCCATCTGTCCATCTCTTTGTCTGCTCTCTGCTGAGATTTATTTAATTAGGAAACATGGATGAACTTTGTTCTGCCTGAGTGTTACAGTGTTTTGTCCTCATTTGTAGCAACCAAGAAGTGCAGAGTCAGCAATAGTAGTGGTTTAAGTACTCATAGGAGTGGGCGTGGTTTTCCTGTGATATGCTCTCGTTATCACTTTTGGCATAAGAGTATGTTATTTGGTAAGGTGATCCTGAGTGCAGGACAACTACCTCAACTGTGTATGCAAATGTCATGTGATATTCACGAATGTCCTGGAACCTTACTGAGGGACCTCCCTCCACCTCCTCCCCTTCCTTGACCTTTCCCTCCCCCTTGCCCCAAAACATTCTACTTGATGTTGTTATGTGTGGGTGGGTGGGGTGGGGGGACCTTGCTCTGTACTCTTGTTACAATGGCGGTCCTCCCCCAATCCAAATGATTGTCACAATGGCCGACAGTCATGACCACCTCAGCAAATGTGATCGCTCGTCTCTCCTTACTGACAAGTTTGTCGTGGCTTAACAGTTGTACTGAATACAGCATATATGCAGTAATATATATTTTTATTAAAAAAATAAAATTAAAAAAAAAAAAAAAAAAAAAAAAAAAAAAATTCATTTATTGTTTTCACTGCCAAGTGTTGCATATTGTTATTGTTTTAACTGTTTGCAGGGACTCAATGTCCTTTTTGCAAGAAGGACTTCCTGACCACAGAGCTGGAGGGCCATACATTGGTGTGCATTACCAAGCCCAGAATCAAGTTCAATGGTTAGCACTCAATGCAGCAATGTTTGCTATAGTTACACTGCCGTGTCGATGGTGGAGGTGTGATAGGGTATCCCCCACCCCTTCCCCCACCCCCACCTCCTCCCCCTCCCCCACCTCCCATTATTGCATCATTTTCCATGATGGGGAAGTTGTATGCCAGCTCCTTTTTCAACACAGCATTAGTTTTGACCATTTACTGAAGGTAAAATTTAATTGTTAAAAATTAGCCTTAGTTGGAGTGCAACTTGACTCTAATTAACGTATAGTGTTTAAGGTTGTAAGTATAGTAAAAAAAACAACAACACTCAATTGTTAGTGTGTAGCTTAGACAGTTGGATTAACTGCCTGATAATATCCCACTTGACCACTTCCCTTAATTTGCAGGTGAGTGAAGTTGTTATGTGGTGTTGTATTGTTTCCTTCCAGAGGGTCAGCTTTTTCAAGACTCGGGAGAGTGCAGCATATGCCTGGAGGACATGATGAAAGGTAAACATTATTTCCCCGATTATGTAGCAATAATTGAACTGTCAATAATCTAGCAGTTACTGCTCATGTTTAAGGTAATTAGTCATTGTGACACATTCATAGATTTCCTGTAAGTGCAAATACAACTGGAATATTCCTTTTGAACCAGATCACTTGCTTTGTTCAAGCTTCCCTTAGTCATGAAACCTCATGCTTGTAAGTCTTGTACCAAGTTGAATAATTAAATACCCTCCTGTCAGCTGCTTCAACCAGCAATTAACTGTGTGTGTGTGTGTGTGCATGTGCCTTTTATGTGTGTGTGCACAAGAGTGACATCAAAAGAAGCTATTTTGTTAGTTTCAATTAGTTTGAATGTTTTTTTGGCTTCTCTCAGCCAAATATAAACTTACTGGCACTTCAGAAAATTCCAAGAAACTAATTGTTTTGTATTTAAATTTGTATCCCACATATCACTGTACTTGTTGTGAGGTGAAGAATGTTGTGTCTTGGAGTTGGCGGTCAATCTCAAGACATTCCTGATGGCCAAGTGACCAGGAATACACAGAGGTCTACTACATATAGTCCATAGCTCATCATAACTACACCATGCCCTAGGGCAATGCTGTAACAAGAACTATATGAGTGGAGGACAGGGGGTATGATTGCAGCTGGAGTTTAAGTGGGGTCAGAGCCCTATTGGAGGAAAGGAGGAGGGGGGGGGGGGGGAGGTTAGAGCCTTCATGGGACTATCTTTGCTAATCTGACAGATGTGTGAGTGAGGTGTATCTAGTAAATACTGTGCTTCTCAATTCTTTGATCCATGGACAATCTCTGTCTGGTCATTGATGATTGACATAGGTAAATATATTGAGCAACAAGAGAACACCACAACACTTGTCTTCCCACATTAAAAGTTCCCTCAAACTAACCCTCATGTGGTTACAACAACTTGTCTAATTGTAAGCTTTTGATCGTCATGTTATTTTTCCTCGTGTGTTTTTACACTCTGTCTAAATATTGAAGTGGCAGTATGTTGTCATCCAGTGTTACTCTCACTAAATAGTGACTTTTCTTTCAAATACGATGCTGATATTTTGATACCAGCACTTGTGTGGCTCTTAAGCTATTGGGAGTGGCAGGGATATGACATCACAGAGTGTCATGGAGGGACATGCTGAGGAAGGAAAGGCAGAGGCAGGATGAACATGCTGTAAAAGTTCGTGATATCAGTCACTGCTATTCATAGTGCATTGTAATTCAGTTACATCATCAGAATATTAATTAGTAGGAGTATAAGTTTAGGATGTGGACTTCCACCACTTCAAGTGTCTCTTGTCCCTACAAATGCACTCCTTGCAATCCTTGTCTCAACCTTACCAGACAATGATTAGTTTTCCCCTGGATGATTCACTAGGGATATCAATGATGCTTGTCTCCTAGGCGTTGACATGAACCATACATGCCATTAGGTAAGAGACCAAGTTTGTGACTGACAGTGAACAGTGTGTAATAATCTGATTGCTATATGGTTTGTAAAGTAAGGTTGCAGTTATCAGTGTATTGCACTTATGAGGCTGGGTACAACCGTCCTGTTCAATCTGTCTGTCTATCTGCTTGAGTTGTAACACCTCAAAATGGTGAAACACTTACTTTTCATGTTAAGGTTGCAAACAATGTGTTAATCTGATGACTTTCACCACTAGTACTATTTTGGCTGCAACAGTTTAAACCCATTGTAATCTGCTAGCCAACCTGCTAATGTACTTGCAGGTACAATGACTCAACTTAGTCCAGTATAGAGTTTATGTTTCATAATACAGACAAACAGAAAATGACAACAAAGGGTTCTAGTTTGTGATCTAAGAGATTGAGGTTATCAAGTGTCTTTATTGATTCTCAAGGTACCAGAATGCCAGTGTGTACTGCCACCCAGCATTGGTTGTTGACGTCCATGGTAGGTTGGTAGATTTATGTGGTGGTCTGGGTATGGTTGTAGTGGAGTGAAGTCTCTTAGTGGACCCAGTCAAGGACTTCAGGCTCCACACACAAGACAAGACCAGGAGTTCCAAGAAACTCTAATGGCTTCTCTCATTGGACAATGAAGTTAAATTCTTGGAAGACAACAAATGTTGCTCTACTGTTGCCAAATATTACAGCAGAGAGACTGTAGTGGTCATGTTACATCCACTTTTGAAATGGAAAAGGCTCCAACACATTCTCCAGCTACCATTTCGGCTACAATCGACAACAAAAATTTTTTTTTATAATTGAAATAACCGCCTTTCATTATATAAGCAGTCAGCTGGATATTTTAGAAGCATCATGACAAAACTATTGCAGTCATGTGCTTGTGTGTGGAAACACCTGAGGTCAGGAGTTCCACTGAGACAGTTATATTATGACAGTGTATTGGACAGTGTGAAAGTTTGAAATCGGGACAGTCTGTGAGAATTACTTTCTATTGTTAAAAACTAAATGTATGTCCACTTTACACGAAATTTTTTTATCTGTGCTTGTGTGAATCTGCAGGTGATGAAATAGCAAGACTTCCTTGCCTCTGCGTCTATCACTTAGAGTAAGCAATCTGTTGGAATAGGGCAGCTATTTATTGTTCGGTGTATTTGATTTTATTTCCCTGTCTGCTGATGCATCTAAATGATGCCTGGTAAAGGGTTGTGAGGAGTGGTATTGGACACTCTAGGTTACCTGGTAGTGTTGATATTTGTGTGATAGAAGCAATCACAGTAGACAGAGGGCATGACCAAGTGTGTGCGTGTGCGTGCGTGTGTGTCTTCCTTGGGTAGGATGTTTAAAAACAAACAATGGCTGCAGTATATGGAAGTTGCTTCATTGCAGTGATGATGTGTCCTGGTTGTGATTGATTCAGTCAGGTTTCTCTCTCATTGAGGCAATGTTAGTATTTCTATAATACAGTGTAGGCATTGTGTATTCCTTTGAGAGCAAGTCGGTATTGTACCAGCCTCTTTAGTTCTAAGCATGGCATACTCTGGAGTCTTACAATGGAGAGGAAGTAAGGATGGCAGAGTGAATGCTCACACACACAGCTATTGAACACCCTGTGTGCTTGTCACAAATAACAATGTCCTATTGATATTTCATGTTTTCTGGTTCAGTTGGTTGATACAGATACTAGCTCTTCCTTATCACATAGACCGGATGTATATTAGCTATGTGCCATGTGGGCATGGATTAGTTTGATGCAGCCCGACTTTTTCATCTGACCCTGTACTTGTGAAAGTGTCTGGGGACATGGCAATATCAAAGTTGTTCTTCTGGAATGTGAAAGTGGGTGTTGTAATATATCCCAGATTTGGAATTTGTGGTTAATTGCTACGCATAATGACCACCACCTCATATGAGATAGCAGAACAACTTGGGTATAGCCATGTCCCCAGACCCTTTCCCAGCGTAGTGATTTGGTAAAGGGTTGTGCTGCACCAGACTAGGCACGGCTATTGCAGTTAGTTCTGTGATTACCATAGAAGCACATAGTTCCAAACTTGTAACGTCACTTGCCATTGCATTAGTGTTCCCATGCTTAGACACACTTACCCATTACCACATATAATTAGATTTCCCGGCCCAGCTGCAAGACATTGGCTATACTAGTGGCTACATAGTCGTCCCTTTACCATCCTTCCTTGCTTTATGGCATACTAATCTCTCAATTTTCCTTTGATGGCGAGCCACAGTTACTCACATAAATGGCTAAATGTCTGCTAACTATCCACAATGCTAATTGGAGTCTATATTAAGATATGGGCCGTACACTTTTTTGGGAGGTATTACGGTATGTGGTTCCATGTGGAGCCTTCCATCTCCTCTCTCCTTTACTGATTCATGCCATACAAAACTAGCCCATAATTCTTCCCATAGTAATACTACTGTACCATATGCACTGATTAATTATTGCAAACAATCACATATATGTATATCACATTTTAGTTAGTTACTATGCAATGTAAATATAATTTTAATCACTGAAGGTGATCTTTTCTTGTTTGTTGTGCAGGTGCTTGAATAAATGGTACAAGAAAAGCCAAACTTGTCCAGTGCATCCGGAACTCAACACTTAGCAGACAGCACAGTTGCCAAACACTTTATTTTACATTTTGTTAAAATTGCAGTAATATTTCGTGCATGTAAGAATTACGTTACTTAGAACACTGCGTATTTATGTTATTTATGAAGTATTATTGATGTATGGTTATAGTGTGGTCACTCAATTGCTTGCAGTTTCTGTTGTAGGCCAGTAATAGTATATAGAACATGTCCACTTTAATGGCCACACCACACATCCCTCATGTTGAAAGTGTTTCATTTTGGCTGAGGAGTATTACACGGCTATTAGTGAGGTGATCCATTATTGAAGCATGTTTGATACGTCCAACATGATCCTGACTGTGTGTTCATCAACTATCCTTATCTGCACCTGACCATACCAAATAGAAAATGAATGAATCATCACTTCACTTCCTTATTTTCAGGTACCACATCGATTAATTTTAAATCTTAACATCTGATGAGTTGTTACAAATAATTATCCAAGATTTAATGATAAACAGATATACAGTTTAGTTAGAACAACAACTGCTTCCACTCTCATAGATACTTAGTCATCTGTAAATACTTACGTAGATTTAATTTTATTAGCTTAACAATAAGTCAACTTGTGGCTGCAATATTGTTCCTTGCTCTGTTCTTACAGTGCCTTGAGCAGCTACTGAACACAGATTTAGAAGGAATGACTGATTGCTTGGAAGATCATCTCTCAGCTGCCATTTTGCCAGGTGACAGTGGTCCACAACATGTCACTCTTGTCTTCTCCCTCCAGTCACCAGGTACAATGGCTGATGTGTGTGAAGGTTAGCAACTGCAGAACTGCTTTAACTTCACTCTCCAGGACAGAACAGTTCTTCCTCTGATGCTGCTCTTCCTTAAGAGGAATCTTGTGTTCCTCTGCCTCCACCTCTCTGCCAAGAGAACGATTTCTCCTCTGATGCTACACTTGTGATAGTACTAGCCTCAACTGTCATACAGTTTGCATTGAAGTCACTGCTGTCTTCTCCTTTCTAATTGTCAGGGGTCTCATTCACTTTACTCCCCTTTTCATCTACTCCTCTACAAATATCTGAAGTGGCAGCTAATCAACTCAACAACTCAATTGGACTTAATTATCCACAACTTCAAGCTGACGAAGGACAGCTCTGCAGAGCTCAGAGCAGCAACTCTTTCATGCATGGATGAATGAGAGGCTCAAGAGACAGGAGGTCCTTCACATGAGAGTGAAGTGTCCTCACTGTGTCTTCCACCTTCTGGTGATCCATAAGGACTGGCAGAGGGATTGCATAGATTACGGAAGTCTGATGGCTTCAGACAGCATTCTAGGTGCATAGGGACATTATTAGTGTGATTCTCACGCATGAATGAATGGATATTTGGGTATCTGTATCTGAAGTGTACACTATTTTCTATATTAACTAGGGAGTTTCCTGATAATTGATCTTGGACACCAACAATACATGTGATGTACTGCATTGGTGCTAATGTAGGGCTACCATATTTACAGTTTCAAAATATAAGACACTTTGAGAGGGGGAGGGGAAGGGGGGTATCATATTTTACTAGTAGACATTTTGTGTGTGAAGGAGCACCATTAATAAAATGTAATGGGGGAAAAAAGAAATAGCATCACTAATCTCAGGCTCCCTCATTTTCATTCACCAGAACAGAGAAATAGGCTCAATCTTAGCCCTCTACCTAACTACAGTAAAAGTATAAAATATTCATATCATCAATTTAATGCAAGAAAATCAATAATTTGGAATTGAAAAGATCCCAACTTCACTTACTGGTTAAAGATTTTTGGTCAACATGGCAGATGTGCTGTCCTGATTATGCTTCACTGTATGAAATGAAAAATTCACTCTACTGCACTTGCATTGTTACCTATTTCACAAAAATACTCAGTCCAAACACTGGGATTCTCATTTCTTTCCTGCTCTCCCAAAACATGAAAAATTTGCTCTTCAATTTTGGAGTGGACTTGCACTTACGTTTGGGCAACATGAACTTCAAAATAGAATAATCAAATCAAGAAATCAGCCTTCAAAGGATTTATGATAGCCTGTTGCACACGGTCAGGATAATTGATCGGAATAGAAATATATATATATATATATATATAAAAGATACCCACCACAATCCCCCACCACCTACCATGAGTAGTGGGAGGGGCATGGGGACAGAGAAAAAGTATGCTAACTTCAGTTTCTGCTTTTCCACACCACCTCACTGCGCAGAATGTTGCAAAGCTGGAAAAAGGAGGACATATCCGCAAAGCCTGACTATATGGTAAGCCTAGCTAATGTAAAGCATGGAAGAAAAGAAAGTGCTCTGAGTTGGGGGGATCAACCCCCTGTAATAAATTCTGCCCCCTCCCCCCCCCCCCCTGCCCCCCTGTTTTCTCCTCTGTATTTCATTGGACAGGAATCGACTGAAATTCAAAATCATTGGAGGACATAGTGAACTGCTTCAAATAATGTGCCTTAATTTGAGTATAAAATTATGGATGAAATCAATGGGGGGGTGGGGGGGGGGGGCAATTTCCATATAGAGGGGGTTGCATCTAGCATCAAAGTGTCATTGACCAAAGAAATTAATGGGAGACCATTTGTTTACTGAAGGAAGACTGCTAATAACATCAAAAATAAGTATCCAAGGGTGATTAGTTTTGTTATTTTATTTTATTTTTTTGTCTTTTTTTTTTTTTTTTTTTTTTTTCTTTTTTTTTTTTTTGCAATTTTTTTTTGTTATTGGAGGTAGGGGTACTACTTTTAATATTGTAATTCATGATCCCAGCGGACCAGTTTATGGTGAACCGGTTTTAATAGGGGATTGATTTTAACATTAAAATGAGTCCTAGGCAGATCTGTTTTAATAGTAAAAGCAGTCCGGACCAGTTTTACTATTATATTTGGTGGGCTGAGTGGTTTTTGGGTGGGACCATTATTACTGTGACAGCTTCAAAAAAGAAGAAGAAGAAAAAAAGATACTAAATGGATCAAGGCATAAACAGGTTCTAAGGTTCTCCAATAAAAACATACAACAGTATGCCACTATAGCTTGTAGTGGAAAAGAATAATCCAACTTGAAATATAAACTAGTTATTTAAAAAAGGCAGGCATCTTACCATATTAGTATTCTAACATAATGCAAGTAATGACAAGTAATATGTGTGTGAGAGTGTGTGTGTGCGTGCGTGCATCCCTATCATTGCTGGATACTTTGCCGAAGGCTGGGATGACTGCACATAGCATGCACACTCACTCAGTGGGGTGATAGGGCTCCTGTTGGAATCCCGAGAAACTCAGAGCCCTGAGGAACATCCAACAGGTCTAAACTCCAGTGCAAAAGACGGGCACATCCAGTCAGCGTGCCAGTTTGGACCAACCTCAGGAACTTCAAATTCCAAGACTAAAGCCTCTGCACAAGGCGATCATCAGATATGCTGCAGCTCCCCTGTGGATCCAAATTGTCCTGGTATCTTTCCTTGCCATTTGGACCATCCCTCTGGAGCGAAGGGGTGCGGCTGAGGACTGTGCAACCTCCTCATCACCTGTTAAACAATTCTTTGCCCAGGCTTTCATCCTCCCTCTCCCATTTTATCTCCTATCAAGACCTACGGTGATGGGCGACATACGATGGGAACAGTTGCGGATACAATGGAAGTTCCAAGTATGGGACCCACACATGGTGATAGCAGCGTGATGGCCATTCTGGAGTGTACTCGGGACAAACACTCTGTCCGTGTCCTGCAATTACGACTAGGCAGCCTTCTCCAAGGACAGCACTGTCTACCTGGGGAGGTGGCAATAAAAGGCATCCAAACCAAAGCTTGTCCCACTTAAGTTGGTCAGGAAACTGCACCTGGTGACCCATCCCTTTTTTGCGGTTGAATGAAAATGAAAATGATAAGACGTCTCACTCTCGCCTTCTGGAATATCCAAACCTTAATGGATGCCCCTGCAACTGCAACCGATAGACCACCATGACGTACAGCTCTCATTGCCTCCGAGCTTTAGCATTATGTAATCGACGTCAGTGCTCTTAGTGAGACCCACCTACTCAATGAAGAATCACTTACAGAAACTTCCGCGGGGTATACGTTCTTCTGGAAAGGCCTAGCTCCTGACGAGCAATGGATCCACAGTGTTGGTTTCACAATCCGAAATGAACTTCTCCCAAAAATTCTGGAATCCCCCCTTGGCATCAGTCCACTCATAATGACATTGGGCATCCCACTGATGAAAGGTGCATATATGACCATCATCAATGTATAAACTCCAATGCTGATTTCTCCAGAGGAAACAAAGGACAACTTCTATGCGTCACTTGATACAGCAATTCAATGCATCCCTGCAGCTGTCAAGATCACTCTCTTTGGTGATTTTAATCCCCATATAGGCAAAAACTCTGAGGTTTGGCAGGGAGTCATCAGCAAGCACGGAATTGGAAAAATGAACTCTATGATCTTCACCTTCTTTCATTCTGCATGCAACATCAATTGTGCATCATCAACACCCTGTTTCAACTCCCAGATAAGTTGAAAGTAACCTGGATGCACTCTTGATAAAAAAAACAACTGGTATCTGCTGGACTACATAATCATCCGCAGTCGTGACATTCAGGACGTCCACATCACGAGAGCTATGAGAGGAGCTGAGTGTTGGACGGACCATAGACTTATTTGTTCCACCTTCAAGGCTCTCCTCAGACTAACTGTGAGAAAAGAACCACCCAAACTGCGTCTCAATTCCGCTGATCTCTGGAACATTGAAGTCAGGTGAAATGTCATGTCTAAGCTTGACTCTGAACTTGACCCTATCTCAATTTCAGGAGACACATTGGATAACAATCAAGTTAACCTGGATGTTGAAGAACTATGGCCTTCAATGATTGATGTCCTCCAATCATCCTTTGAAGAAGTTTTGGGTTTCTCCAAGAGAAAGAACCCGGATTGGTTAAGCGAATTGGCAGAAGAGATCCTGACTCTCTTAGCATCGTAAAATGCAGCATTCCAGGCCCATCTAGCCCACCCAGCTTCAGCCATGCTCCTGCAAAAATGGAAGAAAAGTCACTCTATAACTCAGCGTAGACTCAGAGAGATCCAGAATGATTGGTGGACCTGCAAAGCACAAGAAATCCAATGCTATGCTGATGAAAACAAAGCATATGAGTTCTACAACTCCATCAAAGGGATATATGGTCCTACCCAACGAACAGTAGCCCAAGTCTGTTCTGCTGATGGTACAACCCTCCTCAAAGACAAACACCATATCCTTGAACACTGGGCCATGTACTTCCGAGACCTGTTGAACAGGATCAACCCCTCAGATTCCTCTGCCCTTGAGAAGCTCCCAACTCTTCCCCAAGTTCCTGAACTCGACCTGTGTCCCACTCTTGAAGAAGTTCGTGTTGCCATCAAAACACTGAAGAACAAGAAATGTCCTGATAAAGATTCAATCCCTAGTGAAGGTATTTAAATACGGGGGACCACAACTAGTCCAAAACTTCACCAAATTCTTCACAAGGTAAGATCCCTGACTCTTGAAAGAATTCCACCATCGTCACTATCTACAAGAGGAAAGGTGACAGATTAGACTGTGGTAACAGCCGCGGCATCTCCCTTCTTAATGTCGCAGGCAAATCCTTGCTCATGTCATACTCCATTACTTGCTCCATCATCTCACTGACAGAGTCCTCCTGGAATCGCAAGCAGGATTTCGGTAACAACATAGCACAGTTGACACCATCTTTGTAGCTCGGCAGCTCCTGGAAAAAGCCAGGGAATATCAGAAGGAGATCTCATTTGCTTTCATAGACCTACGTAAGGCCTTTGACACTGTCAACTATGACCTACTCTGGAAAATCCTTGAAAAATTTGGTTGTCTACCTAAATTTCTGACCATGATCAGGCAGTTTCATGATGGGATGATTGCAAGAGTCCTCGTTAATGGTGAAGCTTCCGCCCCCTTTGACGTCACTATTGGAGTGAAGCAGGGATGTGTACTTGCCCACACTCTCTTCTTGTACCTTGTGGCCATCACCCTCCTATCTAGAAATGCTCTTGGTGTTGATGATGGAGTGCATATCCGTTACCATTTGGATGGTAGTGTCTTCAATCTTTGATGACTCTCAGCTCATTCCAGGACCTTCTCTACTGTTGTCTGTGAACTTTAATATGCTGACGATACAGCTGTCATCTCCCTCAATCTGGAAGGCCTCCAGAGGACTGTGGAGTCTTCCTTCGAAGTGTACAACAGGATGAGATTAGTGGTCAGCATACCAAAAACCATCACCATGCAATCTTCATTCCTTCATGTTGACCCCCACGTGTTATTAGAGCTGGTAAAGTTCTCCTAAAGAATGAGCAGTCATTCTATTACTTGGGAAGTATCATCCGTGATGACGCTTCCATTGATGAGGAGATCAATAACTGAATTAGACAAGCAACATCTGCCTTTGGACGGTTGCGCAATCATGTTTTTGCTAATCATAACCTGCAGACAAAAACCAAAGCTGCAGTATACAATGCAGTATGCATTTCCATCCTTCTCTACAGTAGTGTGGCTTGGACAACATATAGGAAACGCATAAAAGCCCTTGAAGCTTTCCACATCCAATGTCTCCAATGAATACCCAAGATCACTTGGGAAGATTGCATCCCCCACATTGAAATCCTTGAATGTGCGGGGTCAAAATGCACTGCGTCTCTGCTGTGGAATAATTTTCAATTACAAATCAAAAGCATGACAGCTAAATATTAATGACAATGTTTTCTTGTGATGTTGGTTAATAAATTGTATTTAACATTTATATAGGATCTATCTGATAAGCAGATAGAAAGCTATTTTAATTAGAATATAACTTATGTATGACTTGTCTTCATATCAAAAGTTCATCAAATAAGAAGGAAAAAAATTATTAATTTTATCTACTTCAGTTTTTTTCTACTGGTCAGGACCAGGAAGAGAATGGAGGGAAAGCATCTCTAAATCTTCTTTTGAGGGAAAAATCTGTATATTGGCTGGACATTGTGGTGAGTGCAGGTTCTGAAAGGGGGAGGAGTCATCAAAGTGAGCAGAACAAGCCTCCTGCTCATAATTGGGGGAAGAATAGCCTAGAATATACAATAGTAATATATTCATGTTATGGCATTGGAGGAAGAACAATGATGAAGACAAAAAAGCTTCAATATGTGAGAGAGAGAGGGAGGAGTAATAAAAAAATAATTAGCAAGAAAAATTGTGTGGACCATGCACATTTTATTCCCAGTCATCCTCACCTTCTGCAGAATTGTTATAGTCCACTGTACCTAAAGAGGAACTTTGGGCCAACTGAACATTAGTGGGACAACTAAGGGCAGAATATAGAGATTTAACAGACCCAGCATTACTTCTTTCTCTGATGTGCACCATATCAGGACAGACTACATGTTCACTGCATGCTGTTTTTCTTCAGAGGAACCCTGTATTTTTCTTCCTCCTTCCCTCTGCCAAGTGAGGAATCTCTCCTCTGATGCTTCACTTGAGAGAGTACCCGCCTCAACAGACTGACTGTTAGCATTGCAGTCACAGCTGTCTTCTCTGCTCTGATAATCAGGGGTCTCATTAACTTCACCCTCTTTTCCATCTCCTCTACCAATATCTGCAGAGCTATCAAACATGAGCCGAAGTTGCCATGAATCAAGTCAATGAACTCATCACAAGGTTTTGTTGCCTCTGCTTTCATGCATGGATGAATGAGAGGGTAGAGCGAAGTGTCCTCACTCTATTTTCCACATTCTGGTGATTGGTAAGAGCATTGAGAGGATCTCCTAGTACAAGGGACTTGCACTTTGATTGCATAGATTTTAGATCTTTAGTGGCCTTAGACAACATTCGAAGTGTGTGGTGGGTATCATGAAGAGGGGGAGGGGAGGGGGTGAATGGGTGGTAGTGGAGGAGTGGAAGAAGGTAAAAGGAAGAAGAAACGGTTCAAAATGATAAGAATGTGAACCTTATGTGCTTGAATTGCACCACACCAGACACTTGTTCACATCACACTTGCCAGCAAAACAGCAGCATACTTTACAATATGGTACATATAATCACTGTGTGCGTGCATGTGTGCATGCATGTGTGCATGCATGTGTGCATTTGTGCGTGCATGTGTGCATTTGTGCGTGCATGCATGAATGTGTGCATGTTTGTATTGCATGCATTGTGTAGGGGGTAGGGGGAATGGTTAATAGATAATGCTCTTCCTTGGATTGTGCAATCAGAATGAACATCTGCTCCTCCGTCCAAGTAGCTATCTCTGAGAGCAGCACACTCTTCTCTTTTTCAAATCTCTCCATGGATCCATTGTAGTATTTATTCACACTCCTTTCACAGCATCTCCTGTTGCATGCCAACTTGCAAATAACCACACCCACCTCTTTCCTACTCAAGGCCACTCACTCCATGTCAGCCATAAGACCTTCTCCAGCCAACTTGAGAGCAACCAGGAGGTTAATAATGCTTTCTCGGATACTTGGAGATCATATACCAAATTTTTGCCTAATTGGTCTCTGATTAACATGTGGCTATGACAAAACTGCACCCATTACCTTGCCCATATATATTTAGTACTACTCACCCAGGTTCTTGGAGAGTAAATGCCAAATTTCAGCCTTTTTGGTCCAAGTGTTTCACTGTGATGCATATACACACATACATACAAACATAAATACTTACGAACCAAAATATATATTAAAATGCATTCCTGGATCTAACTCCTTAGGTCCAAGCATTATTCAGAAATTCCTTTTTTTTTTTTTTTTTTTTTTTTTTTTTTTTTGGCACTAATTTCACTTTACACACCAATGGGAAGAGGTGTAGCTAGAAGGGATTCCATCCATGTTACTCCCAAAGTCAAGTTGTGTATGCATGCCATATTTTAAATATGTTGCTCAAAGAATTTTTCAGGTCAAAGTACAATTTTTGGTCTTTTTTTTTTGGCCCTGACATGAAAATAGAAATGAGTGTGGTCATATGCATGTACTTAAAACATTCCTCAGATTATATTTATTCCAAATATATATGGGTTCATGGGTCTAACTCCCTAGGTTCAAGTGTTTTTGCTGAAATACCATTTTTGTCATTTTTAGCCTTATACAGGAAAAGGAAGAGGTGAGACCTGGTGGGACCCAGCCCATGTTACTCCCAGAGTTAAGTTGTATATGCATACCAAGTTTTAGATCTGTAGCTCCAAGGGTTTTTACTGGACAAATACCATATTTGGCTATTCCATATTGCCATGGTAATCATTTCCCGAAATTTTTAGCCCATGTTTTAAGTTGAATCAAAACCTATCATCATGCCAAATTTCAGAGAAATCCACCCACATGTTTGGCCAGAATGAGTGTACAAACAGACACACAGACAGAGACAGAGAGAGACAGACAGAGACAGACAGATATCTCCTATATATACATACATATATATATATATATATATATATATATATAGGAGATGTTAGCTATTAGGAGTTTAGCTATTAATAGCTCTCCCCCTTCTCCATGTTGTCCCCAGAAAAATAGAGTGGTAATTTTAGCCACACCTAAAACACACCCATTAATTAATGAAGCAATTTTCATTGATTTAATGTAGTTATATCGTTTTGAGAAGCTCTACCTATTTTTCTATAATTTTAATTTTTTTATTTGTAAATATTTCTCTTTCTTAACTGCAGTATATGTACAAGATACTCATTTCCCCACTGCTTAAAACCTCTGTGAATGTTACCATGAATAATCATCACCACATTTACATAGCTAAACCATTGATTAATAAAAGTAAAAAATATTTCTTTGAAATAAAACTGGTAAGTAGGAATGATGTGTCAGCAAAAAGTGCAAAAACAAGAATTGTGTGACTGTGTGTTACAAAACTCCCTACTTCACTGATTCCTTTGGTAACCTTAGAATTCTACACTTAATGTGACAATCTGTGTTTCGAAATTCCTGTGAACTTAGACTAATTATTCTGCATGAGCAAGCTATGAGCAAATTGAAGAGGTGGCAGTCTTTCAGCATCACATCTTACACATTGCATGAGAATGTGGAATGAGAATGTGGAATCTGTGAAGTAGGGAATTTTGTAACACACAGTCACAGAATTATTGTTTCTGCACTTTTTGCTGACACATCCCTACTTACTTGTTTTATTTCAAAGAAATATTTTTACTTTCACTTGTTTCCTTTAGTTTTTTCACACTGTCAGATATCTTTTTTTATTTTAAATGTGGCTCTAGTAGTAGCAGTAGCAGTAGTAGAAGCTACTGTTGGTAGTGTAAAGCTTCAGAGAGAGAGAGAGAGAGAGAGAGAGAGAGAGAGAGAGAGACTCACTGTTTGCAGTGTAGAGCTTCAGATAGGCTCACTGCCAAAAGCAGAAAGAAGTAATCAGTTAGCTAGCTATAACAATGCTATGGCTAGCTGTAACAAATTTAGTTTGAAAATTTGACTTACATTCAAGATTTGGAAGTGTAGTTCTGGTGGTAGTAGTAGTAGAGAGACTGTCAGCAGTGTATAGCTTCAGAGAGGCTCACTGTCTAAGTTAGCATAACAATGCTACAGCAAATTTTGGAGATCTGAAAGATTGTACTCCACCTCTTTATAAAATTTATTTAATGATTTCATAGCCTCATGCATGAACTCATTTTTAATTGTGAGTGTAGATGAATTGGAGTGTCAAAATGGTGGTTTTAACTTAACACTGCAGCTATTAGCCTAGGAAATACTTTAGTAGTTTGTTAGCATGGCAAAGCAAATGAAGAGGTCATGGACTTAGTCTAAAGAAATAGTAAGCTGTTAGCAAAACTATTGCATACTTTGCTGTAGCCAGCTAGGCTCTAGCCCTGGAACTGAAGAAAAGAAATTATAAGAGGAAAGATGAAAAGCATTTGGTAATTTTGATGGTTCTCCGCTAGCTACTTTATAAATTGATTTGGAGGACAGAAACTATCCTGATAGTTTGTGTTGCAGCTTATATGGACTGCAGGTGAGTTTTGTAGCCTAGCCTAGGTTTGAGCCAAAGAAGAGAAAGTGAAGCTTTCATGTTGTATTAGTCAATGAGGCCACCTTTTCTTTTTGGTGATCATCCCTACTTAGAGAGTACTACCATACTCTCTGATAATTCCCAAATATGCAACTCAGAAACTGCACTAAACACTTAGCCAAAATTTTAAAATATGTCCAATTGATGCTACTTCACTATAGACTGCTGCTTTAACATAGACTATGAATTCAGATTCTCAGTGGTGGTGGTGCCAAGTATCAGCATGGTACTCTGACCCTCCATATTCAACAAACAGAAAGAAAAGAAAAAAAGAAGAAAAGTTTTTTTAGCCAGTTGGGAGTAGTCCTTCACTAGCAGGCTCTGGGTGATGACATTGCAGATAGAAAAAGACAGAACAAAGTAGCACAGGAGAAAATTAAATATCTCATTTCTATACTCAGGTAGAGGCAAACCAATTAATCAGCCTAGACAATTATTCAGCCCATGCAGGTGATGTGGAGTGGGTCCAGCCTTCTGCCAGGGTGGACAAAAGATTGTTTGGAACAGGATGTTGCTGGAGAGAGGTATAAACCTATTTGTAGTATGACAGGCCTTTTTGAGTCCACACATACAGACTGACACAGGCACGAAGACAATGAATTGTGAATTATAGTAAAATAATGAAGCTCGAAAGTGTCAAACATAACAGTGGTTAGTAAACCATGGGCTCAGAAATAAATGAACAGTGTTAATAATTATGTATTGTCCAAGTATTGAGCACTCCAAACATGTAGTTACATTAACCATGTAAACAAATCTTATAGCTTTTCAACACTAAAGTTCTTGAATCTGGTTCCATCAAGTCTGCATCTACACAGCATTATTAGCGATCTAGAAGAATATACCCAGCATTGCCCTGGGCCAGAATTATATTTGTAATGAGATGGTCTTGCGCTAATCACCAACCTCTTCCTGGGTGGCTTGATGAAATTGTATTGTCTCAAGCATAGACTCTTTACCAAGCACAACACTAAATGTATTGCATCCTCTGTTAATGTACCCTAGCTGTGATTACTCCTATAATGCTGTACCTTTATCAGTTTTGATCATTTTGGTACTGAATAAAACAAACAAACTATCTTCCGTGGCCTGGAAAATGAAATTTGCAAACTAAAACCAAAGTAAAACCTTCCCTGGCATGTAGGACTATATGCAGAAGCTCCATCAAAATCAGTTTAACCATTGGCTTGTACATATCTAACTTTTTTCATTCTATCCTTCATTCCTCTTCTTTCTTTTTCCCTCTCTATCCTTTTATTCCTCAATACTTTTTTCCTTTCCCCTTTTTCCATTCCAATTTTCCCCTTCCCTTTTCCTTCTATCCTTTCTTCTTCCTCCCTCATTTCTCCTTACTCCTTCCACCTATTTCTCCCTATGTTTTTTCCTTTTTTCCCCTTATTTTTTTCTTCATTCCCTCCTTCTCTTCCCTTCTTTTCTTTTTCCACTCCCTTTCCCCCTTCATTCTTTTCTTCTTTACCCCTTTCAACAAGCTAGCAATGGTTTGTGTATGTACCACAAAGTCCATTGGAAAATATGAACTTCAAGACATTAAATACAACCTCTCAGATAATTTCTGGTGGTTTTCTGTAGGGAATAATGATATGTTCAAATAACTGATCCACCCAGATCACTTGTGGCCACCATAGCTGATTCCCTGGACCATTTATTGCTGACATAACTGTACTGCGCTACCACAACTAGCCCTGTGGAATAATTTAATCTGGGATTAGTTGTAGCTGCCATGGCTGACCTCCCAGATAATTTATAGCTGTGGATGAGTAATGAGTAATGAGTAATGAGTAATGAATGGACGTGGAATCACTTTAGGCTGCCATATTCTGTGTGAGAGGTGTTCATATCTCCAAACTGCACATAAGCTTCATTGACTAGCATTGAGCACAAAAGTAAACATGACCAGAAGCCCCTTTTTCTGCTAAATGTCGTATTTATAGCTGGACTACTATATTTAACAAAAAAAAACTATCCCATATAAAAATATCCAACCTGTTTTTTTTTTCTATTGAATGTCTTACTTACAATTGAACTATTATATTTAACAACAAAAAAAAAAATTATCCTATAAAATATGCTGAACACTATGTCCACATCTTGAATTCAGATGCTTATTTTAGTATATAAAGTTTATAAAGAGATTGAGAGATGATCTCAAGTGGGTATCATATATATGGACTTTCAAAAGCTTTTGATAGTGTACCTAACAGAGTTGTTGATAAAGTTGTGAACCTATGGTATGACAGGGAACACTTTGTTAGGGTTTAAAGCATGCCTCATTGGCAAATTTAGTGTGTCTCAAATTTAGTGTGCATCATGTTAACTTCTAATGAAGGCCAAATCTGTCAACTACTCAATTTATTCTATGATGAAGTGCAATCAGTCAACAAACGATGCTAATGTATCACACATGGCACACCATGGGCCCTTAGCAGGGCCAGCATTAGTTATAGGTTCGATCAATATTGAAGGTTTCTCTTCTGACAAAGCTGAGATGCTATCTTCCATATGTAGCAAATGTGATATTGTATGCATGCAGGAAACCCATAGAAAACCTAATCACAGAAGACTTTTCTTGAAGGGCATGAACCTTCTTGCTGATTTTCAGCACGGTAAGTATGGTAGTGCAATATTTTCCAGACCAGACATTGCTATTGAGTACACCAACACAGCAAACAGCGAAGACAACATCAAAATAATTACTGTTTGCCTGCGCAGCATCTCAACCACCAGTGTATAAAAACCTCCTGGAGACTTTAACTCGCACAATACAATGTGGGGCTACAATGAAATAAATGAAGATGGCACCTTGGTAGAACAGTGGGCAGAAACTTATGGCTTACAACTCATCCACAATACCAAGCTCCCTAAGTCTTTCATAAGTGGCAGCTGGAAGAGGATATAACCCTGACATCAGTTTTATTAGTGACAAAATTTCACACATGTGCATCTAGTGTGTTTGACCCTGTACCTCGGATATAACATTGACCCATTGCCATAGACATAGATACCCACATTCCAGCTTTACACACTCCATTATGCCAAAGCTTCAATCCAAGTAAAGCAAAATGGGTTGATTTTAGTAAAGACCTGGATGAGGCTGTAGCCTCAATTAACCCCACCCCGGACAACTACAATCAGTTCATGGACGCAGTTAAAGTGGCTGCAAGGAAAATATTCCAAGAGGTTGTCGTGAGCAATATATCTCTGGCTTGTCAAATGATGCACTATCTCTCTATGACCAGTATAGCCTTAGCTTTAGTGAAAATAAATTTGGTGAAGAAACTCTTGCCCTTGGAGAGTCCCTCCTCCAAGAGGTTGGGGAAGAAAGAAGAACATGGCAGAACATGATCAAAAGTACAGATCTCAAGCATAACAGCAAAAAGGCATGGGCTCTCATGCAGAGGCTTTCGAATGATCAAACTACCAGCACAACCCACACCAACATCACAGCTAACGAAGTGGCGCAGCAAGTGCTTCTAAATAGAAAAAGCTCTGAGTGACACAGAAAGAGTGGTGCTTATCGACAATACCAACTGCCAACTAAAGAAAGTCCATCATCCTCACTCCTTGATGAACCATTTTCTGCCGATGAACTAGAACATGGAATGTCTTGTATCTCACCAGGCAAGGCAGCAGGAATTGATGATATCCTCCCAGAATTTATCCTCCATCTTGGATTAGCTGCCCTAGAATGGGTCCTGAATCTACTAAACAACTGCATGAAGAATAACACCATACCTAAAATGTGGAAGAGGCGAAGATAGTCACAATCCTGAAACCTGGCAAGGACTCTAGTTCCCCTAAAAGCTTCTGTCCTATATCTCTGTTATGTGTGACATATAAGTTATATGAGCAATTAATCCTCACAAGAATGGTGCCTATTATCGATCCTAATATTACGGAAGATCAGGCAGGTTTCAGGCCTGGAAGGTCGTGCACTGGCCAGCTGCTCAACCTCACTGAACACATAGAAGATGGATTCCAAAAAGGGTTGGTAACTGGAGCTGTTTTTGTAGATCTCTGTGCTGCATGTGACACCGTGTTGGAAACTTCACTAGATGACAGGATATGTAAAATTATGTGCATTTATAAGGAGCTTGATGAAAGAGCGAAGGTTTTTGTCAAACTGGATGGAAGTAAGAGCCGCTGGAAAAGGAAAAAGAATGGTTTGCCACAAGGCAGTGTCCTAGCTCCTCTGATGTTCAACGTTTACACCAATGATCAACTGGAGCCACTTGGCATACAGTATTTCATTTATGCTGATGACCTTGGCCTCATCTCCCAACGTAAAACCTTTGAAGAAGTGGAAAAGAATCTTTCCACTGCCCTGGAGGAAATAACAGCATACTACACCATTAACCACTTAAAACCTAATCCTACTAAGACCCAGGTTTATGCTTTCCATCAGAAAAACCGGTTTTCTCGCCAACAGCTAAACATTAAATGAGAAAATGTAAAGCTTGTCCACTCACACGACCCTGTGTACCTAGGTGTGACCTTAGACTGCACCCTTTCATTTAAGAAAACACACCGGGAAAGATGAAAGCCAAAGTAAACACTAGGAACAAATTGTTTAAAAAGCTTGGAAATTCTAAGTGGGGTGCTCATCCAACAACAGTAAGAACGGCTGCACTTGTACCATGCTACTCTGCCGCAAGTATGCCAGCCCAGTTTGGACTAGACCCTGCCATGCCAAGAAAGTAGATGTGGCCCTAATTGAGACATGCAGGTATGTGACTGGATGTATTTGACCAACAAGAACTGAATACCTGCATTGTTCTTGCAGGCATTGCTCCATCCCCAATCAGACGAGAAGTCCAGTCCATAACAGAATGCACTAAGCAGCTCACTGATGGATGTCATTCCCTGTTCAACTAAATACAACTGATGATGAAATTCAATGTGCCAAGTTTTGGGCCAAAATAATTTAAGTAATTAAGATATGATGAAGAAGAAGTGTGTCTCAATAAGTCATCAACATTCTATTTTTACCTGGTTTATTTGAAATGCCACAGGAAATAGACCTATGCTCTATTTAATCTATATAAACAATCATCCTCAATCTAGTAAGTATTTCCACACCCTGATGTTTGCTGACTATGTCAAGTGCATTTTATCAATTGAGTCCTGCCAGAACAGCATTAATCTCCAAAATTATATCTATGTAAATTTCACGAGTGTACTCAATAGAAACTCAATTCCAATTTAAAGAAATCTGTTTACCTAACATTCTCACTTAGTACGACTCCAGCATCTACATCTTTCTCAATTTTTAACCTCTCTATACATAGAAGCTCTTCCTACAAAGAGCTTGGCATTATTTTTTTCCTTCTCACTTGAATTCCCTTATAATCCCATCAACTAAGTTAATATCAAAAAAGAAAGACAGCCACATATTCATAAATAGTTCATAGCAAATACCTAGCTAGTTGGTAGAGTTAGAAAAAAAATTTTTTTAAAGATTTTAAAGAACAGCACCATCTCTGTTATGTAGCAATTGGCCAGCATAGTTTAGAGCAACTTATATCTTGTGGAAAGCTTCAAATTATAGAAACAGTGGATATGTTACAGAAGGAATTAAAATCCTATGCATGCATAAAAGTTGAGTGTGTGTATTTTTAAAAAAGGCGGGTTGTGTGTGTGTGTGTGTGTGTGTGTGTGTGTGTGTGTGTGTGTGTGTGTGTGTGTGTGTGTGTGTGTGTGTGTGTGTGTGTGTGTGTGTGTGTGTGTGTGGCTAACAGCTTCAAATAATTCCAGTTGTTCACCTGTGTAATAACTGTGCCCACAAGGAAGTATCCTAGGAATAAGGTTCCTCCTCTTCTTGCTGTAGTCTTGGCAGCAAACTGGACAAAAAGGCCCTTGAGGAGGAGAGGAGTTGTACATTGGGTGGGTTGGTCTCACACCAGCCTGTGCTAAAAGCACATGATTAATAAATTTTGACCCTTCCTGAGGTAGCAAGCAGGTGAAGATATCTGAGATGAGGATAGGTGTAGTTGCAAGTTAATGTCCATTTGCAGCTTAGCTTGCACAGTTAAAATATTTATTTAAATAAATTTTTATCCTCATTTCAGTCAACAATAGATCACGACTCACCAATAAAAAAGTTTAAAAATTCAATGTGCTCTTGTCTTCTGACCATTGCATATAATACTTAAGTCAAGAACACAATCAGGCATCTAAAAAGAAGGTTTCGAAGTGAGAAAATATGGGAGCAGTATTACATATTAAGAATTTCTAAGCCATTCATGGAATCATGAAAGAATGGGATAAGTCCTCCTGACATCTTTTGTGTCAGCCCACGCTACCCACATTCTACCAATATGTATCACGCTGTGTTTGTGATAGTTTGTTGGAATTAGAACTAAAGTTTACTAAAATTGACCAAGTTAGTAAGTCTGAAGCAACATATCCCATGAACTTGGAAAAGGAGAATGCCTTACGTTATGTTGCAGGATATGTTAGCAGCAAAGTATGGGATAAAATTATGATGTTGTTGCTCTGTTCTTGGTGATACAGTCTATTCCTGTGACTATGATAATGTGGATGGTATCAGCAGGAAATAATTAAGGTAATTGCTCACATGCAGCTGTTTCCAATCCCCCTTCCGATTTTTAAATCTATGGTTACAGTCACAAAACAAAGGCAATGCAAACCAAAAATTTTATCAGGCTATATGGAGCAATTTTGAACATTCATACAAAGTTTCATTAAAATCTGCCCAGTCGTCTAGGGGGAGTTCACACAAGTTTTTCCATGTTTTGTGCAACACATTACAAGTTAGTGGTTTTACATTTATTTAGTGTGTGGGCTACCACACACTCTTGAGTGGAAATAGCAGTTGAGATAACTTCTAGTGGTGGTCACAGTTATGGATGTAGTTGCAGGTTAATAGCTTGAACAATTTCCTTCCCCAGGTTGTCTTATTGTTCAGCATTCTACATCAAGCAATTTCCTGAGATGCATGTCTTTCAATTATATTTAAAAAGTTGGCAACTATACACTAAAACAGCCTCGAACTCTGCCAGTGGAAGGAGTTGCTGGGTCTATTAGAACTCATGCAAAACAGTAGAAATTACAGATTTCATTAAACTTCATTATGTTTTGGTAGACCCCATAAAAATTCTTATTAGAGGGAGAAAAAAAATAGGATAATATACTCAGGTTCACACTCAAACTCACCACACACTAAAATATCATAAGCTAACATTGAATCATAAGGCAGACAGACAGACAAAAATTGTCTATGTATTATTAAGGTATGGTATGAACAACTTGAAGATCAGATGGGTCAGATTTTCTTTGTGATGAAATGTTCACCGAAGTGTTTTACTTAGTCTATGTGAGAAATTGTAATAAGAATTAAATATATAAGGCATGTGTGTGTGTGTGTGTGTGTGTGTGGTGTGTGTGTGTGTGCACGCATGTGCATGCATGTGTGTAGGTGTGTCTGCTATACATTCCTTCATTTTTGAAGCTAAACAGTCAAGAGTGGTGTCTAAAGAATGGAAATCAATCACTGCACCCACACATGTGATTTATAAATTTGGAGAAGACTTATTTAGGTCGTAATAGACAAAAGTGGCCTCAAAAATGGGCCACTTTAGGCTAATTAATCGGAGCAACACTATTGAAAAGTCCTTAGGAAGTTGCATACTCTTAACAGTTCACTACACACTTAGTTTAATCCATGATAACAAAAAATTATTACAGAATTACCTGATAAACAGCAACCTTCTATGGATAATAGTGGTTAAGGTTTTGGTAGCATAACTACACAACCAATGAACCTGGAACTGGAATAGAGCCTCATTTTGCAAGTTTAAATAGGGAATTATTGTACACAGAAAAGGGGGAGAGAGAAAGAAGGTGGACAATTGTGTTGTTGACTCAAGGATTATATGCACTGGCCTGAATACAAGGAATGCTGTGAGCATTGAATTTTTTTTTAATAGATAGAGTCATGATCAATTGCTGACTGAATTGAGGATAAGAATAAAATTGGGTATATATTCCTATTTTGGAAGCAAAGAGCTACAAAGGGATGTCTAGTAATTTCTTCTTTTAATGGCAAACTCTCAATGCATGTGCAAACCAGCCTAACAGCTCAAGAGGAGTGGTTTTTTTTTTGTCTTTTTTTTTTTGTCTTTTTTTTTCTAAAAGTGGCTTCCTTATTGAGGAAAGAAAGAGAAAATTTATATTTTTCATACAAAAAAAAAAAAGAAGATGCAATCAAGGCACAGGTCTCCCAAGCAGAAGAAGATATTCAGTTCCTCCAGCCCCCTTTTTTCCCCCTATTGAGTTTTTCCTTAACCCTTATAGTGATATCGTGGGTTTCTTTATAGAGATTGGTGCAGACTCAATGGCCAGGAGGTATAGTCAAGACTTAAAGGTTTTATTTTAAAATGTATATGAGGACAACTGTCCAGATAATCACATGACATCCTATTATATGCATACATCAATCAATACAGGATAGGAAGTGAGTTTAGAATCAAACATAGCTTTATCACAATATGTACCAATATATAACATAATATGTACCAAAGATTTAGGTTTAATACAGACAGATGGACAGACAGACAGACAGATGGACAGACAGACAGACAGACAGACAGACAGACAGACAGACAGACAGACAGACAGACAGACAGACAGACAGACGGACAGACGGACGGACGGACGGACGGATGGACGGACAGACAGACAGACAGACAGACAGACAGACAGACAGACAGACAGACAGACAGACAGACAGACAGACAGACAGACAGACAGACAACATTAGCTCAATAAGATTTAATTATCAGTGGCCTAATACTTTTAAGTGACTTAGTTATTATTTCCTTCAACAATGGTGTAAGATACAACTAATTTGAGATATCATAACCTGGACTTAGATGTAATGCATGGTAAATGCATACCGAGATATATTAACCAGATATAAATCGTAAGACATGTATTCACATTAAGTTCATCAAACATAATTTTTCTTTGATTTATCTATTTCAAAGTTTCTGATATAGATCTTTAGGTAGGGAAGAAATCTCTCTATCCTCCAGATTTTGCAGTGAGTGCAGGCCCTGAAAGGAAGATGAGTTATTGGAGTGAGCAGAACAAGCCTCCGGCTTATAATGGGGGGAAGAGTAGCCTAGAATAGGCAATAGTAATATATTCATGTTATGACATTGGAGGTAGAACAATGATGAGGACAAACAAGCTTCAATATGTGAGAGAGAGAGGGAGGAGTAATAAAACAATAAATAGCAAGAACAAGAACAATTGTGTGCACCATTTATACTTTATTCCCAGTCATCCTCACCATCAGCACAATTGTCAACCCCCACTTCATCAACCATGTCCCAGTGCCTATCCATTATATCAGTCATCATATTTGGGGTGGTTTCCACCTCTCCAACTCCAGACACACACACATCTCTTGTCTCACTTGCATCTCGTGACTGTGTTGTTTCATCCAGGTCACTGTTATCAGTGGTTATCTCAACATGCATCCTCAGATGTTGACCAAAGAAATAGGACTCACCAAGCATGTTGCTGTAGTCAGGTAGGTCACATGGCAACAACTGGGTGTGGTGGGTTGAAGTAGACTTATTTTGAAATAGCAGCTGATCCAGGATATGCGGTAAAATCTCAGTCCCAGCAACAAGCAGCTGGGTGTGGTGGGATGAAATAGATCCACTCTGACACGCCAGCAGATCCAGGATTCTGTCTAAAATTGGCAGCAGTTGGGTGTGGTGGGGTGATGTAGACCTACTTTGACTTGACCACTGATCCATCTTTAGGTTTAAATTTTTAACCTAAGTAGCAAGCAGCTGGAAAATGTGTAATGAAGTCGACCCACTTTGATGAGATAACTGATCTATGTTAAAATTCAGCAGATCACATGACAGCAGTTGGGAGTGCTGGGGTGAAGTAGACCCACTTGGACATGAGGAACGACCTGAAGTTTGGCTAAAATATCAAAAACTTTGTTGATCCAAAGCACCTATTGACTGGAAAGGGATGACAGAAGAAGAGCTCCATTCCTGGTTCTGATTGGTGGGTAAGTGTGTGGCTTTTGATCCAGCATTTCCATCTTCTCTGATATGGGACATCTCAGGACAGAAAAGTACTTCCTCTGATGCTGCTCTTCCTTCAGAGAGATCTTGTGTTTCTCTGCCTCCTTCTCTCTGCCAAGAGAATAACTTCTCATCTGACGATACACTTGAGAGAGTACCCACCTGGACAGACAGACTGCTAGAATTGGAGACATTGTTGTTGTCTCCTCTCGGATTGTCAGGACTTTCGTCAACTTTAACCTCCTTTCCCTCTCCACCTCTACAAACATTTGCAGATATGTCATGTGTCAGCTTGAAGTTGTATTGAATCAAGTCAAGGAACTAATCACAAGGTTTTTTCCACCTCTGCTTTCATGCATGGATGAATCAAAGGCTCAAGAAACAGGTCTTTCACAAGATAATGAAGTCTTCTTACACTATCTACCATCTTCTGCCGGTCATTGAGAGCATCGAAAGAATTTCCTAGTACATGGTACTGGCACGAGGATAGCATAGATTTTAGAGTTTCGGTGACAATAGACAGCATTCTAGGTGTGTGTAGTGCATGTGATGGAGTAGGGGCAGTGAAGAGGAGGGGAGGAAGAAATTAAAAGGTAGTAGCAACAGTTTGGAATAATAAGAATGGAACAGTTCATGCTTGAATTGCACCTCATCAAACACAAATTCTAAACACCAAATTTTACCAGAAAAACCGAACAAAAACAAACAGCAGCACATTTTGAAATATGATTCATGTAATATTTTCAATAGTGTGCATTATGTGGATAGGGATGTTCATAGGAAAAAAAAAGTAGATTGGTGATTTTAGCCCCACCCAAAACACATCCCCTTATTAATTGACCAATTTTCATTTATTTAATGCACAGTTGTATTTTTATGATAAGTTTCATTTATATAGTTATTTTGACTTTTAAATACTTCTCTTTTAACTTCAGTAGATGTAGAAGATATTCATCCATCATTATTGAAAACCTCAGTGAATACTTCCATGAATATTATCACTACATCTAAGATGCAATCCTGAAATTGCATGAAACACCACCTAAATTTAATCTGAGTAAGTCCAATGGCCTGCTACTTCATCATAGACTGCTGCATTAACATACACTACTATACTAATTCATATTCTCAGTGGTGGTGACTTCAAATTTGACAAATGATGCTACTCAGCATGGTACACTGATTTTCCATGGTAAACCAAAAAGGGGGAAATGGGGGGGGAGGGGAGGGGTAATTAAAAATAAAATTTAGTCAGCCAGTAGCACGGTTTGGCAGCACCCTATCATGCTCTGGTGACAACTATGGTGGGAGTGTAAGTACTATGGTAGGTCTAAATATATAATGGCTCTTACTTGGATCGTGACTTCAGAATAAACATCTCCTGCTCTGTCCAAGTAGCCACCTCTGAGAGCAACTTACTTTTCTCTCTCTGAAGTCTCTCTATGGCTCCATTGTAGTATTTTTTTCACACTCCTTTCACAGTGTCTCCTGTTTCGTGCCAAGTTGGAAACAACCATGGCAATCAATTTTCTACTCAAGGCCAACATCTCCATGTCAACCATAAGACCTTCTCCAGCAATCTTCAGAGTATCCAGAGTGTTCTTGGAGGCATCACTGGCCATTATATAACTATGTCCTGTGTGATCTCCATACAACTGACAATACACATATATCAAAGATATATGTGATTGATAGTCATGATATGCATATATCATGGCTGTGCTCCAAGAAGAAATGTTTGGTCTTACTTACACATTGTGGTGCAGAGCCTAGTAGGGCAAAGTTTTTTGTCAGCGAGGTGATGTCATTATTCTGCAAAGGGTTTACCGGCATGCAAATTGGGCATCGTATCCTCTTCCTGGGGAGTGAAGTGAAAGGGACGGTATGGCCAAAGCTGGAGTTTAGACTGATCTGCCCATAGTCATCATTTCTGTCCAATTCTGTATGGAATAGTTGCTCAAGGCATTCTAATAATAGAGAAAGATATAATATTAACATCATTACATCTGAAGCCATAAATATAGGAGGTATTAAAGGGTATCTGAAATGTTATCTTTGCATATTATTTTTTCAGTTTTAGGTAGTCATGGGTGCACAGAAGCGTAGGAAAAATAATTTTCTTCGAAAAATTAATTTTTCTTGGAAATATATGCAGCTAAACTTGCATATTTAAAATGTCTATCCATTTGGGGAGTGGATAATTGTGACAAAATGTCAGGAACTGTGGTAAAGAACCACACTGGAGTTAATGGCTAGTGGCTACTTGGTGGCCTGCTATGTGTGAGTACAAAGTGTCCTGGACTGTACACAGGCATTAGTGTTTGTAATTATTTTGCTTTCAAAATGATTCAGAGGTTATTCAGGAGTTCATGGTAGGTCTGAGCCTAATTTTAGTTTTGTTGAAGAGATATCCAAGAAGAAAACTTTTCAGGAGTTGAGGCATCAATAAAGGTTATCTATTGCTGAAGAAACAGAAGATGGTGATATATCTATTTTATTTCCATCTAGATATGAGTGGAGTGACAGTAGTTTTGATTCCTATTCCTGTGCTAAATATTCTGGTCCTGAATCTGAAGAAAGGCTTACAGATTAGTCATCACCACCAAAACAAATCTTTCCATTTTCACACTTTTAACCTTATTTCCAGCTGTACATGTGGCCACTGCTATATGATGGACACTAGCAAATAGATTCATGCTTTAAGAAGCACCAATGACTTTGGACAATACAACTGATCTGGTAGATTTGAATTTGATATGTATAACTGACCATTCATGTGTGGGCAATGATAAGACCCCGTTAATGTATGACCAAGACAAAATTAAGCAGATGAGGGATGGCTGGAACTCAACAAGGATGTGTTTGACAACCATCACAATTGACACGGGTAATGCATCCCCTGTCTGTTCTCGACCATATCTCCTGGCTCATGCGCAAATGTCCTCAGTCAACAAGAGATCAGCCACATGCTTTGGGCTGGAATCATTTGATAAGCAGAAGCTCCTGGGACTTCACCAATGCTGATAGTTGCCAAGAAAGACGGGTCTCTCAGGCCTGTGGTAGATTACCACAAGCTGAAAAAAATCACTGTCCTCAACACATTCCCCATGTCGCAGATTGAGGAACTCATAGATGAGTTGGCTACAGCAAAGTATATTATGGCCCTTGACCTGACGAAGGGTTATTGGAAAGTGCCAGTGGAGAAAAAGCCTGAGGAGAAAACTGCATTTGTGATATAATTTGGAAGATGTATGCCGTTTGGATTCATAGGTGCTTCCGTGACTTCCAACATGTTCAAGAACATCTGGGAGGATTAGAGAGGGTGGCCTGACTATAAATGGGAATAAGTGTCAGATTTCTATGTTTAAGTGAGTCTAGCTGCGCCATAAAGTCGGATATGAATAAATCAGGCCAGATGAAGCGAAGATTGCAGATTGAGTGAACTTCAGAGTAATGAAGACGAAGCAAAATGTTAGGTCATTCCTGGGTTTGGCTGGTTGTCATAGATTATTTGTGAAGGGCTTCTCTATCATTACCACTCTCCTGAGCAACCTTACCAAGAATTTGTGCCCAGATAAGGTGATCTGGGAATAGATCCACCAGAATGCAATCAAGTGCTTGATAGAGACACTTGCAACAAACCCTGTCTTTCAAGGTCCCAACTATGCCCAAAAAATCATTTTCCTAATTGATGCATCCAACCTATGCATTGGAGCAGTACTTAGTTAATTGGATGATGAAGGAAATGACCACCCAGTCACTTATTACTTGCAGAAACTCCTCCCTTGAGAACGGATCTTCGCAGCTGTGGATAAGGAGTGCCTAGCTATCATTGATGGAATTAACCACTTCCAAATTTACTTGACTGGAGTTGAATTTAAAGTTATCACTGATCACCAGTGCCTGAAGCATTTGGACTCTGTCACAGATGCCGTAGAGAGGAGAACAAGGTTATCTTTCAGGGTCCAACCATTCAACTTTACAATAACACACAGGGCTGGTTCTAAAAACGGAATGCAGATGGTTTGAGAAAATAATTTATCAAACACAAGTTGCACTATAAAAAGGGGCTGGGGAACTGTTATGAATTCCCTGACCCTGGGTGCCCACAACCATGACCATAACCAAAGGAACAAACAGAAATATGTCTTAAATAAATTGATGACAATATTTTTGCATAGAACATGTAATAACCTTCTACCCAAAATACTGATGGTTTAGCGTTAGACTAAAAGTTATATTATCGAACAAACAAGCACACTCATTGTAGAAGGTGATACACAAATCAAAAGGTGAGATACACGAGTCAGGGTGCGTCACAAGTAAGAGGCGTGCGCAGGGGCACTATATAGAAATAACAATGAACCGGCTAAATATACTATGCATGCTCACAACATGATTACGAGAGTAAATGATTAGTTCAGTTCATGAGTCACAGTTATTACACTCCTCCCCAACTGGATTACAGTTCACGCACACATCCAGTCTACCCATGAGTGGTATCCAAAACGATCAGGGGGGTGTATGTTTCGATTTGAGCGTCGGGGTTGTACATTCAATGGTGGTCTGTGACGACTCCTCAAATGCATGGCGGGCTGTGTCGAAACGGACGGAACTCCAATTGTAGAATCGGACGCTGTGACGGTCTCCAGTGTCTCTGGTGATTCCACAGTTAAAGGAGTAGGAAATTCTACCAAATCATCTTCTGAGTCACTATCAGTTTCACTTGAAATACGAGAATGGACATGGTCAACATGTCGTCGAATTATTCTTCCATCAGAAAGTGTGATATGATATGACAGAGGACCTTTAACAGCACAAACTATGCCTGTTAACCACTTCTTTCCCAAGGGAAAATCTCGGACAAAAACTGGATCATTCACAGAAAATTCACGGAGCTTAAAATGAGCATCGTGGTAAGATTTCTGTTTCTGTTGCTTCTGCTGGACTGTAGCAGCAGTCTCAGGTTTCTGTTGAACAGTTGTAGGTAGTGGGGGCTTCAGCAGATCTAGTTGAGAACGTGGAATGCATCCTAACAAGAGTTCAGCTGGAGTCACTCCTGTCGTGGTATGTGGTGTGAGTCGGTTCCAGAAAAGGAATCTGGATATCCTAGTCTCTAGGGTACCATCAGAAATCTTCTTCATGTGCTCTTTGAACGTCTGTACCGATCTCTTGACCAATCCATTACTAGCTGGATGATAAGGTGATGACGTCACATGTCTGATTCCATTGTTAACCATAAATGTTTCAAACTCTGAACTGGTGAAAAGTGTACCATTGTCAGTCACGAGAACTTCAGGTAAACTATGCATGGCGAAAATCCACCTGAGGTGCTCTATGGTAACAGTAGAAGTGGCTGCTGTGAGAAGCTTCACCTCCAGCCACTTAGAGAAAGCATCAATCATGATTAGAAACATTTTACCCTGAAATGGACCAGCAAAGTCTGCATGTAACCTCTCCCAAGGACGATGTGGAAATTCCCAAGGATGTAAAGGTGCTGGTGCTGGGTTATGTCGCATACGTTGACAAGCATCACATCCCTTGACTTTCTCCTGCAGATCATGATCAATTCCTGGCCACCAAACGTGTGAACGAGCCAATGTCTTCATCCTGGTAGTGCCAGGGTGTCCTTCATGTAGAAGATCCATTACTCTGATCCTTCCCTCTGGCGGAATAATGACCCTGTTGCCTCGAAGAATGCAACCATCAAATAATAAGAGTTCATTCCGGCATTGCCAATAAGAATTTGGTATGTCTTCCGTCACATGATTCCAACCATTCAGAATGAAATTCTTCACTTTGGACAAAATTGTATCCTGGGAGGTCCACTGGCTAATTTGGGTAGCAGTGACAGGAATTGAACTAAGTGTCTCCATTAGTAGAATTGTCTCAGGCGGAACAGGTACCTTAGTAGGTATATCTGGCAAAGGAAGTCGACTGAATATCAGTGTTCGCATGCTGTACTCCTGGTTTGTAGGCGATGGTGTAATCATATCCACCTAGCATCAGTGCCCATCTCTGTATCCTCGCAGATGCCATAGTAGGTGTGGCTCTGGTCTCACTAAAAAGATGTTGTAGTGGCCTGTGGTCAGACAAGATAATGAAGTGTCGACCAAAAAGGTACTGATGAAACCTCTTCACTGCAAAAACAATGGCGAGTCCTTCCTTCTCCAACTGAGAGTACTTCTTCTCAGCTATTGCAAGTGAACTTGAAGCGAAGGCAATGGGTTTCTCTTGACCATCGGCTTCTCGATGAGAAAGAACTGCTCCAACTCCGTAAGGTGAGGCATCGCATGCCACGATAACTTCCTTAGATGGGTTGTAGTGTACAAGTACACAATCTGAAGCAAGTAGCGATTTCACCTTGTCGAACGACTTCTGCTGTACGTCATTCCAGGTTTACTTGGTTTCCTTTAGAAGTAAACTGTACAAGGGAAAAAGAACAGTAGATAAATTAGGCAGAAATTTACCATAATAGTTTATAAGCCCTAAAAAAGACTTAAGCTGTGACACATCTGTCGGTGTAGGAGCTCTCCGTATGGCATCAGTTTTCTCAGCAGTGGGTTGCAAACCAGCTTCTGAGATCCTGAACCCCAATATTCCACAGATGGCAGCATGAAAAAACATTTGTCTCACTTGAGCCTCACCCCAGATTCTTCCAATCACATCAGGACCGCTTCTAAACTTTGCAAATGTTCCTCTGCGGTTCGACCTGATACAAGGATATCATCAATGTATACGCACACGTTTGATATGCCTTGCAGAATGCTTTCCATGATTCGTTGAAACATCGAAGGAGCTGATGACACACCAAACGGCAGTTGGTTTACTTGATAAAGACCTTCATGGGTGTTGATGGTAACATTGCTTTGTCTCCTCGTCTAAAATGACTTGCTGATAGGCATGTGAGAGGTCAAGCTTGGTGAACATTGTACCCCCAGCAAGTGATGCATGAATGTCTTCAATCCTTGGCAAAGGGTAGGTGTCAACTTTGGTCTCTCGGTTAACTGTAACCTTGTAGTCACCACATAGTCTTATTGAACCATCTCCTTTAAGTATAGGCACTACTGGTGTAGCCCACTCAGAGAATTGCACTGGCTCAAATATGCCCATCTTTACCTGTTGGTCAATCTTGACTTCAACCTTGGCTCGAACAGAAAATGGCACTGGGCGAGCTCTGTAGAACCTCGGCTGTGTGTTGGCGTTCAAATACAACTTGGCAGTGACTCCCTTAATCTTCCCAAGCTCTTGCTTAAAAAGATCTTTGTGTCTGTCCATCATCTTCTCCAAGTCATTTGTTGGGTTGATTTGCAACTGGTGTAACCTTGTCCAATCCAACTTAATATGGCTTAACCAGTCTTGTCCCATGAGACTGGGTCCATTTCCAGCGACAACTAAAAGATTCAAATGTGCCTTTTGGTCCTGGTATGACACATCAACTTCAATAGCTCCATCCACAGGAATCCCCTCCCCCATGTAAGTGCGTAACTTGACATTGGACAGTTTGATAGGTGGGACTTGTGTTCCTGTCCAGGCAGTGTCATAGGTCTGATGGCTGATGATGGAGAGTGTGGCTCCTGTGTCCACCTCCATTGATACTAGTGCACCTTGAATCAATAGCTCTACACAGAGCGGTTGACTCTCTACTGTGTGACAATTATACATCTGGTATTCAGACGATTGCTCCGATTCTGTAGTCTCCTCCACCTTATGAGTAGGTTTCTTCTCAAACCTTCTTGGTACTTTATTCTGTTTTCTCTCAGAGTGTTGGTATTGTTGATCTTGAGGTGATCTCCTCGGTTGCTTCGAGTCTCTCCTCTTCTAAAAACACACAGCTGAAAAATGCCCTTTCTTATGACAGTAGAAACATTCCTCATTGATTAAGGAACAGTTGGCTTGGTTGTGGTTACCACCACAGTGAGAGCAAGACTTGCTTCTCTGGTGTTCTGGATGTGGTTTCAGGTGAGAGTTGTAAATTGGAGATAGGCGTTTGTGATGAACATTGTGGACATCCTTGATACCACTAATGTCTCTAGCTTCTTTCTTAGCAGCTTCCATGGCTAACAATAATTTCAGTGTTCTGTCATAGGTCAGAGCCTCTTCAGACAGTAGTCTCTGTTGCCATTTCACATTAGCTACTCTGCAAACAAGACGGTCTCTCAACATCTCGTTTAACTTATCACTGAACTGGCAGTGCTCAACTAGCTTCTTTAGCTGGGCTACATACTCTGCAATCGATTTGTGAGGGCGTCATATACAGCTGAAGAATTTGCAACATTGGGCAATCTGATTTGGTACTGGTTGAAAATGTTGAGTTAACTCCTCCACAATAGTATCAAAGTCCACGGTACTGGGTGTTTCTGGAGTCAAGACATCCTTAATAATTCTGTATGTGGCAGGGCCATACGCACTGATGAGAACAGCATGCATCTTAGCAGGACCGTCTATATCATTAGCAGCGAAATACTGTTGAGCTCTCTCAATGTACGAAGTCCAGTTGTCTTTACTGGCGTCAAACTCTCCAAGGTGTCCGTGGCTTGCCATAATTCTCGTCGCCAAAATGTAATAACCTTCTACCCCAAATACTGATGGTTTAGCGTTAGACTAAAAGTTATATTATTGAACAAACAAGCACACTCATTGGAGAAGGCGATACACAAATCAAAAGGTGAGATACACGAGTCAGGGTGTGTCACAAGTAAGAGGCGTGCGCAGGGGCACTATATAGAAATAACAATGAGCCGGCTAAATATACTATGCATGCTCACAACACGATTACAAGAGTAAATGATTAGTTCAGTTCATGAGTCACAGTTATTACAGAACATAAATATTTTAAATCATAACAATGAATATTCACATTTGTGACTTTATTTAGTAATGTTTGAAAGCTGCTAGAGCACATTGGAGCTGGTATAAAATAAAAGCCAGCCCCCCATGAGGCCAGTGCAGTTGTGTTAAATTCATGCTGAGTGCTGTATCATTATTGAGTTTTATCTATTAATTCATTTGAAGTGTTGATTTGCTGTCGAGTTAAATGAACTTTTACATGACTACCAATGACTCCCTCTAGGAGTTAATGCACAGTGAATGAATCAACCAACAACAGATAAAAACAAACAACAACTACACAATTTCTATGAGCACAAACCACCCAAGGTACGAACACTAGAAATGCTGTTTCAAGAACTGTCACGAATTTCCACTGGGTATGTACAAAGATTTTACTAATCCCAGGGATCCCACGCTACCCCCTGCCATTCTGGAGACTAGAAAATGTTTAATAACTGAATTAATCAGTTAAGAGCTAAGGTTCTTATTCATTTCAGAGCTGCAACAGGGATAAAAACAGGACGAGACACCATTAGTACAGCTTTTTATAGCTGGTTCCAATCCCAGTACTAGAAATCTGTGGCCAGAAGGAATATTTCAATGCCAGGATGATTACAAATATACCAGTTGGCAATACTGCCTAGTACTCTAGGGATGCAATCAATTGAATCCCCCCCCCCCCTCCTTTGCGGCTTTCCTGATTAGGCCATTCTAACCTATAATGTCATTTTATCTAAACTACACCAATTTCATTTATTCCATTACACCCTTTCAAATTCTAAGTAACGCACTGACTAGAATTTCACAGAGAACTCTGTCAAGTACTCTGTCTTCAACCAAAGGGTTGGTAGGCAGGCCAATATTTATAAATTTGCTATGAATATTATTATAAAATTCTATGAATATCATTTAAATAACCACCAAGTGTGTAACATAAACAAAGACCACAAGGCCACACTCAAACTTGGCCATTTTCACAGTCATTTTCTATGATGTAATTTTTATATTTATAAACTAAATCCTGCAAAAATGGTATTACTGAAACATGGTCTCTAGAAGAGAAGAGAGCTTGATACCAGAGATGCAGAGGAGTTGAAGCACTCCAAGTATTCTCCAAGGGCCTGCGGTTCTCGTGAAACAACCGTTATTGATCCCAGTGGCCTTATTGAACCAATAAATTGTTCTTGTAGCTAACACACCCAAACAATAAGTGTGCCCACAAGGAAGTACCCTTGGAATAAGGTTCTTCTTGTTGTCGCTGTAGTCCTGGTAGCAAACAGGACACGAAGGCCCCTGAGAAGGAGAGGGGTCACTCAGACACTCCGCCATGAAAGCACGCTCTGTTACCAAGCACTGTCCGTTTACACAGGAAATTTGGTCGCTAGGAAATTTGGTCGCTGAGCGTCCAGATTTGCTATGAAATAAGACACCTAGGAAATTTGGACGCAAAAAAAGAAATGGGAGAGTAACAGTATACCAAGCTGTTAAACTAGTTAAGAACTTGAGAATTCCCCCAAGGTTTGAAAAAAGGAAGCAACCATGATGTTCTGAGGAAGAAAAGGATATTGCTAAAAATGGCTCTCTGTTCTTCAGAGTAGAAATGTGGCCAGTTGGAATATTATTAGAGTTGACTTGGAAAAATTATCAGCTTTAATCAAAGGTGAAGTCAGAGAAATCTCGTGGAACTATTTCCTATGTACTTTTGTTCCCTCTTCCCCATGTACATATCATTTACTGTGCCCCAGTGCTTCTTGCACACACCTCTAGCATTTCACTACTTTCTGATTATATTACGATCTGTTCCTTCTGATTCACTACTTCTTATGATCTCCTTTCCTTTCCCCTTACTTCCAACCATTTAATTATTATATGACTGTGTATGCAGTTAGTTCATTGACCTAGCTAACCTTCAGTGACTCAAATCTTGTCCACCCCATTGTACCTCAGAATGCATATACGAACTTACGATCTGAGAAGCAATAAAAAAGAAAGATAGTAAATATAAATGAATAAAAAAAAATACATATATGGTATTTTGATGGAGCCTGTTAAACACATTCATGATGAGGAAGGAAAGCTATTTGAAGTGAGTAGAGCTTTTATGTTATGTGGTGCAGTTTTATTGAGCATAAAGTGATTTTATGATGCTTGAAAATCAAGAATGTTGTGGGTCAAATTGATATGGGTCCAAACCCAATATGGGACTAAGGATTTCTGACAAAATCCAATAAGGATATTATTATTCTTTACTTGCTGCTTATTCTCTTCTTCTGATTCTCTTAGTACTGCAAGCAGTATGTACACTTTTGTCCTTAGAGGTTTTCCTCCTAGCATTAATCTGGAAATAACTCTTGCTTTCTCTTTAAAGGATTAAGTATATGCTTTAATTGTGCTCTTATTGTAATGTGGTGCAGATAGTAATTGGACTTCAAAGTGATTTTATTATACTTGAAAAATCACGGTGTTGTAGATTCACAGCATGTGGGTCCAAACATAATAGTTTGAAACCAACATTTGCAATAAACTCCAATAACTCCAATAACGATATTGCCACCACATACATTTTTGTACTTGAGGTTTTCTTCCTCCTAGAATATGCCAGAAAATAATTCTTCTGTTTGTTTTTTTCAAGAGAGTTGTGTACAGATACATATATCCTATATAGTAAACATATGTTTAAGTATTTATTGCATAATAATTTTAGTCTTAATAGAATAAAATCTGTGTTATAGTCAATATTTTCTAAAACAGTCAAATGTTCAGATTCAACAGTAAGTTGCTGTTTTTAATAGTACATTTTCACTTTGAATACAGCAGAAATATACACTTCATAAAATATACTCAATCCTATTCCAGCAAATTCATTAAGGGGGACATTAGTAATAAAAAAAATACTTATAATTTGGGGGATACTTCAAAATTGTTGTTTCATGTATCTAGTGTAGTGAAGTCATAGCTATGCTATTGCATCATGACTTACCTTGTGATTTGCCACGTGACTGGCTGTTGCGTGTATCTCTGATTTTACTTATTTAAATAAAACTTTGTTGTTGAACCAAGTATTACTACATGGTGGCAGTGGTTGGGATACGCTACCCAGTGAGTTATTTGGCAGCATCAATAAACTGAACTAAACAGTTACTACCAGTTATCTTTTATTCCTGGCTGCCATGTCTTGCAAAATGTCAGAACTTGACTGGAAGCATAAGCCCTTAGCAGATGCCTTTTGTGCATTCAAAGCACGAATGACCCTCTATTTAGAGGATAAAGAGATCAATGACTTGACCAAACAAGCCATCAAAATCAAGATTGCTGTAGGAGATGAAGGAATTAGACGTCCACCCTCAGTTTTAATCAGATAGGATCAATCATCGCTCCTGGAGATTACCCTCCCTTTAAACCATACTTTCTTCTCATGGTCTAGAATATGAACCTGTTGCTCAGTTAACATTGGTTGTAGCTCCTTGGTATGTTGGTCACCATAAGCCTTCTGTTGACCCTGTAGTGCATTCATATGATCCCAATACTCTTCTGCAGCCATCTGGTTGCAATGGCTTGGAAGTACAGGCTTAACATCAACTCTGCAGGGCTAGGTAACATTGTATCTAATGGAGTTGCTCTCACATTCAGAAGGGCAAAGTCAATGTTACCATCAGATTTGGGGCATTTTTTGGTAATAGGTTTCAGATACCTAATTTGGCATTCTATGAATCCATTTGCTTGTGACTATCTTGGACTGGTTGTATGCTGTATACCCCATTCTGTACAAAATTGATGGTACATTCCTTGGTACTGCAGCCCATTATCAGACACAATCTCTCTTGGAACACCAAACATACTGAGGATCCTCCATTGTTGCTGTGACTACAGCAGCAGATGTAATGGACTTTAGCTCCTTGATGATTGGGTAGCGGCTGAAATAATCAGAGATAGTGAGGAAGTTTCTCTGCCCAATTTCGAATAGGTCTGTTACTAATTTCACCCATGGACAACCTGGTTTCTCATGCATTTTCATTGGTTCCCTTGGTTGTTGAGGTTGGAGTTCCTGGCAGAGTTGGCATCTTTTGCATACGTCTTCTAAGTCTTTGTTTATTCTTGGCCAATATACACTTTCATGTGCCAAGCGTCTGGTTTTCTCTATGCCTAGGTGGCCACTGTGGAGCTGTGCAAGAATGTCTTGTCTCAACAGTCTGGGGATAAGAACTTGTCGACCCTTGAAGATGATGCTATCTTCCACTGCTAGTTCATCTCTATAGGACCAAAATTGACACAGATCTGTTGGCATTTCACGTATCCCTACTGGCCACCCAGTAAATATTACATGAGCCAGACTATTTAGCACTGGATCTCTGCAAGTTTCTTCTCTTACTTGGGCTTGCTTGAGAGCTGAAAAGTTCATGAGGTCCATCTGGATACAATCCACTCTATCATCTAGTTTGATTTCTTTATTTTTTGTTTGTTTGGGAGTCTAGAGAGAGTATCTGCAAGGATCACATGTCCGAGCCTGGTCGATAGATAACTCGAAAGTCATATCCTTGGACCTTTAACATCATGCATTGCAATCTGGGAGGAGATGCATGGATGGGCTTTTGGAGATCATCTCAAGCTGCTTGTGGTCAGAATTGACAGTGAAACTCTTGCCAAAAAGGTAGTAATGGAAACATTGAATGCCATGCACAATGGCCAAACACTCCATTTCAACGTTGCTGTAGTTAGCTTCAGTTGGTGTCAGAGCTTTGCTTGCAAAGACAACAGGGCTGTTACCCTGGACCATAGCTGCCTAATAGCGTATGTAATTGATGAACACCAGTCTGTGTGGTTTGTTACTGGGCGTATGATCCCTTTCTCAATCATTTTTTGAAGTTTGGCTTTGATTTTGTCATGAATGAGGTTGCATCAGGTTTTAGGTAGAGTTGTTCTTCAACCTTGAAACATCCAATGTCATCAAAACAATCAGGGAACCATTTCTTAAGATCTTCCATGCCCTTTATTTTTGTTCCTGTTGGAGGCAAAAATGAATTTCTTCCTGCACAGGTATTTCCTTTGTGAACTTGGATTGATCACTTGCAGGGCTGACTGAGCAGTTTACTGCATCAATATTCAGCTTCACCAAACCAAGTAGCTCACATGTTGCTAACCCAACCACTGCTGGTCCCTGTACGTTGATCACATAGAACTTACGTTTTGTGTATGTTTCCTGATTAATTCTGCAGATTTCAAGACTGATAGAACCCAGGTACCTGATCTGGTGGCCACTGTAAGATTTGAGTCTAGAATTTGGTTCTGGTTTCAAAACACAATGTGTTGGGCAACTACCAAACATTTGTTTTTATGTCCTCAGGGGTAGAGTATTTCCACCAGCACCAGTATCCACCTTAATTTTCAAGGGACCGCCTATGTTTGGATTAAAATGGCGTGTCCATAGAATTGTAAAAGCCTCATGTGCAGGTGATTGCAAATCAACATTGCCAATGTAGATTGGATAGAATGATCATGTGTTCTCCTCACCTTCATCTGCACTCACCTCAATCTCATCTTGTGACCTTGTACCTTTCTAATTTAAGTTATCACTTCTTTTAACATGGTCAGTTTCTTCTACAGATATTTTTACTCTTACTCACCAAATTGAAAGCCTTTTGTTTGTCTGAAATTTGAATAATAAAGCTTCAAATTCACTCTCTAGTGGTGACTTCCATGACAAACTAAAATTTTAAAAACTTTCACAAATACTTTTAAAGTGATTACTAACTATATAGGTTAATTTCATCTACCACTACTGTTAGTTTATTTATACTATTCTACAAACCATTTTTTAAAAAGAGGTTCAAAGTTAATTTCATTTACCACTATTGTTAGTTTACTTATACCATCTATAAACTTTTTTTTTTTTTTTTTTTTTTTTTTTTTTTTTTTGTGAAGAAATTTTAAGTTTATTCCATCTACCACTATTGTGTGTTTACTTATACTATCTACAAATCATTTAAAAAGAAGTTCAAAAATAATTTCATCTACCACTACTCCTTGATTTGGACAAGAAGTCAGCTTCCCATTGCTTCCCCTGCTAAGTATCTCAGAAGGTTGTTTTTGTGAACAAAACCAGTTGGTTCCTTAAAGTTAAATTTAAAAAAAAATTTTTTTTACAAAAATAAACTGACATATAGTAGAACCTTTCTCACAAAGAAGTATGTTTGTCAAACAATTCAACAATTGAAAATATTAAATAACTCAAAATAGAAAATTAAAGGGGAAATATTAAAAAGAGGATGGATCACTGAGAAGATATTAGCTACTATTAGGACTAGCTATTTAGGGCTGGCCCTACCCTTCTGTGGTACCTTTGGGGTTCATGAATAGTATGCTTGATCAATTTGAAAATATTGACAGCTGACAGGACTCCTAATCTGATAACTTGGTAACTGCACCTGCAGGCAATGATTTCAACAGCTTATCAATATCAATCAACACAGCTATGATAATGATGCTATACCAATTTTTGCCACCTGCTAATGTGCAATCTTATCAAGCCAAGGGTTTCCCAAGCATGGTCAGGATGTGCAGGGGGGCTCTCCAAATGTTTTACAGTGGACATCTGATCTCAGAAGTGGAATCCTGAAAAAGTAACATTTTCAACATGAAAAGATTAAACATTCAAATTTCCAGGAAGGAGTCCCATTTTCCTAGGAAATCTGAATGCTAGGGATCCAATTTCCTAGGAAATTTGGAAATTTCCTGTGATGCATCTCCAGGGTAAAGTATCTTAGAAAGAAAGAAAAAATTAATAGACCTACTGGTGGAGTTGGGCTGGAACTGGAAAGGATTACATGCAGGAAATAGAAGCGATGAGCAAAAGCAATTGTATTAGTTACCCACCCTCCTAAATAGAGTGGCACTGGTTCCTGGTAACCTGGGTTGCTCTATTAAACAAACAAAACAAAAAAAAAAACAAAAAAAAAAAAAATATATATATATATATATATATATATATATATACACACACACACACACACACACACATATATATACACACACATATATATATACATATATATATAATATATATATACGTATTTTAATTTTATAAATGCTTATAAAAACGGATGTTCTTCATCATTGTTGATATTAACTAAATGCAAGGGAGCATGTTTATAGATAAATTTAGATGAATACGATTAGTTCATGATAGGAGGCAGTCAGATATAATAAACATATGGTCATTTGATGAAGCCTGTTCAACACATTCATGGTGAGGAAAAAAGGCTATTCGAATGAGTTATGCTCTCATTGTTATGTGGTGCAGATTGTAATTGAACTTCAATGTGATTTTATGATGCTTGAAAATCAAGAGTGTTATAGGTTCACAGCATGGGGGTCCAACTTAATAGTTTGGGACAAAGGCTTATAATAAACTCCAATAACGATATTGCTGCATTTTCATATGCTTCTTACTCTTTTCTGCTTATTCTCTCATTGCCACTTTTTCCATCACATACACTAATGTTCTTGAGGTTTTCTTTCTCCTAGCATTAGCCAGGAAATAATTTTTCTTTTTTTCTCTTTGATAGAGTTGTGTACAGATACATATATATCCTACACATATATGTACATGATAATTTAAGTTTAAATAGAATAAAAATCTGTGTTCATAGAGTTAAATTATGTTGAAAACTATTAACAATTTCTAAAACAATCAAATGTTCAGATTCAACAGTAAGTTCCTTTTTTTTTTTAATACAATTTTACTTTAAATACAGCAGAAATATACACTTTATAAATGTACTTATCCTATTCTGACAAAATTATTGAGGGGCACTTCAATAAAATAAAAAAATGCTTACAATTTTTTTTTTGGTTTTTCTTTGGTTGTATACTATAAAATTATTGTATCATTTGTCTAGTAGCTATTTCCTGATTTCTTTTGACATTGAATTTTCCATTTCAAAGTTATAATTGATATTGTCCAAGGAATTTAATTAATTCTTACAAATTACCCTGATTTATTTACCAACGTATTTCTATGTTGGATGTTTTGTTTTCTAAAAACAAGCAAACAGTAATTTTTGGACCATTCTTTTGACATTTTTTGACCAAATTGTTAATATTTATTGATCATAAATTTAACACAGTTCATTAAAAACTATATTTTCTTTTGTTGTTAGAAAATTTTTTTATTAAAGCTCTTGTGGACCCAAACATATTTAATTTCCTATGAATATATGAAGCTACCAATTACGGTTAGTATATATGGTTTTTTTGAAAAGTACTATAGGAAGCTGCAAACTAATTATGTGCTCTTGCTGATAATGAACTTGGGATCTTGAGCACACAAAAAATGGTAAAGGGTGTGGTTTTAATGAGCTGGATCTTCCCAGAAATTGTGCCTGTAGAGATATTCAATATATCATCTGAAAACACACAAAACAATCTGAAATTATAACAACTCACACATAGAAAAGGGATAGCAAAAAAACAGACAATTTGAAAAAATTACAGCTAATTTGAAATAGACCCTGCTATGCAACTGCCTAACCAGTGGTTTAACTATTTAAAATCAAAAGATTGGTAAGCATTTGCCTACCCAGCTGTTAACTATTCAAAATTCAAAAGGTGCATGAGCAGCAGTACACTGAGCTATTTAAACCACTTAAAAACTGGAGAATTCCCCCAAGGCTTGCAAAAGAAAACTGGATGTCCTGAGTACTTAGGTGATAAGTACAAACACAATCATTGTTAGCTACAGCATCACAAGTATATTATCCCATTCTTTTACTGGAAACGAAGCAAGTCCTCATTGGGGAATTGAGTGAGAGTGTGTATAGCCACCATGCACTAAGAAAACTCATCTACCTGTAGTAGTTGAAACAGGACATTATGATTACAATGTTGGTGTGTAATTCACAGGTGAATGATGAACTATGCCATTTAATGGGTGTTAAGTGCAACCTTATGAGTGCATACCACCCTCAAAGTACAGTTTTGATGAGCTGTTTAATCAAATTCTATAACGCCAACTTTTGAAATTTATTTCAAAAGAATAAACTTAATGGGACCTCAGCTGGATTCTATTCTTTTTCATACTGTGTTTTGTGGCAGGACTCCATAGATACTCCCCATTTCATTTAATATAGAGGAGAAATTCTACCCTACCTATTTGTAGTAGACTCACAATGGATCTAAGTCCACACGCTTGTATCCCAGTAATCAAAAGATTGAAATCAGCTTTTATTAAAATTATAACTTGACAGCAACAGACATGCAGCAACAACTCAATTGTACTCAACAGAACAAAGACAGTTGAACAAAGGTATTTGTACAAAAATGAATAAAAGAACTAGTTCATCATGAAACCACACTTATGAATAACATTAACATTAAATGAATAATAAGGATAATCAACAGTCACCACACTATTGAGTTTAATTCTGTCCCAATGCAAGAAAGTGGTAGTAGTAAAAATAGTGATGAAAACACCAAGATTAAAACTATGCTGATTAGATTGGCTCATGAATCGGAGCTTATGAATGAGAGGAACATATTGCTAGAATGATCAGTGTGCATATGAAGGCTCTAGCTAATATCATCATAGCATGGGAAAGTCAAAAGAAGTATTAAAATGCAAAGAATTCTACAGATAAAGCCAAGTATAAGACTGGTATTTTGGGTTTCATTGAAAAATTTGAAGAAAATGTCAAAAAAGGGTTCAAAATTAGAATCTTCCTGGACTGTTCCATTCCGAATAAAGGAGGTACTCATTAAAGGAACATTTAGACTCTGCAATGTGAATGATAGCGAAAAGATTCTCACAAGTTTATACATGATCAGACTGGTGGTATTTTTCCTTTATACAAAAATGACAGTTGTAATGCACCAAGTATTTGAATTCGAATCATTTAAATAGCAGTCCACCTCATTGAATGCTAACTCTCCAGTGAAGGGATCCGAATCTCCTACTCAGTAATTGCTTCCAGAACCTGTTCTCATTCAGCAGCTTCCTGTTACATGTTTTCTACCTCAGGAATCATGCAAAGTAGAACAGGTACTATATTGTGGATGTACAGGATATGCATACAACATGCACACTTTGTGAGTATAGCTATAGGTATGTCTATATTTCAAAATATGAACAAATGCATGCATCATGCATGCATTATAAAGGAGTATTGAAAGTACAACACCTCTTAATATTCTTTAATTATAATGTCTAATGATATGATCAATTTTCAGGGGTTGCAGTAAAGAAGAGTCAGATGCCTCTCTCAAATAATCTGCAAAAGTGTGCAAAACTTAGTCACCCCAGGTAAATATGATATCTATACACACGATAAACTTTAGAGGCACTAATAAATACTTAATATCCATGTCTGTGAAGCGATTGGAGTTCACATTGTGATCCATGCTATTAATTCCTGTGTTGTTCAAGAATGCATAAACATTGTATTTCTTACTATGCAGATTTCCAGAAAAGGCCATTATCTAAATACATCGAGATTTATTAATGCTTTCTAGAAGGCAAAAAAAGCACAATTCATCAGTGTCACTGTATAAATGTATTTTGATTAATTATATAACCTGTAATAATTATTATAATTATTAGCACACATTTGCGGCCTTTTGCCGCATTGCTTGCTAAGCCCACTTCAGTGGGCTGTGGTCACAAGGGGAGTATATGTCTTGTGGGATGACAGGTTTTTCTGGAGTACATGTCTTTTATGATGACATGTATTATGGTAACATTTGTCTTAAGGGAGGTCATGCTTTGTAGGAGGACATGTATTATGGGAGAACAGGTCTTGCAGGAGTGCATGTCTTCAGAATGGCATATATTTCAGGATGATGTATCTTTACTGGAATGCATGTTTTAAAGGACAGTTCTTACTTGAGAGTATGTCCTATAGAAGGTAATGTCTAACAGGCGTAGATATCTTACAGGAGTGCATGTTTTGCAGGTTGACATATTTTATCTTACAGGAGGAAGGGTCTTACTGGTGTGTATGTATTATAGGAGGCTATGCATCATTTAAGGGCATGTCTTACAAGTGGACATATCTTACATGAGTACATGTATTATGAGAAGACATATATTACTGGAAGTCATGTTTTAAAGTAGGACATGTCTTATTGGAGTACATGTCCAACATGAGGGCAGGTTTTACAGATATCTTTCTGGAGGGCATGCATTACAGGAGGACATGTGTTAGTAAAGGCTACTCTCATTGCTTGTCTGTTTGACATTTCTGTTTACAAACCAAAATCACACTAAAAAAAACACAGAATTTACATAATATTATTTCTTTACTTCTTGGAACTTTTGAGATGGATGCATTCTGGCTCTGTGCAATTGTGCTTCTCAATTGTTGCATGGTTGTCACCTATCATCAGCAGTTGGGTGAGGTTTTACAGTTGCCAGGTTCTGCCTGGACCAGATCTGTCATAGCAGCCTCTATCTTTAGATACACAGACTTGTTCTTAGATACCCCATCCAATTGCCCCTATACATCTCATGCTCCCCGAATCTCGATCAAAGCCTTCCAGGACCAACCTACTGCAATATCTTCTCCAAAAAAAACCAACAAAAACAAATTAAAAAAAACAAACTAAATGCAGCTGAAAAAAATTAATTATAGTCTGATCTTACCTTAGTAGGATCTGATCTACCAACTCAGGTGGATCAATTGAATCAGGATAGGATCTTACCTTGTCCTTATGAGTTCATAGTGCGAACAGGATTTATCCAGATCCTATCTTGATTGAGATTCTAGTGTGGCAAGCCTTAAGGGAAGTACTCTCGGAATAACGTTCTTCTTGCTGTTGCTGTTGCTGTAGTCCCAATAGCAAACTGGACATAAAATCCCCAGACAAGGAGAGGGGTCACTCAGACACACTGCCATGAAGGTACACTAGGTCTATTAATTTTTTTTCTTTCTATCTTTCTGAGGTACAAGTTCACCTTGAAAAATGATAGTGCTTGGTAACGGTGGTGTTCAGAAGTTGGGCTGGAACTGTAAAGGATTCCACACAGGAAAAAAAAGTGCTGTGCAAGAAGCATTTGTATTATTCGCCCACTCTTATAAAAAGGTGCACTGTTTCCTTGCAAGTTGGGTTGCTCTAACAATTTGAAACAAATTTGGGCAAAACATTCTTCAAAAATTATTTAAATATAAATTACCAAAACTCCAGAAAAATGATTGGGTATCATTATGGGTATTATTATAGGTATTATGGGACTTTACCATAATCTCCTTGACTCCAGCTGAAAATCAGGAAGTTATCACCATAACTGATGACAGATGTATGGATGTTGGACTAAAACTGAGATCAGGCAAGTGCTACTCACTGCCATCTAATGGGAAGGGTGCCAAAAAATCCCATCATTGAGTTAGGTGGGGGAACCTCCAGTAATATTAAAAAGAAGCCAACTGCCTTTCTTGATTCAATTATTGCCTGCAGCTTTCAGTCTAGGAAAAAGAAGTCCAACCAAATTTTTCTGATCAATTCAATTCTCGTCTACAATGGCTTGACAGGGCTCCAGTAAGAGGTGAAATAAGGTGTGAGTGTACAGGAGATATGTGATCCCATCCCTACACTATGACTTGGCAGTGAATGGTATTTCAGTCTCCATTTCCAAGAAATTAAATTCACTTGCTACAAGATATATAAAGGAATGGTTGAGCCTTACACGTTCCACTACAGTAACTGTTATTCACCATCCCTCTGTGCTCAGCATTTCTACACTAGAAAACTGCTCTACATCTGCCAAGCTGAACTATCCAGCAGCAGTGACCCTGTCTCCAAATCTGATGATGGCAGATATCTCCCATTTCTCTCTCTCTCAAGCCGCTTCGGCCATGCTCACAGAATTTCTGAATTTGCCAAAGTTACTCTCTCCACAGCCATTAAATCTGTTTAGTCCATCAAAGAAAGATTATATCAAAATCAGCTCGTGCAGTCCATGTGGAAGCCAGGAAGGAGAAATGGGATTTGAAACTTGAGAAACTGACAGTATAGTCAAAGTTCAGAGATACATGTTCTCTTGAGAAGGAAAATATGGTATGGAACCACATTAAAGATAATTTACCACCTGGACAAGTATTTTTCATTCTTCATGCTGCTTCTGACATTCTTTCGACTCCTCTAAATCTCTGCTGCTGAAAAATACATACAGACTCTAAGTGTAGTCTCTGTAACTCTATCTATTAACAGTTAATCACATTCTGAATGCCTGTACCACCTCACTGAACAAGGACAGATTCACTTGGCGACATGACAGTGTCCTTTAGAGGTTGGTGCATGGTATTATTCCTGCTCTATAATAAAAAAAAAGGGAGATTGTAAGCTGACCTTCCTAACCATCAAGCCTATGATAATCCACCTGCTACAATACCACAAGATACAAGTGAAGTAAAAAATATTTCTTTGAAATGAAACCGATAAGTAGGGATGACGTGTCAGCAAAAAGTGCAGAAACAAGAATTCTTTTATAGTGTGTGTCACAAAATTCCCTAATTCACTAATTCCTGTAACCTTAGAATTCTACATGATAGTGTGACAGTCTGTGTTGAGAAATTCATGTGAATTAGAGTAATTATTCTAAATGAGCTAGCTATGAGCAAATTGAAGAGGTGGGAGTCTTTCGGCATCATATCTTACACATTACGTGAGAATGTAGAATCGGTGAAGTAGGGAATTTTGTAACACACACTGTCACACAATTCTTGTTTCTGCACTTTTTGCTGACACGTCATCCGTACTTACCAGTTATATTTCAAAGAAATTTTTTTCTATCACTGGTTTCCTTTAGTTTTTGCACACTGTCTGATTTTTTTTTCAAATGTGGCTATAGTAGAAGCTGCTGTTGGTAGTGCAGAGCTTCAGAAAGAGAGACACACTGTCAGCAGTGAGAGCTTCAGAGAGGCTCACTGTCAAAAGCAGAAAGAAGTAACAGTTAGCTAGCTATAACAATGCTATGGTTAGCTGTAACAAATTTAGCTAGAGAATTTGACTTACATTCCAGATTTGGAAGTGTAGTTCTGGTGGTAGTAGTAATAGTAGAGAGACTCACTGTCAGGTGTATAGCTTCAGAGACTCTCTGTTGATTGCAGAAAAAGAAGTAATAGTTAGCAAGCTATAACAATGCCATAGCAAATTTTGGAGTTTCTTTGTCTGAAAGTTGGGACTCCACCCCCTTTTAATGTTTTTAATGATATTCATAGCATTGAGCATGAACTGATCTTTAATTGTGTGCGTAGACAAATTGGTAGTGTCAAAATGGCGGTTTTAACTTGAGACTGCAGCTATTAGTCTGGGATATACTTTGGTAGTTTGTTAGCATAATGAAGCAAATGAAGTGGTCGTGGACCTAGTCCAAAGAAAGAGTAATCTGCTGGTATAGCTATTGCATGATTTACTGTAGCCAGCTAGGCTCTAGCCCAGGAACTGAAGAATAATTATAAGAAAAAATATGGTGAACATTTGGTGATTTTGATGAGTCTCCACTCTCTACTTTAGCCGTTGATTTAGAGGACAGAAACTATCTAGGTAGCTTGTGTTGCAGCTTATATGGACTGCAGGTGAGTTTTGTAGCCTAGGTTGGAGCCATGGCAGAGAAAGTGAAGCATTCATGTTTTATTTGTCAATGAGGCTGCTATTTTTTTTTGGTGATCATCCCTATTTAGAGAGTACTACTGTACTCTCTGATAGTGACAACATCTGCTCGTCCTGATATTGTAATCACTCAAGGAAAAAGATATCATTGATAGAGCTGACTATCCCCTACAACTCTCCTGAGGCCTTGAGCAATGCTCAGTGAGAAAGAAGAACAAGGATAACTACCAATTGGTCCTAAGTGAGCTGGACAGAAAAGATTCGATGCTTCACTCATTACATTCCAAATTGGTGCTCTAGGACATTCTCTACCTGACTCATTCAGAGTTAAAGGGTGGTCTCCCCTGCCTCACCAAGAGGAATATCAGGCATCTGTTTGATGAAGCTGGCAAAATCTCTATCACCTGTTCTCAATTTCTTTTTTGAGCTAGGACAGAACTAGCCTGGAGCAAACAGAGCTATAGAAACCTAAATTTTTTTATTTATATAGTAATAACTTTCATATCACTTATGTCAATTTAGTTATATTACTCTAACGTAGCATGCATGCCCTTGTCAAACCCAACTCTCTGTGTCACCACAGTTCACTTTTGGAATTTTGTCATTCTAGCGCTGTTATTATTATTATTATTTTTCATCACTTTATTGTTTGATAATGTGTAAACAAATTAAATAAGTTAGTATTTTTCTCAAGATACTTTCTAGATAAAGGTGTTAAAATATAAATACACAATACTTTTATTGGAAATACTTTTTAAAATACAAATTAAAAAAAAAAACTTATTTCCCAGAGCTTATATGTGAGATATATGAAGCACTGGAGTTGGGGTGTGCTGTAGCAATAAAATATTCATAACAGAAAATTTTACTTCAAGAACATGACACACTTAGAAGTATCCCAGCAAGAAAAGATCACAGAAAAACCTCATCCAAAAAAAAAAGCCAAAACCAAAGGCGAAAATTGTTAGTGTCATTTTCCAGCTAAATTACTAGTTGTGTATGAAGAGAAGAATGCAGCACTGCTTCACTGCTGTTGCACACAACTTGCACATGGCACATGGGGCATCAGTGTAATATCAAGACCCATGTCTGATAAACATATTGTTACTCCCCACCACAATAGACCAGAAAAAAGTATATTGAATCTAATGTATTTTCAAAATACGAAATGCCTTGAGACATAAAATTCAAAATAAATACAAAAATTTTTTTTTGTATTTTAAATACAAATACAAGATATATATACTTTTTGTAAAATAAATAATGGCTCTTACTTGGATTGTGCACTCAGAATGAACATCTACTCCTCTATCCAAGTAGCCACCTCTGAGAGCAGCACACTCTTCTCTCTCTCAAACCTCTCCATGGCTCCTATTGCATGCCAACTTGGAAACAACCATGTCATCCTTCTTTCTACTCAAGGTCACCATCTCCATATCAGCCAGAAGACCTTGTCCAGCCACCTTCAGAGTATCCAGGAGGATCTTGGAGGCATCAATGGCCCCAACATAACTATGCCCTACTTGCCGGTCAACCTGTTGCAGAACAATGACGAAACGTCGCTGATTAAACATGTTGCCATACTGGGCTATACACTACCTGGAATGATATCCATATAACTTACAATATGACAGATCATAGTTGACAGTCCCTGCAGTATATACACTTTTCGTGGCTTTGCTACAGGTAGAAAAGTGTTTTCATTTCTGCCTTGAGCACAGCCATGAAAAATGCTTATACTGCAGTGACCTATCGATCTTTGATTTGTGCATATGTCAAATGAACGGATATCATACCTTGTTGTGCATAGCTCAGTAAGGTAACATTTTTGATCAGCGAGGTTACATCATTATTCTGCGAAGGATTGACTGTCATGTAAGTAGGGCATCATATCCTCTTCCTGCGAAGGGAAGTGAAGGGGACTGTATGGTTAGTGGCCCACTGTCGCCTGCCAGAGTGGAAGTTGTCATCTTCGTCCAATTCTGCATGGAGCAATCACTCAAAGCATTCTATTGACATAGCAAGGAATTATATTAACATCTTAACATCTGGAGCCACAAATTTAGGAACTGTTAAACAATAAACTCTATGTGTCTCAATTACACATAGATGACTCAATTTGCCAAACCTTTCCCCCACTTTTCTCATTTACAATTTGAGTGGGAAGCTAAGACTTTGTAGTAACCACTAACATGTTTAATCTGCTGTTCTTTTACATCCTGGCTATGGTAAGGATACCTTTGAGAAGTGGATTGGGCAGCTGCGTTAGTGAAGTGGTTTATTGACATACTGAAGCTTAACTTCATAAAAAGTAAAATAATGTGCTCAAAAATTATTTTACACAAAATTTTAATTATGTGAATTGATAATGTATAAAGCACTCTAAACTTGTAGATCAGCCATGAAAATTAATAAAACTTGTCAACCTATAGTTCTCCTTAAATCTAACATAATGGAGTCTGAATGCATATACATGACATTATTATGCCAATCACCTGCCTACCAGACCACACCAATTGCCACAAGCACATGAGTTTAATAATGCTCACTCAGTTGCTTGGAAGATACATTCCAAATTTCAGTCTGGTTGGTTATTTGATTAGCTTTTAATAGCCAAAACAACTTCCAGTGGTGTGGCATTGGCAAAACCACACCTATTACCATATCCATATGTGTTTAATAATGCTTACCCGGATTCTTAGAAAGCACATGCCAAATTTTGGCCTTTTTGGTCCAAGTATTTGGCCGTAATGCATAGACACACATACATACAAACACACATACATACTTACCAACAAAAATATATATTAATATGGGTTCGTGAATCTAAATCCTTCTATCCAAGCTTTATTCAGAAGTCCTTTTTTGGCACTTTTTTCACTTGATACACCCATGTTACTACCAAAGTCTAGTTGTGTATGCATACTATGTTTTTAGTCTGTCTCTCCAAGGGTTTGCTGGCCATAGTATAATTTTTGGCCTTTTGTGGGCCTAAATGAACACAGAAATGTGTGTGGTCATATGCATGTACTTAAAACATTCCCCAAATAATATTGATTCCAAATATATGTGGTTTATGGGTCATACTCCCAATGTTCAAGTGTTTCTGCTGAAATACCTTTTTTTTCATTACACAGGGAAACAAAGAGGTGTGGCAAGATGGGACCGAGCCCATATTACTCCCAGAGTTAAGTTGTGTATGCATACCAAGATTTAGATCTCTAGCTCCAAAGGTTTTTCAGGCCAAAAATTTTTTTCTCTATTTCGTCACATTGATAAACATTTTCCAGATTTTTTAGCTCATGTTTTTAGTTGGATCAAAACCTATCATCATGCCACATTTCAGAGAAATTCACCTACAGTTTTGGCCAGAATGATGGTATAGACAGACCGACCGACCGACCGACCGACCGACCGACCGACCGACCGACCGACCGACCGACCGACCGACCGACCGACCGACCGACCGACCGACCGACCGACCGACCGACCGACCGACCGACCGACCGACCGACCGACCGACCGACCGACCGACCGACCGACCGACCGACCGACAGAGAGACAGACAGAGAGACAGACAGAGAGACAGACAGAGAGACAGACAGACAGGGAAAATGATAAATGTAAAAGATGGAAGGAAAAAAGAAAGGTCAAATTGATGGAAGGGAAAATATATAGAAGGAAAGAGGACGAATAAAAAATTGAAGGAAAAAAGACGGATAAAAAATTGAAAGAAAAAGATAGAAGGAAACAAAACAAAAATAATAATAATAATAATAATAATAATAATAATAATAATAATAATAATAATAATAATAATAAGATATCTATCTATCTATCTATCTGTCCATCTATCTATCTATCTATCTATCTATCTATCTATATAAGGTAACAAAGAAAATGGGGGGGGGGAAAGAGGGAAGGGAACAAAAGGAGGGGAAAAAGGGCGTGCTAGGGCAAAATTTAAAGCAGTGGTACTTCAAATCTACCCCTAGCCTGGCCTGGTATCCTAGGGGTGTATGATAGCTACTGTTTACACATCCCAAAAGCCACCCCTTTCATCATCTTTCATTGCTATGTAAACTGACAAGGAAGGCTGTGCTGCTATGGTAACTACTTTTTCTTATAGCTAATACATTTGCTTAAATCAACATTTTCAAATAATACTAGTTTTTTACCTGAGCAATATTAAAGTGTGTCTGTCCACAAGGAAGTAACCTTGGGAATTAGGTTCTTCTTATTAATCCCATAGTTCCAGTTGGAACTGGATATAAAGGTCCCTCAAAAGGATAGGAGTCATTCAGACAGTCCACCATGGAAGAAAGTTAGGTCAATTGAAGGTTTAAATTCTATTACTGCATTTTTTAAAAATACAGCTGCTCCATTGCTAATGAGCAGGTGGAAAAAAAATGAATTTCTACATTTCTGAATTTTCCCATGTATTACTTTATAGAGGTCAAATTATATACTGTTTCTGCACATACCAACTTTATTTCCTTATTCACCCCATAGGAACGTCCTAAAGGTGATATCCCTTACCAGGTGGGTTATTCTACTAACACACACATATTTGAATATTTTAAAATATCGATCTTGTAATAAAAAATTAATATAAAAAAATCAATAATGAAAAGATAGTACAAATGGATTAAAAAATGTATAATAAGAAGAATTTAAAAAAAAGCAAATGTCAAGGGGGCAGGGAGCAGCATAGACTTACCCTTACAAAGACACCCAGAGGTGGTTTGGTAAAATATTATGCAACTTGTCGCTGAGGGAAGTTTTTTCTTTTTTCATGCACATCTTCCACTCAAGAAAATCTATTTTGATGCAATTTTTTTAAGTAGGTGGAGCCAGGTCAGTGTACAATGGTGTACATGTAGGGCATAACCCACCTGGCAGTCTGTCATTATCATCTTTCATCTTTTCCAAGTAGACCAGGCTGTTATGATCTGTGACCACAGTGAACTCTGTTCCCAGAAGATAAATACGAAAATGCTTCACCCCCTCGACCACTGCCAGACACTCTTGTTCTGACACTGTGTAGTGTATCGTAGCTCAGCTCCTCTCAACTGTCGGGAAAAGTATCCCACTGGGTGGTCATCATAATCATCGTCTGATTGACTCAAAATGGCTTCAATTCCTACACCTGATGAATCTGTTTGTAGGATGAAAGGTTTCCTTAACATAGGGCTCCTCAGTACAGGATGAGATGATAGGCCCTGCTTGATGTCCTCAAATTCTTTACTTCGTGTTTCTGTCCACTCAATTTTGTCTGAGCTGACCTTTTTGGTAGTTTCTGTTAACGGCACTGCCATAGACTCATAACCTGGCATGAAATGTCTGTAATAATTTGCAAGTCCAAGAAAAGCTCTCATTGCTTTCTTGTTAACTGGTCTGGGATATTTGAGGATGTGTTCGACTTTAGCTTCAGCAGGTCTAATAATTCCTGTGCCTACCCGGTGTCCCAGGAAGAGACAGTCTGTTGCTGCTAGCAAACACTTCTTCACTTTAATGGTGAGTTCTGCTTCCACAAGTCATTTGAAGACCGCTTCCAGGTGAGTCAGGCGCTCTTCAAAGGTCTGACTAAAGACAACAATATCATCAATGTATGCGGCTGCTAACGGTCGAATATCTGCTAGTATTGTGTTCATGAGCCTCTGGAACACTGCAGGTCCATTCTTGAGGCCAAACGGCATCCTTATGCATTCCCACTTTCCATGTGGCATCACAAAGGCTGTCTTTGAGATGCTGTCCTTGTGAACCGGCACCTGATGGTACCCCCTCTCCAAATCCGAAGTTGATATATACTTAGCTGCTCCCAAACCATCTAACAGTTCGTCAATCCTGGGTAGAGGAAAGGGATCTGGCTTTGTAACACTGTTCAAGCATCTATAGTCCACACACAGCCTGTGGCTTCCGTCCTTTTTCTTGACCAGAATGACCGGGGCTGCCCATGGGCTTTTTGATGGTCTGATTCTGATTATTCCAAGATACAGCAGAGTCTTCACTTTTTCATCTAGGATTACTGTCTTTCTCTGATCCATCCTGTATGGTGGTTGATTCTTGGGATAACTATCTCATGTTTCAATTACAATGTGTGTGTAATCCATCTGTCCTTGACCAACCAACTTATCAAACTTCCTGACAACATCCAGTAGTTTTTTTTTTTCTCGTCTGTGGATACTCTCTTGTGAACAGCTGGCATAGCCTCATCCTCCTCTTCTCTCAGGAGTTATATCATACATCAGCTCAGCGCTGGTCAGGCATGCAGCAACTGGAGAGTCGAGTGCTTTCAACAGATTGATGTGTCTTCTGACTTTCCTCCTGTGATGGTCAGGCATTGTCAACTCATAGGTAGTGTCGCTGATCACTTTGGTTATGTAGTAAGGGCCTTCCCATTCATTCCACAGCTTAGGTCCAATTGGGGACGTCCTCAATAACACAAGGTCTCATACACCAAATTTCTTCTTCTCTGTTTTCTTGTCAAAGTGTTGTTTGTAGCCATCTTTCTTCCCCGACTCAGTCTGCCTAACTAGTGACCTTAACTTCTCAAATCTTTCTTGAACTGAGGTTACATAGGAAATAACATTTTGTGGGGCTGTGTGGTCTGTAGTCCATGCTCCCTTTTACACCTGCAAGGGCCCTCTCATCTGTCTACTGTTAACAGTTCAGATGGAGTGAAGCCAGTCATGGAGTGTGGTGGCCTCCTTATTCACCAAGTATGTAAAGCAGAGCCAAGTTCCACAGTTGGTTCCATAATTTGGACGACTTCCTTAGCATTGTCTTGAGAGTCTGGTTGAACCGTTCAACCATCCTGTCTGTCTCGGGATGGTAAGGGCTAGTGTGGATGGATTTCACCCCTAAGAGGCAATACAACTCCCTCATCAGTCTACTCAAAAAGTTTGCCCCACAGTCTGTTACTATTTCCTTCGGAACACCTACTCTGGTGAAGAGAGCTAGTAGCTTGCCTGCGATAACTCGATTCTCCATAGTGCTCAATGGAAAGGCCTCAGGCCATCTGGTGGTGTAATCCATGACTACAAGGATGTGCCTGTTGTTCATCTTCATCCTAGGAAGAGGTCCAAAAAGATTCATACCAATCCTCAAGAATGGCTCACTGATCACAGAGAGTGATTGCAATGGTGCCTTCCTTGGTCTGGCCTGACTTCCTTTCTGGCACTCTGGACATGTGTACACAACTGTTGAACATCTGAACTCACTTCAGGGCAGTAGTACTTGTCTAGGATTCTTGCCAATGTCTTTTCCCTTCCCAAGTGTCCAGGACGGAGAGCGAGAGAGAGTACTAGAGATTGGTACTGCTGGGGCACACATAGTTGCCGACTTTCATCTCCGATCCTGTCTGTACTTTAATGCCATAGGAGTCCATCTTCTAAAATGTATTCATCATCTCCTTGCTCCACCTTCTCCAATGCCTTCTGTAGTGTTGCATCCTGTTTCTGAACTTTCTTGAAAACATCTTTGTCCTCTGCCACAACATGCAGCTCTGGTTGGTTGATACACGGTGCATCCTTTTGTCACTTCTGACTCTCACTGTGCTTTGCAGCTGGTGGACCATGGTCATCTTCTCCTTTCTTAATCTCATTATCACCACAACAGACTTCTGGTTCCTGATCTTCTCGATTTCTGGCCTCCTTCATATCATCCTCCGATGTGTCTGAGACGTCTGAATTGACTTCCTTGTAGTCAACCTTTCTGGCATTAGGCGTCTGAGCTAAGTTGACCAACTCCTTGTGCACTAGTTGCTTTCCAAGCTCCCAGATGTCAGGATAGTCTGCTCCAATGAGTGCATCAAACATTAAATCATCTTGGACTGCTATCTCCATCTCTTCACTTCTCCATCCAACCTCTATCTTTGCTATAGCTCTGAGAGTAACCAATGTCCATAAAAAGGACAGAGGAGCAATATATGCTCCAGATAAGGCCAAGACTATAGCAGGAAAAACAGCTAGGAAAGTCCGAGCTGAGAAAAGGAGAGACAGACTACCCACAGATCAGGCAGATACCAGACACTGTGCAACAGCACAAGTATTGCAAGAAGAGGCAATGAATTCAGAAGGAGGGATGTCAGAATTAGGAACATCAGATGGCCCCATTTTCCAGTCAGAAGAAATGGCAGAAGCTATCACACAGGAGAAATTCCAAGTTCAACAGACACAGCTTCCAATGCAACATATGCACCAGCAACCATTACTCGCAGGAGTATCAGTAATGGGATCAGGACAGACAGTTCATAGTGGACCTCAACAAGGAAATCCAACTCATATGAGTTACCCAGCACACACTGGGATGGCTTCAATGGGGAGTTCCGGGCTACCAGTAGGACAGTGGCCTACATCACCTGACAACTCATTTTTGATGATGTAGATGATGCAGACCATGCTGTCAACGCAACAGGAGGAAGCAGACAGAAGGATGCGGGAGGAGCAACAGAGACATGAAGATTTCAAGAAGGAAGGCATGCTGCATTGGGAGGCAATGACAGAATGAATGAGGACTCCAGCACCTGTCACAGTTCCATCTCCCAGCCCATTTCCTATCACATAGAGTTGCTAAGTTTTGTACATTGGCAGAAGGTGAGGATGCCCAGACATATTCAATGCTTTTGAGACACATATGACAGGACACTCAGTGCCCATAGCACAGTGGATTAATCACCTTGCACCTACTTTGACCCCAGCAGCCACAGAAGTATTTGGAAATATGGATGAGTCAGAGAGATGTGATTACAACACTGTAAAGACAGCACTGTTCAAACACTATTGGGTCACCCAAGAATCATACTGTAGCAGCATGGATAGCTTCAAAAGGAAGTCTGAAGAATCATGGTCGACATGTGGGATGAGATTTTACCATTTGGCTAAGAAGTGGGTGAAGGACTGCACTACAGTAGAATCACTGCTTGCCTTGGTATCCTGGGATGCCATATATAAGCTGATGCTGAAACAAATGGCAAATGCTGTTAAGGATAAGAAATCACACACATTTGAGGAGGCCTTGGAAATGGCAGGCAACTTTGCCACCACAAGAGGCTGGTCCTACAAGCTTTTAGAAGATGCAGGACGACATTATCGTCGAGAAGACAAGCTCAGGAGGCATCAGGGGAGGCAAGACACTCAGGACAACATGGAGACACTACTGAAATTGTTGAGGCCTAAGGAAACAGGCAATCCAGCAACCATGGTGACACAACCTGGAAGACTGCACCAAAGTTCGACACAGATGGTAGATCAAGGTGTTTTAAGTGAAATTTGTTCGGTCACTTTGCGAAGGAATGCCATAATTCCAAGAAGGGCAATGACAAAGAAAAATTGTCAACAGCCAATATGTCAATAGAGATCTGTGAAAACTCATATTCAGAGGACAATAAGCCACTCACTATTGAGTCAGTCAACTTACATCAGACGCTAACACACAAGCAGGAAGTAGCTCTAGTCAAAGAAAGGCAGAACCGGCTGATCACAGCAATCATCAATGGCAAGCAATGCCAGAATGTACTGTTGGATCCTGGGGCGAGCAGAACTGTGCTTCTCAAGTCACTGGTGTCTGATGCAGACTACTTACAGGAGACGTCGTACATTTTATCGACCAACAATGCCATCACTGTGCACCCTATCACACCGCTGCCACCATATGTCACAGGAAGCAACCCCTGATGGCTACTCCTGTTCCACTTTAACCCTTGGTTGCTGCCACCAGGTAGTTTAGGACTACCACTCTCTGATACTATACTCACAAACAAAATTGTCTTCACTTACAATCTCAAAAAGCTGCTGCTCAGCCAACCTCAAAACATCACATTGCTGACCAACTATTACATCGCACATTCAATTAATTACACCAGTTCATATAGCAGTTCATTGTTCAGTAACTTTGCCACAGAGACTTGCTCCTATGACACTCAGCCTCAGAATAAGGAAGTTAATAGTCAAATGAATAAGGAAGTTAACGGTGAAGCTAATGGAGAGAATGTGGTTAGTGATTTGACAACAGGAAGTCAGGACTTGAATAAGAACTCACCTGACAAACAATCAGCCATTCAGGACTTGTTAATTAATAAACATACTTCAGTCCAGAGAATAAGAACTCACCTGACAAGAGGCTGGTTGACCACCCAGGCCCTGAAAATATAAAAGGACAGAGCTAACTGCTCGTAAATCAGTCATAATTAGTTTCTCAGTTTTATTGTATTGTATCACTTGGCATATTTCCATTGTGTTAAGTACTGTAGAGTTGGATACCAGCAGTTCCCTGGGTCGGACTTCTATGATACTTTAAATCCTATTGAACCTATGGCTGAATATTAAGAGTAGCTTGAATATTAAGAGTAGCCTAGAGGTAGCCGACCTAACAATAGTGAGATTGGAAGGTAGCCTAGGGTGCCGTGTAGCTAGCAGAATAACAGTGAGCTATAGCTAGACTAGCTCTCACAGAATGTTTTAAATGAATTTATATGGACACACCCCTTTCTGTGTTCATGTCGGGCCAAATAAAGACCAAAAATTATATTGGCCAGATGAACCCTGGAACAACAACATGGGCAGGGTCCCACCTGGCCACACCTCTTCCCATTGGTGTGTATAGCTGAATGGTGCCAAAGTAGAACTGAATAATGCTTGGACCTGAGGAATTAGACCCATGAACCCATCCAATGTATATGCATGAGGGCCAAACCCTTGGACCAAAAAGGCCAAAATTTGGCATGTGGTCTCCAAGAACCCGGGTGAGCATTAATAAATACAGGTGGGTGTGATTATGGGTGTGTTTTTCATAGCCACACCCATAGGAAGTGGTTTTGGCTACCAAAAGTTAATTAAAAGATCAATCAGGCCAAAATTTGGAGTGTGGTCTCCAATACCCCGGGTAAGCATTACTAACTGCATATAGATGTGGTTTGGCCATAGCCACACCCACAGAGAGTTCTTTTGGCTATCAAAAGCAAATCAGACTGAAATTTGACATGTGGTTTCCAAGTAACTGGGTAAGCATTATTAACCACAAGTGGGTGTGGTTTGACCATAGCCACGTGCATAGGAAGCTCTTTAGGTTACCAAAAGCTAATTAATGCACCAACCAGGCTGAAATTTGGTGTGTGGTTTCCAAGTAACCCGATGAGCATTATTAAATACATGTGGTTTTGGCAATGGGTGTGATTTAGTTATTGCCACACCCATAGGAACTAATGCCTGCACACAAAAAAACAACTAATTTATGGACAAATCAGACTGAAATTTGGTATTTAGACTCCAAGTAACTGGGTGAGTGTAGCTACCAAAAGCTAATTAAAGGGCCAACCAGACTGAAATTTGAAAGACTTCTGTAAATCTTCATGTTGACATTGGCCAGGCAACTGAGGAGTATATGCTGCTAGTATACAGTGGAATCTCCTTAAATGGACTCTCTGAAAAAGGGACAACCTCCCTACAATCCACAAACAGCAAGGCACCAATTGATTGCCTACAAGAGCTAATATCAGTACCTCTGAAATCGGAACCTTCCTGACAATGGATAAAAGCTGGGGTAGCTTCCAATAAATCCATTGAAAATGGACCTCTCAGAAGGGACAAAACAACACCCCTACATCTTTTGTGAAACCACACCACAACTTTTTCATGAAATTGAATGGAAAAGTCTGAGAATAAAGATACACGTGCTAAATGATACTCAATGGGCTCTTGACTGTTGCTGAGTGAGGTGAATGACTCTGAAGATTCTCCACCTGTTCATTCTGCATCTCAGTGTAACATTTTAGTCCCTACAGCTAGTAGGTATATTGTTTCCAGGCAAAGACCTGCAATTCTGTTCACAGATTTGCAGCAGAATCCCTTGTTGAGATCTCTGTGCAAAAACATGGGAGTTATTATATTGTTACTACTTCTTTCATAATGAAAAAAAAAAAGATTCTTTGCTTAATGAAATACAGTTTCAGGTTTTCTGGGGTGGGCTGGTAATTGTGTGTTGGTGGCTGGGCTATTATAAGCATACTGTACTGTGGTATCTTTAACATTTACCAGTATAATTTTTGTGGTCACTTTTATAATCATATTCATGTTTGATATATTTACGTTGTGCTGTTGGATGAACAATACTCTTTGTTAAAAAAGAACTTTATGTTGTACTTGTGAAAGTAAGGGCTCTAGTGTTAAGGAAGATACAACGTAATGGGGATGGCATCTGTAACATTGGGCAGGATCGAGGAGAATCAAACTCCTCGGGAAGAGTGGCCTCAGTATGCAAAGAGGCTGGAGCATTTCTTTGCAGCTAATTCTATTGTGGAAGATGGAAAAAATGTTCAGTTTTTCTGACCATGATAGGTTCTGCTACTACGTACAAGGTGCTGAGAGATCTGGTTGGCCTGCCAAGCCAGGAACCAAGTGCTTGGAGGAACTGTTACAGAAGCTAGAGCAACATTATAGCCCAAGACCAGCTGAAATTGTCCAATGTTTTAATTTTCATACTTGTTTCAGGAAGCCTGGTGAAGCTATTGCTGCGTTCATCGCCAGACTGCACTCATTGTCTGAACACTACTTTTGGAGATTCTTTGGAGGACATGATTCATGACAGGTTAGTATGTGGAATTTCTGAGAAGACCATACAAAAGCGTTTGTTAGCTGAGTCCAAGCTAACCTAGAAGAATGCTGTAGAGCTGGCTTTGGGATTGGAGACTGCTGATAAAAAATATCAAGCTGTTGAGAAATAATCAAAAAGAGCTGGACAGTATTAGAAGCCATCCAAGAATTGATCATGTTGCACCTCAAAAGAAAGAAAGAAATGTGACTGCACTTATTTGTTCAGGTATGGCAAGCCTGGACACATTGCTCCCAAATGCAAGTTGGCTAATTCTGGTATTGTTTGTCATCAATGTGGGAAGAGTGGACACATTCAAAGAGCTTGCAAGAATGGACAGGAGGGAATTGCTCCCAAGGGTCGATCTAGACCAGTTCGCCAAGTGCAGGAGGAAGAAGAGGCAGTTAATTTGTTAATGGTTCAAGAAAAGAAGAAGCCACATTCTTCATCACCTATTGAAATGAAAGTACAGATCGATGATTGCCTTGTCAAGATGGAGGTGGACACAGGTACTACCATATCTTTGATGTCCCAGAAGACATTCAGACAACTTTGGCCAAGGAGGACCTTAAACCAACTGAGGTAAGGTTGTGTTCATATTCAAAAGAGCCCATACTTGTTGTTGGATGTTTTTATTTAAATTTGGCGTATACAGGTCAGACAGCTATTAATATGCCTTTGTTGATTGTAAAAGGGTCAGGACCAAGTTTGTTTGGTAGGAATTGGCTTAAAGAGATAATACTTGATTGGAATGAAATACATCATGTATACAGTGATTCTTTATAAATAGTCTGGGATAAGTACCCCTCAGTGTTTCAGGAGTGATTGAGAATGCTTAAAGGTTTCAAGCCAAGATACATGTCGACCCTCATGCCAAACCCCGTTTCTTTAAAGCAAGGACTGTTCCATATGCCTTTAGAGACAAAATAGAGGTGGAATTGAAACGGTTGCAAGAAGAACGTACTTTGGAACCAGTGGAAATGTCTGCTTGGCCAGCCCCTATTGTACCAGTTTTAAAAGTGATAAGACCAGTGTTAGAATTTGTGGTGATTTTCGAGTAACTGTGAACCCTGTGTCAAAATTGGATACCTATCCAATTCCTAAAATAGAAGATCCATTTGCTACTCTACAGAGAGGGAATTGTTTTCTAAGTTTGATTTAAGAGAGGGGAATTGTTTTCTAAGTTTGATTTAAGTCAGGCTTATCAACAATTACCATTGGGTGAAGAGTCGAAAATTACGCCGTCATAAACACTCATAAAGGTTTATTTCAATACACTCATTTATTGTTTGGTATTCCTTCAGCTCCAGGAATTTTTCAGAGAGTGATTGAGAGTGTGTTACAGGGGATAGATGGAGTTGTCCTCTATCTGGATGATATCCTCATTACTGGCCCTACAGAGAAGGACCACTTGAAGTCATTGGAGGAAGTGTTGAAGCGTTTAGACAAAGCAGGTCTAAGAGTGAAAATGAAGAAGTGTGAATTCATGAACCAGAAGTCGACTATCTTGGACACAAGATTGATAAAACTGGACTTCACCCATTGCCTGACAAGGTACAAGCAATTCAGGATGCTCCAACACCACTGTCTGTGCATGAATTGAAATGGTTCTTGGGATTTCTTACATATTATAATAAGTTTTTACCCAAGTTATCATCTACCCTTTTCCCACTCTGGAAGGATTTTCAATGGTCATGGGGAGTTGAGGAAGAGAGAGCCTTTTCAAAGTCAAAGGAATTGTTAACTTCAACCAAATTTTGATTCTTCATTACCTTTGATTTTTACATGTGATGCGTCTGCCTATGGAATAGGAGCAGTGTTAGCACACAGGATGCCCGATGGAACTGAAAGGCCACTTGGTTACTTGTCCCGAACTCTTGTGAAAGCCGAACGAAACTATTCTCAGTTAGAGAAAGGACTATTGTGCATTTTCTGAATTAAGAAAATTCATGCTTACCTGCTGGGACACCATTTTGAGTTAATAACAGACCATATGCCCCTATTGGGTTTGTTAGGGAAAATCGTTCAATTCTAGCACAAGCTTCTGCTCGCATAAAGCGTTGGTCTTTGTTTTTATTTACGTAAGAGTATACATTGATTTTCTGTGGTACTAAGGCTCATGCAAACACTGATGCCCTTAGAACTTATACTACTAACAGAACACCTGAACAACTCACCAGTGACTGTAAAAGATGTCCGTTCATGGACAAAAAAAGATCCGAAACTTGCTCGTGTTCAACAGTTTTTAATGCATGGATGGCCAAATCACTGTGATGCAGAATTGGATCCATTTACATCTAAGAGATTGGAACTTTCTTCTTATGGTGGATGTATTTTATGGGGAACCAGAGTTGTCATTCCCAGGCGTGGAAGAGAAGCTGTGTTGCAAGAATAGCATGAAGGACACCCAGGAATGTCAAAGATGAAGCTTAGGCAAGGTGTACATTTGGTGGCCAGGAATTGATTCAAATATCGAGAAGTCAGTTCACATTTGCACTGAATGTCAAGAGGTTCAGTCATCCCCACCAATTGCGCCACTGAATCCATGGAAATGGCCGACTAGACAATGGTCTAGGTTGCATTTAGATTTCATGGGTCCTTTTGAAGATAGAATGTTTCTCATTCTTATCGATGCCCATTCAATATGGATTGAAGCTTTTTGCACTCAGAAAGCACTTTAAAAGTAGTTATTGATGCATTTAGAACTATATTTGCAAGATTTAGTATTCCCAAAACAATTGTGTCTGATAATGGTACACCATTCTTGAGTGAAGAGTTCGTACATTTCCTGCATCAGAATGGTATCAAACACAATACTTCCGCACCATACAACCCAGCTTCTAATGGACTTGCAGAGCATGCTGTCCAAATAGTAAAAAGAGGTATTAAGAAGGTGATCTCTGGAGACATTCATTCCCGACTTGCTAAAGTTCTTCTAACTTACCGTATCTCAACACAATCTACAACAGGTGTGTCTCCTGAATTATTGGTGGGAGGGAGGTTGAGGACAAGGTTAGATTTGTTGAAGCCGAACACTGCAACAACTGTAGAAGAGAAATAGTTGAAACAGAAATGTCAACATGATGCAAGAGCTAAAGATTGAACATTTGAGTTGGGAAATCTGGTGTTTTTGAAAAACTTTGGTCGTGGACATAGATGGTTGCGTGGGAAGATAACTGAAATTACTGGTCCTGTTTCTTATCACGTGCTATTGGATGATGGAAGACAACAATGTTGTCATCATCAGGATCAGTTGCATCTTAGAGTGATTGAATCTAATCCCTGGAGTGAATCCGATGAGGAAGCTGCTTCAATGGATTTATCCATTCCGTTCTCATCAAGTGAAGAAGCACCTACCTCACCTGGGGTTGCTGAAGTTGACCCACACTCGCCTGAAGAGATGAGTGATAGTAGCGAAGCTCAGGGAACTGGAGATCAAGCTTGCCATTATCCACAAAGGAGCCTAGCACCACCAGAAAGATATCAAGCCAGTTGGACTTGAAACATTGGATCATATGTTGTTTATTTTTTTGGGGGTTTCTTTCTTTTAAGGGGAAAGGAATGGGGTATCTTTAATCATTTATGGTATAATTCTTGTGGTCACTTTATACTCATATTCATGTTTGATATATTTACCTCGTGCTGTTGGATGAACAATACTCTTTGTTAAAAAAGAACTTTATTTGTACTTGTGAAAAGGGCTATAGTGTTAAGGAAGATACAACACATACTAAAATAAACAGCATTGAAAGGATGGTGACAAAAGAATATATATATATATATATATATATATATACTTACATACATATATATAACAATTTTTTTTAATTTTCAAGAGTTATCTTATGTTGAACTATATAATTTTATTAGCTTGTGTATGTTATGACTAGATGAAAATTAAAACCTAATTTTATCCCAAATATCCAGTTGTTGTTTTTTAGGATTTTACTTGATTACCAGATTTTCATAACTCCTTGGGTTGGCAGGTACATACCCAGGCAGCTAGGAAAATTAAGTGTATTAAAAACTTGGTGGTAAATGTCTCTGGAAACTTAAAAACTTGACCTTCAAGTATACTTTTTTGGTTATTGTTTGGACAATAATAAATAGCAATGCTTCCAATAGGTCAAAATTCCACTTGTCTGGCCAAACAGAATACATGACCATTTCCTGATAATATTGGTACCACCCAGTAGCCATCTGCTTCTTGTACAGCAGTATTATTAGACAGTTCTCAGATGACAGTCAATCAGATAGGGACTTATCAGACAATTATCAATTATTGTGTGATCATGTAACTTGAACTTGAATATTTATCATGTATTTATAGAACTGGACCTCCTTGGCCTATTAGGGCTGGGTCTCATTTTAATTTTGTGAGTGGGGGGGGGGGGGGGGGGGGGGAGGGTTCTACATGAGTAATAACCCAATACTATCAACCATATTTTATGGAAACACACTCTAACTGAAATCAGCAAAACTGTGCCTGAACCCATGTAGCTTACAATTCTTTTTTAAAACACTGTTTGGCCAAGTCCCACTGTTATATGCATTCTAAAAGTCTACAAGATATGTCCATTCAGCCAGAAAATAGTATGACCACAGCCCACCAATAGTGTGCCTAGCAGCAGACAAGGGAGCAGCCTTTTTCTATTCCCCCAAAGGAGTTTTAGTGGGGGAGTTAGGAAAACCTCCACAAAACAATAAGCCAGAATGAGTCAATAAATTGCATTGAGCATATGTATATATATATATATATATATATATATATATATATATATATATATATATATATATATATATATATATATATAACTACATTACTGTATATACAAGTGAAAAAGTGAGAGTAAAAAATATTTCTTTGAAATAAAACTGGTAAGTAGGGATGACATGTCATGGAGAAACAAGAATTCTGTGACAGTGCATGTTACAAAATTCCATACTTCACTAATTCCTCTGACCTTAAAATTCTACATGATAGTGTGACAGTCTGTGTTTCGAAATTCCTGTGAACTAAGTAACTATTGCACATGAGCTAGCTAGGAGCAAATGAAGAGGTGGCAGTCTTTTGGCATCACACTCTAACATGCACTGCCACAGAATTCTTGTTTCTGCACTTTTTGTTGACATGTCATCCCACTTACCAGTTTTATTTCAAAGAAATATTTTTACTTTCACTTGTTTCCTTTAGTTTTGTACACTGTCAGATTTTTTTTAATTTTTTAAAAAAATTTATTATTATTATTTTTTTTTAATGTGGCTCTAGTAGTAGTGGTAGTAGTAGCAGTAGTATAAGCTGCTGTTGGAAGTGTTGAGCTTCAGAGAGAGAGAGACTCACTGTCAGCAGTGTAAAGTTCACTGCCAAATGCAGAAAGAAGTAACAGTTAGCTAGCTATAACAATGCTATGTCTAGCTGTTACAAATTTAGCTAAAGAATTTGATTTACATTCAGGATTTGGAGGTGTGGTTAATGGTTTGGTGGTGAGTAGAGAAATTTGCTGTTAGCTTATTTGAACGTTGGGACTACACCCCTTCTTTAATTTCATTTAATGGTATTCATCACTTTTCGCATGAACTGGTTTTAAATTGTACGCGTAGACAAATTGGTGGTCAAAATGGCAGCTTCAACTTAACACTGCAGCTATTAGTCTGGGATATACTTTGGTAGTCAGTTAGCATGGCAAAGCAAATGAAAGATCGTGGACCTGGTCCAAAGAAATAGCAAGCTGTTAGTATAACTATTGTAAGATTTGCTGTAACCAGCTAGGCTCTAGCCCTGGAATGAAGAAATAAATAATAAGAAGAAAGATGGTGAACATTTGGTGATTTTGATGAGTCTGCGCTGCTCGCTACTTTAGCAATTGATTTGGAGGACAGAAACTATCCTGGTAGTTTGTGTTGCAGCTTATATGGACTGCAGGTGAGTTTTGTGGCCTAGGTTTGAACCATGCAGAGAAAGTGAAGCTTTCATTTCATATCAGTCTATGAGGCCACCATTTTTTTGGTGATCATCCCTACTTAGAGAGTACTACCATACTCTCTGATAACTATATAATGATATATCTTTAAATTATATAACTATATAACTGTATAACTACACAAATATATAACTATATAACTGTATAAAACTATATAACTATATATACCTATATCTATAACTATATATATATCTATAACTACAGAACTGTATATGCAACCATATAACTATATAACTATAACTGTATATAACCATGTAACTATAATTATATAACTATAACTATAATTATATAACTATAACTATATAACTATCACTATATAACTATATAACTATAACTATATAACTATAATTATATAACTATAACTATATAACCATATAACTGTAACTACACATGCACCAAGAATGCAGCACACACACATTAGCAGCATATACCCTGCATTACCCAGCCAAATGTTAATATGAAAAATGATAGAAGCCACTCAAATTTCAACCTGGTTGGTCCTTCAAATAGCTTTTAGTAGCCAAAATAGCTTTTAGTAGCCAAAACAACTTCCTTTGGGTATGACTAATACCAAACCACACATTTTGCCACACTCAAATGTGGTTAATAATGCTCACTTGGTTACTTGGACTCCATATGCCAAATTTCATCCTGATTGGTCCATGAACAAGTGTTTGGCAGGAATAGTGACGTCTTATGAGTATGGCTATAACCTAACCATGCCTACACGATTAATAATGTTCACCCAATTGCTTGGAAACCACATTCCAAATTTCAGTCAGGTTGGTATTTGATTAGCTTTTAATAGCCAAAACAGTGGGTGTGGCTATAAACTAACCTCACCCATGGGGTTAATAATGCTTTCCCAGGTACTTGAGATCACATGCCAAATTTTGGCCTAACCAGTCTCCAATTAACACACCCATTACCATGCCCACATGTTCAATAATGCTCACCTGGGTTCTTGGAGAGCTCATGCCAAATTCGGCCTTCTGGGTTTAAGTGTTTGGCTGTGATTCGTAGACACATTTGTACAAACATACTTACGAACCAAACTGTATATCCAAATTGGTTTGTGGATCTAACTCCCTAGAGTTATTTTGAAGTTGTTTTTTTGGCTCGTTTTTGCTTTACACACCAATGGGTAAAGGTGTAGCCAGGAGGAATCCCATCCATATCACTCCCAAAGTCCAGTGGTGCATGCATCATGTTTTAAATTTGTGGCTCCAAAGGTTTGTCTGGCCAAGTACCATTTTTGGCCTTTTTTTGGGCACGAGATGAACACAGAAATGGGTGTGGCCATAACATGTACTTAAAAACATCCCCCAGATTATATTAATTACAAAGATATGAGTTCACAGGTCTAACTCCATAGGTTCTAGTGTTTCTGCTGAAATACCATTTTTGACATTTTTAGCCATACACAGGGAAGGGAGAGGTGTGGCCAGGTGGGCCACAGCCCATGTTACTCTCAGAGTGAAGTCATATATGCGTACCAAGTTATAGACCTGTACCTCCAAGGGTTCGTCTGGCCAAAACACCATAGTTGGCTTTTTCTCATTACCATGGCAACCATTTTCAGGATTTCTTTTAAGCCAATGTTTTAAGTTGGGTCAAAACCTATCATCAAGCGAAGTTTCAGAGAAATCCACCCACAGGTTTGGCCAGAAGGATGGTACAAACACACAGACAAGCAGACTGACATCTCGTTATATACATATATATGTTAGTATATAGAACCTATCCGGTAAATGAACACAAAAAATATCATAAGACATGCATTCACATCAAGTTCATCAAATATAATTTGTCTCGATTTCATCTACTCCAAGTTTCCACCACGTTGAATTGGAAGAGTACATCTTAATCTAAGGGCCAGGAAAAGAATGGAGAGTCAGGAAACATCTCCTCGCCATCTAAACCTTCTTGTAGGGAAGTAATCTCTCTATCTTCTAGATCTTGCGGTGAGTGCAGGCTCTGAAAGGGGGAGGAGTTATCAGAGTGAGCAGAACGAGCCTCCGGCTCATAATGGGGGGAAGAATAGCCTAGAATAGGCAATAGTAATATATTCATGTTATGACATTGGAGGAAGAACAATGACGAGGACAAACAAGCTTCAATATGTGAGAAAGAGAGAGGGAGGAGTAATAAAACAATAACTAGCAAGAACAATTAGGTACACTATTCATAATCACCTTCAGCATAATTGTGGACCTCCACTTCATCAACCATGTCCCAGTGCCTATCCATTATGTCAGTCATCATATTTGGGGTGGTTTCCATTTCCCCAACTCCAGACACACACACATCTCTGGACTCACTTGGATCTCGTGACTCGTGTTGTTCCAGGTCACTGTCATCAGTGATCGGGTCAACATGCAACCTCAGGTGGGATTCACCAAGCACGCTGCTGTAGTCAGGCAGGTCACATGGCAGCAGCTGGGTGTGGTGGGTTGAGGTAGACCCACTTCGACATGACAGCTGATCCAGGATTCGGTTTAACCTTGGCAGCAGCTGGGTGTGGTGGGGTGAAGTAGACCCACTTCGATATGACGACTGACCTGGTGTATGGTTAAAAGACCGTAAACTTTGGTGATTCAATGCACCCATAGACTGGGAAGGGATGACAGAAGACGAGTTCCAGTCCTGGTCCCGATCGGTGGATAAGTGTGTGGCCTCTGACCTTGCACTTCCATCTTTTCTGATGTGGAACATCTCAGGACAGAACAGTTCTTCCTCTGATGCTTCCCTTCCTTCAGAGAGCTCTTGTGTTCCTCTGCCTTCTTCTCCCTGCCAAGAGACGAACTCCTCTGATGATACACTTGAATACCTACACATCACGTCAGACAGACTGCTCGAATTGGAGTCATTGTTGTCTTCTCCACTCTGATTGTCAGGAGTTTTGTCAACTTTAACCTCCTTTCCCTCTCCACCTCTACAAACATTTGCAGGGCTGTCATACGTTAGCTTGAAGTTGCATTGGATCAAGTCAAGGAACTCATCACAAGGTTTTGTTACTTCTGCTTTCATACATGGACGAATCAAAGGCTCAAGGGACAGGTCCTTCACAAGACACCGAAGTCTTCCTACTCTGTCTTCCACCTTCTGGTGATCTGTAAGAGCATCGAGAGGATCTCCTAGTACAAGGGACTGGCAGAGGGATTGCATAGATTTCAGATCTTTGGTGGCCGTAGACAGGATTCTAAGTGTGTGTAGTGCATTGTGAGGGAGTAGAGGGAGTGGAGAGAGAGGAGGGGAGGAAGAAATTAGAAGGAAAAAGCAACAGTTTGAAAAGATAAGAATGTAAATTACATGTTTGAATTGCACCACACCAGAGACATTCTGTGCACCACACTTTGTCAGAAAAAGCAGCATATTTTGTAACATGATTCATGTAACATTTTCGATAGCATGTGTTATGTGGGTAGGGTTGTCCACAGAAAAATTAAGTAGAGTGGTGATTTTAGTCACGCCCAAAACACATCCTTTTATTAATTAACCAATTTTCGTTCATTTAATGCAGTTGTATTTTTATAAGTTTTGTTTATATACGTTTATTTCAATTTTTAAATACCTCTCTTTTATTTTCAGTAGATGTAAAAGATATTTACTCAGTCATTACTGAAAACTTCAGTGAATGTTACCATGAATAAATATGGAGATGAAGACAGCCTTTTCGTGGCCCCCATTATGAGTAACTGTTTACAGCAAAACTATTATCTTCACTAGCTAGTTAACTATGACAAATTCTCACCCCTCGCCTGAACACGCATCCTTATCAGGGCAGGTAACCTCAGTTCTCATAGGGCATGGAATCACGCTTTTCCAACTTAATGTGCAAGGATTCTCAAAAGCCAAGGTCGAAATTATCGCACACTTGGCTAAGGAGAGTGTACACATGCTGCCCAACCGACAGTGTCTCATTCATCATGGAGCTCCTTACAAACTGCAACTTCAAACTGAGGACTAGTGATGGCCAAGTCAGCCACCTGAGACATCTCAACAAATGGTGTGCCGTAGGGATCCACCTTCACACCAATACTCTTCAACATCTATATTAGCAACCTCCCCCAGACAACATCACAGCTGTATGGGTATGCTGATGACCTCACCCTGCTAGTCACAGACAGGAGCTGGGTCATTGTGGAGGCTATGTTGAACCAGGACGTGCAGTTGCTTCATGATTACCTCCAGAGATGGTGTTTGAAGTTGAGCATTGACAACCCCCAAGACAACAGCATTTCACCTGAACAATAGAGACAGTCAATGTCATGTCACAGTCTCTGTGGATGGTGTCATACCATCAAACAATGACCATCCAGTCTTGCTTGGTATTACGCTCGACCGTACCCTGACCTATAAAAAAAAAACTTCTTGAAGCCCTCCAGCAGAAAGTCAACTCCAAAATGGACTCTTACGGTGCTCGGCTGACTCTAGTTAGGGTGTGCAGATATAAACATCGCAAACAGGTGCACTCGCCCTGGTCTACAGCACTGCTGAGTATGCATCACCTGTTTGGTTCCGCAGCGCCCACACAAAAAAAAGTATGTGGCACTTGATAACACTGTGTTTCATCATTGGATGCATGAGACCAACTAAGAAGGCACTTCTCCCTGTGCTATCAGGAACCACACTTCCTGACATCAGGCATGAGTTTCGTATCATGAGTTTTGCAACTGCAGCTAAGGAAAATTACCATCACCTCCTTCACTATCGCTTATCCGCTGCTACACAGGTTCAACAACTCAGATCACGTCGACCCTTCTCCTGTCATGCGGCACGCTTGCTTGAGGATGACTTCAGCCCAGAGTTGGCATGGGATGATTGTGTCAGCAATGGCTCTCCCTTCAAGGATTCTGCCTGTCCACCACCTAGCACGATGCTTCCTTCTGGTGCTGACTTACCACGAATGCAGTGGGTATGGCTGAACCGACTCCGTTCTGACACCACACGCGTTGCTAAGACTCTTAGCCTGGGGGTATGCAGGACTCATCAACCTGTACCTGTGGACGTGCCACTCAAGAGATTGCAGCATGTGGTGGTCAATTGCACTACCCTTAAGGCTCCTGGCTCTTTCTCTGCACTCCACAGCCCTGATGATTGACGAGAGAGTGGCTAAAAGACCTGAGAATAGGTATTTGACTTTTGCAAACAATTATATATACCACATCTAAGAGGCAATCGTGAAATTGCACTAAAAATCTCACCCAAATATTATCTGAGTAAGTCCAATAGCCTGCTACTTCAGCATAGACTGTTGCATTAACATACACTACTATATTAATTCATATTCTCAGTGGTGTTAGCTCCAAATCTGACAAATGATACTCAACATGGTACAATGACTATCCATGGTCAACCAAAAATGGAGAAAAAAAAGGGGGGGAGGGGGGGGGGGAGGGATTTAAAAAAATTTTAGCCAGCCAGTATCACGGTTCAGCAGTGCGCTATCGTGCTCTGGAGACAACCATGGTGTGTGTGTGTGTGTGTGTGTGTGTGTGTGTGTGTGTGTGTGTGTGTGTGTGTGTGTGTGTGTGTGTGTGTGTGTGTGTGTGTGTGTGTGTGTGTGTGTGTGTGTGTGTGTGTGTGTGTGTGTGTGTGTGTGTGTGTGTGTGTGTGTGTGTGTGTGTGTGTGTGTGTGTGTGTGTGTGTGTGTGTGTGTGTGTGTGTGTGTGTGTGTGTGTGTGTGTGTGTGTGTGTGTGTAAGGAGTATGGTAGGGTGAGGAGAAAGGTTAAATCAATAATGGCTCATACTTGGATTGTGCATTCAGAATGGACACCTGCTCCTCTGTCCAAGTAGCCACCTCTGAGAGCAGCGAACTCTTCTCTCTCTCAAGTCTCTCTATGGCTCCATTGTAGTATTTCTTCACACTCCTTTCACAGCGTCTCCTGTTGCGTGCCAACTTCAAAATAACCATGTCAACCTCTTTTCTACTCGAGGCCACCATCTCCATGTCAGCCAGAAGACCTTCTCCAGCCACCTTGAGAGCATCCAGGGGGGTCTTGGAGGCATCACTGGCCACTACATAACTATGTCCTGCGTGTTCTCCATACAACTGACAGTATGCACAGATCAATGATCGACAGTCACTGCAGTATATACGTTTATCGTGGCTGTGCTCCAAGCAGAAATGTTTGGTCTTACTTACACTTTGTGGTACACAGCCCAGCAGGGCAAAGTTTTTTGTCAATGACGACACGTCATTATTCTGCAATGGGTTGACTGTCATGCAAGTAGGGCATCGTATCTTCTTCCTGGGGGGGGAAGTGAAAGGCACTGTACGATTAGTGGTCCACTGCCGCCCACCAAAGCGGAAGTTTAGACTGACTTGCCGGTAGTCGTCATCTTCTTCCAATTCTGTATGGAGCAGTCGCTCAAGGCATTCTAATAATAGAGAAAGAAATAATATTAACATCTTTACATCTGAAGCCACAAATATAGGAGCTATCAAGCAAAAATGAACTTATCTTGTCTAAATTATTCAAAGATAACTAAATTTGAAAAACCTTCCCTCTCTTTCTCACATACTGTTTCAGTGGGAAGGTAAAGTATTATCATAACCACAAGCATTTAATCTACTGTTCTTTTTACATATGAGAAATGAATTCAACAGCTTTGTTAGCAGTGTGGTTTATTGACATAATAATCTTAACTTTGTCTGTAGAAAAGCTCAACTTCGAGACTTTGGTTAGAAGTAGGATTTACAAATAGCAGTTTAAAAACAAGCATAATTGTACAAGAAATTAGCTGGGATATTTATACAAAAATAAAATTTTGTAATTGATTCAAAAGCTGTGGTAAGGATTACAATTTTTGGGTTTCTTAAAAATTACTTAGTTGTAACCACAGGGTTTCCTTACAATAAAAGCACTTAGTTGTAACAAATTAGTTCTAATAACAAATGTTGGTGTTTCTAAATGGTAAACAATTAGTCAAAAATCCATTCTTGAGCAAAATTTATGGACGTATGCTGCCCCCCCCCCCCCCCCAACCCCAACCAATCAGAGTGTGTCTAGACCTGTGTGCCAAAGGTAAAAATCACTCCATTATTCCATGCTGCCTGGATCAATTCACTGCTGTCTTCATGGTTGGAAGCCACTGACTGAATATTACTGATGTTTTTGTTTCTTTTCTGTCTACCTTATTTTTAAAGGAGTCGTTACGGGTGTTAACCCTTTACCTACTTTCATCCCCTCCCTCTCCATATAATATATATATAGCCACCTGTCATAGCAGCCTGTAGCGTGAAACCCAAACAAATATAGTGTATCCCTCAGTTACAGCCTATAGGATATGTGCAAAATGCAGGTAAGTTCACATAGTGGCAGATAAGTACCAGCATTAGCTGAAGCTCTCAAAGAAGTTCAGTCAGCACTTAATTGCCAGAGCTGAGCTGAAAGTGGTAAGCCCAGTGATGCCAGGTGGCTATCTCATGAGCGCTGCTTGCGAGCTATTTGGCTATTCGTAAGGAGTTGCTGGCTTTGATTTGCACCATCTCTATGACACAACTGGAGATGCAGAAGCCTTAGGCCTTGCATTAGTCCTTACCTCCCTTTGTGGTATTGCTAGCATAGTTCTATTATCAAAGATATTTGACCTACTAACAAAGCTGAACTCCTTCATGCAGAGGTAAGCAGCTGACTTGAGCAGGCTACCTCTGATACTTGACAGCATAGAGAAAGAGCTGAAATTGCTCAAGGAAGATGGAGCAGATCAGTGCTCGGAAGTAACATCTACAGTTAAGTAACTTGGAGATGACCAGATTATTGTCCGAAGTGGAGAGCCCCATACACAGCACAGTTAATCTTTCCAGCGTGTACCTCAGTTTTATATCTCTGTTGCAGTACCTTATATTGATAGTTTACTCACCGACATGAAAGTCGCTTTTCTGATATGGCTGTAAAGCTCCTTGTTTCTTCTTCCATTTTCAACCCAGAATTGTTGCCATCAGAAGAAGAAGAAGGATTTTCTCAGTATGGAAAAGAAGAAATTAAAGCCTTGGCTCAATTTTATGGAAGTGAAGCAACAGTGTCCTATAATGATGAGCCCTATACTTCCCATCCTCTTCTTGACAAGGACGACCTTATAGGAGAGTGGCAGGTATTCAAAAGAGCATTGAAGCTAGAAACAGTATTACTAATGGAAAGAAAGAAAATTACAGAAGTGCCACCTATGTGGGAAGTGAAGGTACACATGGAGTGTACTGAAGCTTACACCGGGATATTTCCAGAAACATTTAAACTGTTAAACATCATTCTTGTCCTTCCAATGGGAACAGCTTTAGTTGAAAGATCTTTTAGCTCTATGAAGTGGTGATCAAAATTTGGGTTATCCTATGAGAATTCCATTGAAGGACTTGAACTTGCAGCAGTTGACTTCATGAAGTTTAGAACGTTTTTAAAGAGAAGAATCACAGGATTCAATTCTGAATATTAACTTATATGCTATTAGTGATGTAAAACATTTCCAGAATTCTGAGGGAGTGGGTTCACTTTTTGGGGGAGGAAAACTTGAATCAACTGACTTATAGTCTGACCCTTCACATTAAATTTAAAAAAGTTTGTTAAATAATGTGACTATTGGAAAATTAAAATAAAATGAGATAACAAACTTAAGGGGGGGGGGGGGGGGATACTAATAGAAGACAGATCATTTTTAAGATATTGAGTACTGGTAGGACTAGCTGTCACACAGCCCTAGGGTACTAGGGCAGGCTAGGGGTATATTTGAAGCACTGCTGCTTTAAATATGGCCCTAGCATACCCTCGTACTCTAAGGGTATCTTGACTATCCCAACTGGCGACTGCTAATCTTGATGTGAAACAGTCTCAAAGCTAAATTAACAACTTGTGAAAGCATGGAGTCCTCCTAGCATCTCCGTTGTCCTTAGCCAGTAAAAACTCTTCCTCCTCTTGACTAAAAAAATTAAAATTATTTTTTCATTTCTCATAAATTTGATAAATGCATCTTTCTAGCAAAGGGTCAGACTATGAGTTAGTTGATATGGGAACTTTTTCTTGGGGGGGAAAACATTATACAATTAATAAACATGCCAAGTTTCTGTGATAGGTTGTGTTCCTTTTCATTAATAACAACCATTGATAAAACCACAACCATAGCCACTCAATCTGAATGAAACTTTTGTGAGGACGTGCAGTGACGTGCCCTAATCAATCTCTGAAATTTCGTGAACATCCCTCCAGTGGTTTGGGAGATAGAGTCCATACATGCACACAGTCAGTCAGGCAGGCAGACAGACGGGCAGGCAGACAGACGGACAGATAGACGGATTGTGAATTATAGTAAGATAGATGACAATTTATAATAATGTTAATTTCACAATCATGTTTAGATAGTGCAGGAGTCTGCATGCATCTTTCTCTCTATCTTTAAACTCAGCTGCAGAATGTTCACACTCAGTATAACCAGACTGACCCTTTACCAAATTGCTTAGCTGGAATTTGGACTAACCTGACCTTGACCCCTTAACCATGGAACTTTCTTTTGTTCCTCAATTGATTTGGGAAAAAAAATTATTAAACATAGAATTGTTTTTCTATATATAAATAGCCCTTTATCAATGTGTATGTGTGTCTGCTCTACATTCATTAGTTCTGAGGATGATGATGTGGTTTGAAAAATTTTTTTGATAAGACAATCTGGGCATAGCAGTCAAAAGTGACAAAAAAATGGTCATTTCAGGCTGATTGATTTTGAAGCTGTGATTGAAGCAACTGTATTGAAAGCCCTAAGGGAAGAACAGAGTTGTATTGCTGCTCTTGGAAAACTTAAGCCCTGTCCACACTACAAAAAGGGTTTGCACATCTCTCCAGCAACACCTGGTTCCAAAAATTTTTCTTTTGTCCACACTAGCATAGTGCTGAACCCACTACACATTTTCCAGGTTTTGAGTGACTGAATGAATAGGTGGTTATGTGTTGGTGGCACATTCCACAATAAATATTCTTCAAGAATGAATGTTTACAGAATACAAATAAGCAAAGGAACAAGGATGGGAGGGACCTTGGCTTTGAATGCTAAATGAAGATTTGGCACAGAAAAAGGAGGAGGGGCTTTCTGGGGAAGAGGTCAGACATTGAAGAAGATGAGGACATAATTGGGAAAAAAAGATTTTTGATTTGCCAACTCTTTGTGGCTGCATCAAGAGTTGGTATTCTTTCTCATGCCCACAAAACACAGGATATGTGCACATTGGAATTCTTAACTAATGATTGATTTATGATTGGATGTTTCAACTCTCAATCCCTCGTTTATATCTCAACTTTTGGTGGGTTTTTTTTTTGGCCTGACACCCACACACAGTAAGAGGTATGGACATGCGGGACTCTGTCAAAATGTTCATGTCCACAGGAGTCTCCCCTGAAACTAGTGTCCATTCAGTCTACTGGTTCTAGCCCAGACAGTACAATCAGACAGCCTGTCTCCATCTTAACAAAGTAGTGAATTTTAAAAGCAGTCAGATAGCAATATAGAAGGAATACTCATTATCGTATCAGTTCTAACTGGTGAGGGTAGACTAGGATACATCTCCGTCCCCCGTCCCCCCCCCCCCCCCCCCCCCACTTCAACATTCCAATTCTCAACTTGCAGGGGACAAAAAAAATGTATTTTTTACTGAGATAATGCTTCAAATTAAATTGCATAAAAGCACATTATGGTTGATTGAAGCATTGCTAGTCGAGTTGAAGTAGTTAAAAAAAATTTTTGAAAACCACTTTCCCTCTTGTAACATCTTTTCAAACCATTGTGGCTATACTTTACCTCCCTGCCACCCCTCCCCAACATTTTACTTTTTAAATACATACAAAGATCCACCTTTTGAGCACAATCCACTATTATGGGGAGTATGGTTCATTTATCAGCGTTTGAATTTGAAGCACAACTTTAAGCTTAAGGTTCTCTTTAAATCTCCAAGGGGGAAAAAAATTCCAAGGGGGACAAAAAAACTCTAAGGGGGGGGGGGGAAGTCCAGGGGTGGTGAGTGCCCCCTCCTGCCCCCACCTAAAAAAAAAACTGACCCAGGATAGAAATGCCGATTCAAGAACTTTCATAAATTTTTCATTCGGTATGTACAAACATTTTACAAATTGAAGGGTTTAATAACAGAGAGTGAATCATTTGAGAGCCAAGGTTCATATTCATTCTAGAGCTGTAACAGGGATAAAAATTTTAAAAAATAAAAAAGGATGGTCATTCTGTACACTTTTTATTGCCACTTTGTCTGCCTTTTATTGCCATTTTCAATCCCTGCATGGCAACACTGCCAAGTAGGGGTGCATTAATATGAATTCCCCCCCCCCCCCCCCCCAAGCGTCTTTCTGGCCTATTGAACCAATTAATTCTTCTTATAGCTAACACACTTGTTTAAAATAACAGTTTTAAGTAATAACAATTCTTCACCTGAGCAGTAAGTGTGCCCACAAGGAAGTATCCTTGGAATAAGGTTCTTCTCGCTGTCGCTATAGTCCCGGTAGCACACGGGACACAAAGGCCCCTGAGAGGGAGAGGGGTCGCTCAGACACTCCGCCATCAAAGCCCGCTAGGTCTATTAATTTTTCTTTCTTTCTGAGATACTTCTCCCTAGAGACATACGGTGCTCGGTAACGGTGGCGTTCTGCTGGAACTGGAAAGGGTCACATGCATAGAAGCGCTGCGCAAACGCTGGTTCATCGAAACTGGGTTGCTCTGTCATGCAATAACCCATCCCCCCCCCCCCCCCCCCCCCCAATAACTGATCACCCCGATCACTTCTGATGAATGTAAGGTAACTGAAAGATATGGATTCCATCCATAATTGCCTCTGATTATGCGTCATTAGCATTAGCCAAGTATTGACATTCCTTTTCTTGTGGCAACCCAAGTGGAATAAAACTTGACCACTACAACACCACAAGGAATAACACTAGACACTGTACTAGGTGGTGCATTTATATTGTTGATCTGTTTTACACCACACCTCGTGCAATTTTTATTTCAGTGTGGCAACAAGGCCAGAAAAGGATTGAGGATGCTGGTGGTTGGGAAGAAGGAACTGAGTGAGGAGGCCTACTGCAGCTTTGAGGTACCTAGCGCTAGTACTTCATGCTCAGAGATCATCAATGGCTTCTTAGTGCCTCAAGGAGGCTCACCACTTTGTCCATTGATTCTACAGTAGAAATGTAATATTGCATTGTGCAATGTGACGTTTGATGTAGAACAACCATATTTAGTAGCATATGTCTAATAGGGTGCCTTATAAAGGGCCTTGATACTCCAGCCTTATCTCTGGACCCAGTATCAAGGCCCTTTATAAGGCACCCTATTAGACATATGCTATTAAATATGGTTGTTCTACTAGTGTGTGTGTATCCTACATGTGTGTCTTCTCACAGGGGAGGTATAGGCAGGCCAAGCTGAGCCTTACTGACAGAGATGCCCAAGTGGCCACAGTCCTTAAGTCTCTGGAGGAGAACCTGGAGCTGCTGTGTATCACAGGAGTGGAAGACAAACTGCAAGTACATATGGAAATTGCAACCAACTCTTTTCATGAAATTTTTCCAATTGTTCTTGAACACTTTTGTTTTCTCACTCCCTCCCTCCCTCCCCCCTTTTCTTTCTACCTCCCTACCCTCCTCACTCCCTGGCTAATTTCCTCCATTATTCCTCCCTCCCTTTCTCCTTAATTCCCCACTTTCATTTCTCTTTTTGAACTCTTCTTATTTCTCCTTCCTACCAACTTAACTATCCACACACACACACACACACACACACACACACCAACCTATCGCCCTACACTTTCTTCACCCTGGGCAGTATAACATCAGACCTACTCTGGAATTACTCAGAAATGCAGGCATGAAGGTGTATGTGTTTTTGGTTGTCAACTCCCATCCCTTTCCCAATGGACGTACACTTTCTCTTTTTTAAGGTGTGGATGTTGACTGGGGACAAGCTAGAGACAGCAACAAGCATCGCTGTCAGCTCCAGACTTGTGTCTCAAGCACATCCTCTCTTCTCCTTCAAACAGGTGCACTTTTTGATGGCTCCATTGCACGAATGTTGTAATGACATTGTGTGTGTATTTGTGTGTGTGTACATTGTATGATGAGCGTGCGTTTGTGTGTGTGTGTGTGTGTGTGTGTGTGTGTTTGTAGGTGGTGACACGCTCTGAAGCACACACTGAACTCAACAACTTCAGAAAGAAAAGTGAATCAGCTCTCATCATAACAGGAGCAGCTCTTGAGGTAGATATGTACAGTGAGTGTGGGTGCCTGTCAATCAACATGTAGGAACCTTTCAGTTATGTTGCTGGATTGCAAGGGAAGGGTGTGTGTTTTTTTAAGTTTTCCTTTCTTTCCTTATTTTTTAATTATGTTTGAAGACATTACAAGTATAGGTGTCCCACCTTCATATTTTTGTAGCATCTACTAATTAAACTTGTGATCATACAATACAACATTCAAATCCTCTGGATCTGCTTGTATGCCCTTTCCACGTCATCAGATATTTCAGGATATGCTGTGACTGTCTCTATTCGGTTATAAACACTCTTTTCCTTTTTTTTTCCTCCTCCCCATCCCCATCCCCCTCCTCCTCCCCCTATTCCAGCTCTCTCTGGCCCACTATGAGCAGGAGTTCATGGAGCTGGCCTGTGGGAGTCCAGTGGTGGTGTGCTGCCGATGTTCCCCTACACACAAGGCCCGTGTGGTGGAGCTACTCAGATCCCATGTCAAGAAGCCAGTGGCAGTCATTGGGGATGGGGGGAATGACATGAGCATGATCCAGGCTGCCAATGTGGGCATAGGGATCATGGGCAAGGAGGGAAAACAAGCTTCCCTGGCAGCCGACTTCTCCATCACAGAGTTCCATAACATTGGACAGTTGTTTCTCTGGCACGGCAAACAGGTTGGTATAGGCAGAGACTGCACCTGTTGGGGATGTGTGTATTAGTATTAATCTTATAGCGAGACTTCAATCCTTTCATTCTGTAGTTAAAGCAGTAACAACAAATTCAGTGTGCACACACACACACACACACACACACACACACACACACACACACACACACACACACACACACACACACACACAGTTGTCTAATTTGTGAGGTGTCATGACCACTGTTTGAAGATAGCAGCTGCTCAGCTCTTGTCTTGCACTCTGACCTCCCCCTCTGCAGCTATAAAAGGTCAGCTGCTTTCAGTCAGTTTGTGATCCACAGAGGACTCATCATCTCAGTCATGCAGGTAAGGGACGACATCAGAGTCTGGCTGATGACCAGTACCTGTCATGTTGATACTGCATACACTGAGTGGGTATAACCCACACCTGATGTGTGTTTGAATCCTCTTCCTCTAGGGATAATATGCATTAGTGGTGTATTAATTATTCCCGTCATTTTTGAATTTCCCCCCCCCCACCCCCGAAAAATAATAATAATGTGTGTATGTGTGAAATTACTATATTTGGTGCTTTCATTTTTGGCACTGATGTTTACGTCATTCAGCAATTGATATAGCCTCTTCAGACCACAACACATTATTTATTACAAACTAGATGCAATATTGAACATCCTGTTATGATGCTGGAGTGGACCTGTGTATCGTCACAAGGTAATTGATTAAATGGAGACAAAAGTGTTCTCAGTACTCCATTAAGCTTGTACCAAGTGTGGACTAACCTTGACAGCAATGTGCCCTCCAACACCTGAAGACTTCACTGGCTGGCCCGACCTGCTGTGCTCCAGTTCTGCTAAGTGCTGAGATTTTAGCTATTAAAACAGTCAAAAAAGAAATGTCTCCACTCTCTTTTTATATTTTCCTTCTATTAGAGCTGCGTAGGATTAACCATGTGTCTGAATGTTGCCATGGTGATGGTGAACATCTACATGTGTGTAATGTAGAAAGTAACCATGTAAAGTGAAATATTCAAAATGCATTGGTTAACTCACCCAGAAAGATACAATGATATCATAAGATTAGAACTGTTTCAATATAGCCTCACTCACAGCTGACAGTGCAAAACAACCTAACCACATGTAGCAGTTGGATGAGGGAAGGAATAGCACATACAATGTTTCCTTTGGATTTTAATAATTTGCTTCACTCTTTATTCCTTGTCTTGATGGACATTAGTTTTGTTGTTGTTTTGGGCTAACCTTTATTGTTAACTTTTGCTTTCTTTCTCCCCAGGCTGTTTTCTGTGCCATGTTTTACTTTGCAGCTGTTGCTCTGTATGAAGGTGTACTCATGGTGGGGTAAGTGTGTATGAAGCACTCTACAAATTTAGAATTTGTCCTCACTACAATCTACATTGGATCATATTTTTTTACACTCAATTCAATTCCCTTTTGTTCCCAAACTGTTTGTCGCATGCACAAAAGATATTTGTCATACTGCACTTCCACACGTATAGATCAAACAGTATGTCCATATTCACATTTACACTCATTGTATATAGTAATTAGATTGGACCATGTTCTTTTGCTAAATTGCTTGTGTAATTAAATACAAAGAGGAATGGATTAGTCACTGTGCTGTTTCTTTCCTTGGTTTAAACTTACATTAGTAGCGATTATCATGGGAGGGGTGGGGGAAATGATGTAATACACTCTTCACCTGTTATTCATTGATGGGAAGTTGTTGTTGTTGTTGTTGCTGTTGTGTTAGTACCAAGAGTAGCAGTATCTGTGTGGTGTGTGGTGTGCAGGTACAGCACTGTGTACACAATGGCTCCTGTCTTGTCACTTGTGCTGGATGAGGATGTGTCAACAGATGTGGCACTCACGTACCCTGAACTCTACCAGGAGCTGATGAAGGGACGCTCACTCACTTTCAAAACATTCTTCATTTGGGTGTTCATCAGCATATACCAAGGTGTGTGTGCGTGTGTGTGTGTGTGCGTGGGTATAGTGCACACCTATATGATACACTCGTCAGCCCAAGTTTAAGCTCTCTTTAAACAACTATGCTTCTTGCTCCACTAAAAATAACATATCTGGTTGGCTCTGCTCCACCTTGGCCCAAGCTGTGGTTCCTTCACTAGCCAAAGCCAAGTTTATCCGGCATTCAATCCCCTTTCCCCCCCCCCCCCCCCCCTTCCGTCCTGGTGTAACCACACCCATTCACTCTTGAGAAAGTGTTTATTCAACTGACAGTGAGTCCAGTTCCATTTCATAATGAATGTGTGTGATGACATAGAGGGAAGATTGATTGGTTGATGTAATTCGATTCTTTTTTTAATTTTCAAATTTATATATTTCGTGACTATCTTTTGCTGCTTTTACTTTGTGGAGCTCTGACATGACTCTGGTGTGTGGGTCTGTGTATGTGTGTGTGTGTGTGGATGTGTGTGTGTGTGCGTGCGTGTGTAGGTGGAGTGATCATGCTGCTGGGCTTCCTGCTGTTTGACGCTCTGTTCATCCATGTGGTGTCCATCACCTTCTCAGCTCTGGTGCTCACGGAGCTGCTCATGGTGGCCCTGACCATCAGGACCTGGCATGGCCTCATGCTAGCTGCCGAGCTATTCAGCATTGCTGTCTACATCACCTCTCTCATCATCCTCAAGGACTTCTTTGGTGATCATTAATTAGAGGGTCAAACTTCCTGAGAAAACAGATTGTCGTTATTTTGGGGTGCTGGGTCGATGTGCATTATATATTTTCTATATGTCTTGCAGATATAAATATACATGTTTATATGCAGTATTTTATACAGTATGTGGGGGTACGTCCTACACCTAATTTCAAAATTCTCCTGTGAGAAGTAGCATGTCCCCCACCCACCCACCCCCCTATCCTTCGCAAACCAATCCAGTGTACATATGTTATTAGTATGTAGCTAAGACGTGTAAGGTCAGGTGTTGGCCATGCTAACCCTAGCCCTAACCATTTTGTTACTTTATGTCGTTCCTCTCAAACTCTGAAGCCATTACTGATATTAGTCCCTGAAAGGTTAATTTATGCTGTGATAACTGTAAGTATGAATACATTCCTGCCAACCATCCCAGATTTTTCTGAGATTATATCAGAAAACTGGGGTATGCTCCTGGTATTCAGGAAAGAGACTTCAAACTCCAGGATTCAGGTGCTGATTGATATGCCACAGAACAGACCTCTATGGCTTTGCATATTTTGCTAAATGTTTGAAATTTTGGAGTTGCTATAACAATCATTGACCTACAAACTTTGCTGAAGCTAATCAGACTACACACACTTTGCTCACTGCCTTGGAGATCATGATAATGAATTTTATTCCAAATTTGTGGTTTGAAATCAGCATAAGCAAGATCTTTTACCAAGCTGTTTCGATCATGCTCAATCTATTTTTTTGGATGCAATGTTATCACTGTGCAATGTATTGAACAAGCTGATCTATACTGATCGTCAGTGCCTCCAGAGCAGTGGTCTTGTTCAGACTGAGCTGCTCGATACAGATAGATAACATTTAGAAGCCTCATAATCCTTAATGGTGGTTTGCAAACTAAACTATGGCTGCAATTCAGATATTATATTTTGTTTGATTTTATTATATATAGTTGGAACAAGTGGTAAAATGAAGGGAAATGAAGGCACAGCTTAAAGAAATGTGCCCTGCCAAGTTGAGGGTCTGTGAATAGCATGTGCACCAAATTCATTTAAGTCAATATTTTAATAAATGTTTTTCTACAGACACTTTATTTCTGCTAACATTTGGATTTGTGTGGAAGACAGTTGTCATGACAGCAGCCAGTTGCATTCCTCTCTTCATTGCTAAGCTGATGCGGCAAATGTGTGCCCCCTCCAGCTACACCAAACTGCTGAAAAAGAACTCAATGTTCAGAAATTGCTTTCGACTTACTTGTTAGTAGTGTTCTCTTATTTCGATAGATTTTTACCACAGAAGGTTTCACTTGGTACAATGTTCATCTATTTATGCATAAAAAAAGATTGTTTATTTCTTTTTCTCTCTCTTTTTATGAAATTATATGTAGGGTCTATACTATGCATATATATATATATATTCGCAGAGTATGGTTTCACTTTGGATCACATATAGAATCGCAGTGTGAACACACTTAACTCATAAGTTAATACCAAGGGGGGAAAATTATTATAGTAACAAGAATTTAAAGTAGTGCAACATAAATGAGTAAGAGAAATTTAATTGAATTATTGAAGATCTTCAAAGAAGAGGATGTTTATGTCACATTGTTGGGTGATAATATTGTAAGCTTGTTGGTGCATCTTGTTCTGCATGCAGCTATGTTTAACATGGCACATGTTTCAATTGTGGTCATACTTTGTGGCAGCGCAAGTAACACAGAAATCTGAACATAACTTGATTAACTTTACCATACAGTTGAATTAATGCCCACTGTACTGCTTTTGGTGCTGTTGATCTTTACCAGTTTTTCCATGTGCTTTTCGGTCATCTTGCTATTATTGTCTGGGAGAGCTACCACAGTGACGCAAGCTTTTGCAGGGAAGTGACTCAATATAACTTCCTACAACTTTATATAAAAAAATATGTATTTATAGAAGAAAAAGTGAAAAAAAAAGGACTTTACTACTTGAAGGACATTTCCTTGTAACAATAATAAGGTGTAAATAATAATAAAAAATAATTTAAAAAAAGGGTCATGACTGTGTGCTTGTGGAACTGTGCTTTAATGCTGTATATTGTACAGACTGCTTTACTTAAAAGTTTGTTTGAGGTAACTGATTAAAGCAAGTGAAATCTTTATTGATCCAAGAGAAGAAATTTATAACAAAAAGGATGGTCCAAGAATTCATGCGTAATGATGACATCAGAAAATAAACCAAAACAACTTATAGCTACTATATTATGCAAACTAAACAAGTTTAATTTGTTTCTGCAGCAGGATGCTAATGGTTGAATAAAAAAGCTAGGGTTTTTTTGTTTTGTTTTTATTTAAAATCCCACTAGATATAGTCTACACACAAAATTTTTACAGTCTCTTTGGGTCAGCGCTGGGTGTGCATTTGTCTTGGGGGGAATAATCTGAGAAAAGAAAAGAGGAATTCAAATTTTTCTTTATAAAAAAATTAAAAAAATAAATAAAAAATTAAAAAAGGGCCTGAGAGACCATGGGCAATGATTAGGTCACAGGTCTCCCAAGTTTAAAGTTAGTGGTTTGTACCCTGGACTGGGATTTTTTTTTTCCCTTTTATTTTTTGGCCCTTCCCCCCCCCCCCCCCCCCCCCACATACACACCTTTTCCATCCTTTTCTTTTTTCACACACACACACACACATATATATACACACATCCTTTTCTTTTTTCACACACACATATATATATATATACACACATCCTTTTCTTTTTTCACACACACACACACACACACACACACACACACACACACACACACACACACACACACACACACACACACGATTTAAGTAGTACAATGCACAATCTACTTTCAGTTGGGAAAGAAAAAAAAGCAAAAACTGGTATATATCTAATACATTAAGCAAAGTGAAATGGTTTGGTACTGCAGGAAGCCAAAAAAATTGCCCCTGGGAAGGTTTTTGGCTAGTACTATACATTGTCCATGTTTCTAGGCAGCAGGGTTGCCAGGTTAAGCTGCAAAATTTGGACAAATACTTAAAAACACAACCTCCCACCCCCCCCCCCCCACCCCAATTTTATCTGTAAAAAAGTTTGAAATTATATGCCAACTTTTTATTAGTAGGACCATACCTGCTGTAATTCAGGTGCCAATAAAATTTAAGCAATATCAAAACTCAAACTTGATTTTTTGAACCCCCAAATTGAGTCTAGCACATCTTCCAGAAGTTTTGGCTATTTATGATGAGCAACACATTGCAGGTGCTTTAATTTCAGTTTGTGGTTAATGAAGTTTCTCAAAAAAAAAAAAAAAAAAAAAAAAAAAAAAAAAAAAAAAAAAAAAAAAAAAAAAAAAACCAAAAAAAAAAAATGAAGACAAAAAAAATAATAATAATAATAAAAACCCAGGAAACCAAATGGCTTAGTAAAAAAAATGTATTGAGAGCTGCAACAGATCTTCAGGAATCAGCCCTTCACACATGCCAATGATCAAAATAGTTCCAGAGAGAGCAACTGTTTGATGCCAACTATTGATTCCTTAGTAGGCGACATGCCTGGAACTGGTCCTAATTATTTTTATGGATCTTCTAGTCTTGTTTTTGAACTTTGTCCATAAAACAGTATATTCGAAACTTTCCCCTCTGACTTTCATTTGTCTGTAAAGTCAATCTATCACACCACAGCAATGCATTCAGTTTATGTGCACATGCGCAGAGATTATTCTGTGAGTTGGTGGTAAATTCGGAATCCGTCATTTCATTCCAACTGTTGTTGCGGTACCTCAAAACCTCTGACCAATGGAAGGTGTTGGCTGTGAAGAGCAGGAAGATGATCAAATTCAGAATGTGAGCGAACTAGTAAGTGTTACCGAATTATAACGCAAAGCACCAGCTTATTCATTTTCCAATTCCTGCAGGCCTCTCTGCTTGAAATCCTAAAAGAAAATTTGTATTCCCTTTTGGAAGAATTAAATGTGGTCCAAGAGACTATTTCAAATTTTCTCCTGCAACACAAGAATAGCTCTGGAGCCACTACTACCTATCTCTCACAGCAGCAGCAAGAAGAATTAATTAACACTGATATTCTGGGAGATGTCAATATGTTGGCTCAGTGTACAGGAAGACTTAAGGATGTGGACTGCCTATCATCAAACTCGCAACATATAGAAATATCTTGGGAAGAAATAATTCCACAACAATATCTTATAGTCACCGAGGAGAACAGTTGTGCTACTGTTACAGAGGCTACATGTATAATACAGTCCTATCCCTTTTCAGATTCCAGCAAGGCCATTGAGTTGTTCACTAAGGAGCCATCTCTTTTCAAAGACATGTCAAATAGTGACCACAACTTGAAAAATTTGCAAATTTCAACTAATTTAATGTGTTCAGAGACAAGCAAGGGTGACCACATAATATCAGACTTGGCCATATTCTCATGTGACAACACCCACTCTGACTTAACCACACCCCTTTGTGACAATATATCTAACAAAAGCACAACCACCATGCCAACACCATCTACCTCTTCCAGTGTGGACAACAAAGCTCTGCAGCACTCCCGGCCCTCATTGGTGCAAGTCAGCAGATCTGACCTGGACAGACTCACTGCAGAAACCATGATGCTGAAGGAGTGTTTGCCAATGGTGGTGAATGCCCAGTTTATATCTTGTGTTGGCCATGTCCCTGTGTTGGAAGAGAGGTTAACTCAGGCTAGGAGGGAGAAGGAGAATGTGGAGCAGCAGTACAAGAACCTCTGCAGACGTAATAACTTACTAATGGTGGATCTTGAAGAAGGAAGGAAGGACTACTTTTCAATTAAGGTAGGAATAAATGCAACCTCAAATATCCATAGCTATTTGTTAGTCAGTTTAATTATCATATGTCATAGTGGTAGAGAATATTGGGACCAAACGGTTGCATCGAGTCAAATTATAATGTATGTCAAATAATTTGGTTCTCTGTGTGTGTGTGTGTACATATGTTCTCCACTCCAAAAAATACAATAGTTTACATATATTAAGGTTGCCAGTTGCACCTAAAGGCAACTTCTTCAGTTAATATCTGCTAGGTGGCTTTCTTAGTCCATATGTACATTAATTAGTAACTCCTGCTATTTTTGCAAGTAGTGTACATGTGTGTATGTAGCTGTGCTATATACTATCTGAACAAATTACATAACTCCTGTCAGAAAATCATAAATGAGTCTAAGTGGAAGGAAGCCTGGAAGCAAGGAAACTTGTGATAGAATGGAAATATCAACACAGCTCAGGAGTACATGATGTCTCTGTCATGGCTGAACAAATTTTCATGAAACCTTGCAGACATGTTCCTTTGGTGCTAGGTTAAGTAATAATCTTTTTTTTTCTTCCTTAAATACCGAAAGTGGTGGACCTGAAGAATGAATTTTAAAAGTTTTCAAATTATTAATGGTAACTCGTGGGGATCACAAGAACACCATCAGAACAACTTCAATCACACATTCCTCCCTGAGCTATGTGCCCCTGTCCATCCAATTCATGGATGGTGCTAACAAGCGCTAATAGTGATTTACGCTGTTCTTATGCAGAGTGAGATGAGGGAGCTGAAGGAGGTGCTCTCCCAGCAGGCAGACTACTGCTCCTCCATGGGCTCGGCCTGCTGCATGCTCCTGTGGCAAGTCTCACGCCACGAGGAGTGCATCCAGTCCATCCTCAGTGGAGTGAGTCACTCATGGACAGACAGAATACTGGAGCCCAACCTGTCCACTTATGCTTGTCTTAACTATGACCAGTGTTGTTTAAGTATTTGAGATAATGTACAACTAAGTTGGTTGGGAATAAATGAAATTTTGTATGCATTTAGGAGATCAAGTATTTTAAATTGATCTAGGTTGTATGTAATGTAATCCATTCTATATTTATGACTACATCTTAAGTACGAATAAGTTGAACTACAATAGTTATTATTTCATAAAATAGGGCATCTCTGAATGTCATCTGAGATTGTACAGGATTGGTATATATTTAGAGTTCAAGTGGATATATTCGATGTCTGAACGCTATCGCAGTGTGCCTGCCCAAATGCCATGCAGTATACTGCTCATATTGGGTGTGGGTGAGATCATTTCCTGCTATACAAGCAAGGACCAGCATCCCTAATCCTAAACTACTGCCCAAATTTAGTCCCTCTTCTTTTTTTGTCATCGTGAAGCAGGATCAGTCTATTCCAGCTTAAATGTGTGAGTCTTTATTTGCAGGTCTACCAAATAACACTGCCCCCTAAGTACAGTTAAAAACCTCATGGCAAATGCTTCCCACAGCTATTATATAAGCTCATAACTTTTTCCTTCACCATAACAACTAATTATGTTTCCATCAGTCAGGGGCTCACATGACCTCTCTCAATATATGTGGTGCAAATAAATATGGTGATCCTTTCCTTTCAATAAAGTCATGTGTCCGGTCTGTTCATTACAATTTGGAATACATATATGAAGAAAAAAGAAAAAGTAATATTGGCTATTTAAAAAAAAAAAAAAAAAAAAAAAAAAAAAAAAAAAAAAAAAAAAAAAAAAAAAAAAAAAAAAAAAGGTCGGAGTGGAGTGGGGGAAAAAAGGAAAAAATTTTTTAGGTACATCTTGGTCTGTAAAGTAATAATTTTAACTCTAAAATTCAAGCCAATAAAAAATATGTATTATCCCCATCCAAACGATGTGATGTAGTGGATATTTTACAGGTGTATATAATCACTTCTAAGACATGTCACACCCCCAGTGAGCTCATTCATGTTACTCTGTGCACTAAACTACCCTCAAAGCAAGTTACACTCTTGCCTTGTTCTACAAGTAAATATATTGATGATTGTAACATTGTGCGTCTCCCAGGCCAAGGTAAAGGAGTTCCTGGAACTAGCGGGAAACACTTTGCTGAGTTTCCTGGATGCCTACAAGGACTCTGCCTTACCAGAAGAGTCGAGCACTGAGTTACAGTTTGTGCTGGCTCTCTCTGGCACAATAACCAGTAAGGATTGCCAAATACATGTCTCCCACCCACCCACCCCACTCTACCACCACCTCCATTCACTAGTTTATATCATTGTTATATTGAAATGCTATGGAATGGAAAAGAAGGGAAAAAATTGCTAGCATGGCATGCAAATTTTTATATTTAGTACCTTCAAAAGCAATGAGAATTTATTCACACTTGGTTAAGTCTGTCACATTAATGAAAATATCCACGTAATTTTTCTGTGAATTGAAATCAATTCTATTTCAACTTTCCAGTGAATTATGTATCTGTTAGCAAATGTAATATTTTATCGGACGTCATCTGAAAAAAAATCAGACCTGTTTTATGGAAGAAAATCCAACTTGGATTGACAGAAACAAATGACCTATTTTGACTGGAAACTGTTGATTATTAAAAAAAACAAACATGTACCAAATTTGTGTGTTCCTGCTGCTGCTCTCCTATCTGACATTCCGACAATGTAGTCAGCACATCTTTTACCCTTTATCAAGTGGAACCCGAAATTTTATTAAAAAAACTAGCAGTTTTGGTTGTTGTTTTTTTTTGGAATTTCTGAACCAGAATATATATATATATATATATATATATATTATATATATATATATATATATATATATATATATATATATATATATATATATTTCGGGGCCTTAGGGAACATTCATGCACAAAATTTTTTTTATTCTTTTTTTATTATCATAATCAGTCCACATATCTAGGAGGAATTCCTGGAGATGCAGACAGATGGACAGAAATTGTTGATTTATCCTTTGGATTTCACATTAATCATGGTTGTTATGCATGCATGTGCTGTTGGCTCCACCATGTGTGTTAATAATCTTAGTTTACTATTCCCTGGCCTGTGGGTGACATTAGTCCTTCTGTTTCCCCTCCTTCTGGCAGACATAGCCGCCTCTACTTATGGCAGGGACTACTTGGCCAACTGTGAGGATGGGAGGAAGTTGATTGACACACTCTGTTCAGTGGCGGCCTCTACTCCTTTCCAGAAAAACTAGTAGGTTTGAAGTAATCTTTGGCCCCACAACTAATGAAAGCATTAATAGTAAATGAAAGAGGGAGGAGGTCGTGCACATAATATGATATGACATTTTGGGCATTGGTGTGCTCCACTTCTTTCTCTCTCTCTCTCTCTCTCTCTCTCTCTCTCTCTCTCTCTCTCTCTCTCTCTCTCTCTCTCTCTCTCTCTCTCTCTCTCTCTCTCTCTGTGCATATTTTAAAAAATATATGCATTATTGAGGTGATGAGTTATAAGGCTGGATAATAGTAAATGTGTTTAGTTTGATGTCTACATATGAGAGCGCATTTAGTTCAGTTAATTTTTTACTCTTTTTTTTTTTTTTTATCCTTTTTTTTTTTAAATAATTTTATTCATCTCTTATTTTTAAATTTGTTTCTTTTTCGCATAGGACTAATTTTCCCTTAGTATTTATAAAGACCACATTTAAAAAATAATAATAATAAATAAATAAATAAAAATAAAAATAAATTATTGTAATCACACTGTAGTGTATGAGATAATTAACTTTATTTCATGACCATTTTGTGTACAGTAGAAACAAGTAATTGTGTCTGTGTGTGTGTGTGTATGCATGTTTGTGTAGCTGCAAGCTCAGGAGTCTACTTCTAATGGCGCTGTACAACATCAGGTAAGCATTGAATCTCTCACTATATCATGATCAGGGTTTGTTACTGTTTTTTTTTTTAGAGGGCTGGGAGGTTCCCTTGGATTTTTTTCGTGGCACCCCTCCCCTTAGCGATTTAAGGAGATCAAATTTAAGCTTCAAGTTCAAACACTCAAACTCTGAACCATATTCCCTGTGGTTGTGGTTTAATACTCATAAAATAGATCTCTCTGTAATTTTTTTTTTTTTTTATATAGAGAGTGAGGTGTAATGACAGTGGCTTAAAAATGTGTTACAGGTGGGAAGATGGTTCCAGCTACTTTTTTTTTCCCTCTGATTTTTAGGAACTAACCTTTTTAGACAAGAACAAAATATCTGAAGAATGCACAGCAGCACTTAAAGGTTGATTGGAGTATTGATAAGGTTTTAGAATTGTTGGTTTGGCCACAAAACCACTCCTATGTGGCTGCGGTCCAGAAATTGTGCGCTCAAGGTTGAAGCTCAATTTTGATAATTTGGTCCTTAAAATTACTTTGTTTCACTGTTAGAATAAATTACATAATGATTATGTGAACAATAAAGTATCGATGTGTTTAGATCATGTACTCATAATAGTTTTATATGACAATCAGTCACAGCTTTCTGTTCCAGACATCCATGATCTCTTCCAAGTCTTAACAGATATTTCTGCTGAGACCATCATCATTAGTTGTGATCAATTTATCTCTACCAGATGATTTCTGAGTTATGTACTTCATTTTAGTTACATACTTGGGAAGGACATCTCTTCTATGTAGCTCTATCCTTGCCAGATGAAACTGTCATGATAATGAAGGTTCATTCTACTGTACATTGTAAAAAAAAAGTTCCCTGATGATGGACCAGCTGGAGCATCTGTTCAGAAGCATATATGGGGAGACAAGGATAGACAGCCTTTACTGCACTTGCACTAACTTGGACATATCTGGGAATGAACTGACCTTTGCAGCTTCATTCATATAGGGACAGGAGCTACATGAGATCCAACCCATGGCTGTGGCTATTGTGCTGATTCATACTGGGCACATGCACACCCAGAAGGATGGCCAATGCCTGATGCCCTCAACTGTGGAGTTTTATTATTGCATAGCAGTGCTGTAGGAGTGAGCATGCACTCTGAGCAGATTCAGCAGTGTTGACTAGTCTTTGTATGCGACAAGCTTGTTGGGGCTTTCCCCTGGAGCTGGTCTCAGGCAGTACCATGTCATTATAGTGTGCCAATTTTTTTCTTCTTTTTTTATGTTTAAAACTTGTTTTACTTGTTTGTTGTTTCTTTTTGGTTGTTTTTTTTTTGTTTTTTTTTGTTGGTATTTGTTTCTTTTCAGCATCAACATCCAAGGAATTCACTACCTTACCAACAGACCGAAATTTGTCTCAGAGCTAACTTGGTTGCTTCATGGTAATATAGTCACTAGAAAGAGCAAACATTTTAACACTTGATATTGTAAACATTGCTATTGTAGGCATTTATTATTGTAAATTTTGTACTTAACACTTTTTACTGTAAACATTGCTATTGTGAAGAATTGTTATTGTTGTTCTTATAGAGGAAACGGACACTACCAACAGGCTCCATGCACTCAGGTAAACAGGATGTTCTCACTGCCAATCTTAATCTTTAATTTACCAACTAAAGATCCACTTTAATTTATTTTTATTTTTTAAAGAGCTGTTATATTATTTGGTGAAGTTGGAGCACCTCATTTTGATCCCTCCTCCTCCCCCCCCCACCCCCATTAATTTGAATACCATCTATTGCATTGTTTCAAATGTCAAGTAGGTGCCAAACATCATTGCAATAAACGTACAATACTCCGAAAGTATCTGTAAAAATAAGGGAAGGTTGGTGTATTAATTTCTTGGGTATCTGTAAAACTAAGTGAAGGTTGGGCTATCAATTTCTTGGGTATCTGTAAAACTAAGGGGAGGTTGGGCTATTAATTTTTGGTGTATTTTATTTTTGTTGTTTTTGGTTTTTCCCTAGATTATTACAGTCCATCATTCTTGAGCAAGGGAATTCAGGTTTCATCCAGGAAGACACTTTTATTCCACTTGTGCAGCAACTATCTACTGATCTCAACACTGAAGTATGTAATACATGATAGCACAAGATGCAATCACTATGGCAATAATGACATGGAGCATTAGTTCAGTATCAATGGAGGGAGGGGGGGGGGGGTGCATTGATCAAGGATGACTTAAGGTTGTCTATATAATTTAATGCAATAAAATTTAAAGACCTCAGAGTGGCCATTTCGATGTCTCTCTAAGTACACAGGGAAAGAATGAGAGAGAGGGATTTCCAATATAGGGATCAAATATTTGTCTGCTTTATAGTGTTTGGGCCATAGTAATAGTAACTGATTTTTTTTTCCTGTTTTATTATTAATGTTCAGGTTCGTAATATAGCAACAGAGCTCCTCACAGACATTGCGTCGCTACGTACAAAGATCACACAACATTCTCCAATAAATTTGACTACTTATGGCAGCAATTAATACAGTCCTCTATATGCATAATTATACTACAATCTTTCTCATGTATAGAGACAGTTCTCAGCATAACACTCAGACTTGTGATGGAGTGGATCTCAATTCTACTCCAACATTTGGAAAGGGTTGTCAATGCCTATCACTGTGTTGTACACTGACCTTATTGTAACAGATCTTTAACTTATGTACAATGTTAATGTGAAATATTATACAATACAATAAAATGTATCATAGGGAGAAAGAGTTGCACTTTTTTTATCAGGGATCGTGTGTGGCTTTCAGCAATGTTCGGTTTAATGATCCTGTTTGGGCCACCATATTTATTAATTGATATATCAGCCTAGCTATTGTAACTATCTGATTTTACTATATATTCTATTCTTTGTTTATGCACTTATCACAACTGTAACCACACCCACCCCATATTTAACCAATATCAACATACATAAAAAGCGGTACACTCAAGTTCTCTTTTCATGTGTTGCCTGTGGTATCTCTCTCTCTCTCTTTTCCCCCCCCCCCCCCCCATCTTAAGATGCTTAACTTATGTACACTATTGATGTGTAATATTATGTGTAACAACTGAAGTTCTTTGTGGATACTATCTATTTGTGGTCTAAATTGTAGTATGAATTCTATAGATGTCACATGATATTACCTCACAGGATGTATGACGCAGACTAGTATATATATATATATATAGATATATATATATTGACCCTGACACCATTGTATTGTTCTGTTATGTTGGAATTGAAAAGAATAAGATTTGTTGAACTGCTAAGAGTGTTTCATATGAGATGGACATTTCTTTGTAATAAAAATATTTGTTAACAATAATCAAGGCATCATACTTTTTAAAAAAATTTTTTTAATGTCATTAGTATATTTGTGGAACTACAGGTATGTGCTATACTCCAGTCCATTGTAGCTAAAGGAATTTTCTTTGGTTAGAAGGTTGAGATGACCAGATCGAAGCCAGTGAAATCATTATTTAGTTTACATGCCACAATTGTACATTAATGCTCCAGTTATGTTTCTGTGCATTAATTTGTAATTATCTATATCTGTGGCAACACTTCCCCCTTTCCATATCGTTATTTGAATGAGACGATGTATGTCTCAGCTTTATAGCCAAACGGCTGAATGGATTTTGATGAAAACCGGCATGATCCTTGGGTACCTAGCAAGCACTGTAAAGAATCCTGACTGTGGCCCTACTGGTGAAGAAAAATGAAATTCAAATTTTCCATAAAAAAATTTCCTATAAAAACGTGGCTTGTTAGAGCACATGTCTCTCAAGCTGAAAGTTGGTGATTCAAACATTAATTATGTTGATTTTTTTACCCCTTTCTCTTTTTTTTCCTTTTATTTATTTCCTTTTCTTTATTTCCTTCTTTCCTTTCTTCAGTGTTTCTTCCCCCCCCCCCCCCCCCCCTCTCTCTTTTTTTTTTTTTTTTTTTTTTATATATTATTGTATTCCTAAGAGTGTGGAAGGAATCAAACTCCTTACCATAACAGATCCATTCCAATTGCCATTGTTCTTGCAAAATACATCTAAAGAGACAATATCTGTCCTTTCCACCATTCTTCACAAGCAACAGTGCAAATGGTGGTCAACAATTGTATATAACACATCACATGTACACACACAATGCCTGCTGTAAAATGCTGACCACATCAACTGAACAGCAAACACCTCAGCATTGCCAACCATGCAAGCAAAGATGCAAATTGGAAAGGAAAAAAAACAACAACAAAATATCAGAAATGTAGAGAATGAAGAAAAAAATTTTTTATGCATCTTCATTGGAATTCAGATATCGCCAGACTACCACTCTCTAGTCATATCAGTTTCAAATTTAGTTTCTGAAGTCAATTTCAATGTAGTCTGACTTGTAGACACAGATTAGCCATGTATTGAATGAACTTTATGTGCTCCATTATTATATGTTGATATTTTATTAACTTATGTAATGAATGGACTTGATCACATTTTGTTACATAAAATAGTCATCAAATCGTAATTGTGTAACTTAAATAGTAATTTTGGTAAGATGGAAATAAAGGGTATCATTACGTAAGAAATTACTAAGTGACGAGTGTTCTATGAAATGAGTACATATTCCATACTTGAAATTTCCAAATACTCCTATATACATGTAAGGTTTCCCAGGCTTACTCCATTCTCTGGTAATAGTGTGTTGCATATTCTGTCCTCCTTGTTGATGGAGGAGTTCTATAGTGAACGTTGCCTGTGCTGGCCACTTCAGCTGGTGATCATACTCTCCTGGCATGGCCCATATGTCCACACGTAGAGCCTTCCCACATCCACCAGCACGACCATTAGCAGCTATGCCTATGCAGAACTTGTACCCACATACATGCGTATACATGGCTGGACTCTTCCAATCATATATTTCGTCCTTTGCTTTCTCTTTGATGAAGTTTTCCATTGCAAATGTTCTCTTTAAAATGAAATTATCTATAACCACATCTGCTTCATTCTGTTTTGATTTTTCTAATAGAAGCTGTTCAAACTTTTGCTCCAGTTTTTCAAGAGTATAATCCTGTTTTTCTATTTTAAGTTCCTGCTGATGATTTTTTTCCTCTTGTTTTTTTAAATTTCTGTTCTTGTTCTTCAATCTTCTGCAGGAGCTGCTGGTTCATCTTGACTGCTGCAGCTGCTGTGATGGTGAGGTGTTTGTGGGTGTTCTGTCTGGTGTGTTCCTCCTGCTCCTCTCGCTTCAACTTTGTGTCGCACCCCACACCAATGAACTCACAGGCCACCTCCTCCAGACGGCACATGGCCATGTGGTCTTCCATGAGGCCACGCTCACAAGTCACCCCACACAGATTAGGACAGGGCAAGGGCAAGTAAACACACTTTAGCCAGTGCGTGTACACTACTACCTCATAGGTGGCTTTGAAGGCACAGTGCTGGCAGCCATAGTCTCTCTGGACACACTCCTCAGCAACATGCTGATCCATCTTGTTCTTGGGGATGGTCTGCTTGCAGTTGAAAGGGCAGGAGGTGTCCACATACTGGCAGTTGTCCAGGTCAGGGTTCAAGTGTGCATCCAGTTGCTCTAGTGTTCCAGACCAACCACACCCCCTCCTCTTCATGCTGCAATACACCTGGAGGCCTCCCAGGCGTTGCTGGTATTTAATTTGCTGTTGAGTGTTGAAGTCTTCCTGTCCACATGCTGGGCAAGGCTGGGCTTGTTTCTTTGTCTCAGCTATGCAGGCATGACAATAACTGTCCCCACAGCAACTGGTGAAGGTCAGCTTCCTGGCCACCAGGGTACACTTCTTGCAGTAAAAGTCGTCACTTACTGGATCTATAAACTCACATAAATAGCCGTGGGGAAAACCTGAGACTGCCATTTCAAACGTAAAGGTTGGGTTCAAATACCTCAGTTTCTACTCCCAGAGAGATTACTGAGATAACCCGGAACTTACGTCCAGGTATAATGGTTTTTAATTAAAAAGAAAAAGGAAAAAAAAAGGGGGGGGGGGAGCATGATGTACTTTAACCCCAGGCTGGGGGGAACCCACAGTAACGTCATTGTAGCTTTTGCATGCCTATGTGTAAAACCGGCAGGATTGCCAACAGACAGTCTAGCACGCCAAATTTGACAAATCTGGCAGTTTTGGAAGTCATTGACATGGGAAAATTTGGTTTGGTAGTTCCTTTTTTTTTTTTTGGTTTGTTTTTTGTTTTTTTTTTGGTAATTTCAAGCAAACTTTGCATTTTTGGATTTGGATTGGCATTATGGCATGATTCGATTTCATAATTTGGGCATAATTTTGGCAGAAGCTAAGAAGCTGGAGTTTAACAGCTACAGTTTTCAAGCAGATTCAACTCACAACACTTATCCAAGTGTAGAGCTAATTTAAATTAGGCCACAATTTTGTTTAATTTGAATTAGGTGTGGATGAAACCAATTCCCATACTTTGAGATCAAATACCACATAAGTGTGTAGTGTGGGCAGGTCTTCCTCAAATAAAATTTTTATGGTTTTCTCTTTCAATGATTTTTGTCTACTGATGACATGCTTACATTGTTCAATACTCACTAAATGTATCTGAATATTGATGAGGATGCTGCTGAAATTAATGCTGTTGATCTTGACTGTATAACAAAACTTTTTTTTCTCATTTCTACCCATTGTTTGTTATTTTTTATTGTGTGTATTTAATTAGCTACTGATGATATTCTTGCATTGTTCAAAATCACCAATATTTATCTGAATAATGATGAGGATGCTGCTGAAATTGATGCTGTTGATTTCTACTATGCAAAAAAAAAAAAAAAAAAAAAAAAAAAAATTTTAATTTTGTCTTATTTTTATCCTTGATTTTTTTTCGCATTTTTGTTTGTTTTGTTTTCTTTGTTTGTTTGTTTGTTTGTTTGTTTTTTTTTAAATTTCACTTTCCCTTCCCTGTTCTCCTTTTGGGTTTGGGTTTGGGGGGGGGGGGGGGGGGGGGTTGGGTTGGTGGTATAAAACATGCAGTATGGCCTAATAGGTTATGAAGGACAAAAAATATATTGAAGGTCTCAATGTCAACCTTCAATAGAGTGAAATTGAAATAAAATTGGGGAACCTGGGAATCATACATTGTTGAAAGCATGATTCCCCATTTAGTAACAACTGAATATTCCATTGTGACCCAGTGCATCTTTATTATCCATTGATGATTTGTTTGTTTTTTTTGCAAGCTAGGAAGAAAAAGTGCGGGTTAGGATTCCTCCCTAAAGTGTGTTCAAAAGGTTTGATTAGATAGGGGGGGAATGGAATAATGAGGCCTAGATAATTTTGCATATATTTTAAGTTTTTGGTATATTTGGCATTTTTTGGCAGTTTGGTAAGCCAAATTTAGCATTTTAAGGTCAGACTAACCTTGCAACCCTGGCTTTTTTTTCTTTTTTTTTTGAAGGTAAGCTTATCCCCTTTTATTTTTCTGCTTCCTACATGCACATTATATATGCTGAGCTTATTTTGTTGATTGTTCAGAACAATCAACAGGATATGAGCACAGTAAACCATGGATGAACCTCAGGCATTGCTGGATAGAATTTCTGAAATTTTTGACAAAAAATTAGTGATATATCCAGGGGTGCATATATCAGGCTCTCCCAACTCCAACATCTACAGTCCTCCCAGCTCTGAGAACAAAAGTTCTTCCTAAGAAGCCAGCACAAGGTATTTTGGATAAGCATTGATAACAATTTATTATGATATTATGCAATTCTATTTGTCATTGGAACCATCCCCCCTCAGCAGGTGTGCAGCCACTGACTTAAAAACCAGCACCGAAGTTGCCTGGCAAGGGAAGGTGAATAGGTGCATATAAGTTACCAACAAAGAAACTTGCACTAAGTAGTCAATATAAACGTAAGTAGTTGTTGGACTCATGGAAGTTATTCTATTGAATGATAGGGCCCACAGGTCTTGACAGCTCAGGACAGTACCGGAATTAGCTTCTCTGTCCTGGATCCTGGATCACTTACAAAAGTTTTATTGTTTGTCCAGAAGTCAGATATACTTTAGATAAACTCTGCATCTTGGCTTCCTTACCTCCCTTTTCTTAAGCAATATGCCATTACTCTAAAGGAAAATATGCATGTGGCAAACACATGGTGGTAAAAAATAAGTAAGACTTCACTAAGCTTCGCTCAGTCTGATAAATATAAATATTAATTGTCCCCTTTCCTTCCAGTGCCTTAAGTCAACGTCAGAGTATTTTACTTGGTCTTTTTTATTTACTGACAATGAATTTAAATTTTAGATAATGTCTGTTAAGACTTAACCAGTGTTGCCAGGCTGGCCTTTTTAGGCCAAATAATTCCAGACCGGCTTAAAAAATTCTGCTTGACCTTAGAAATTTTTGCTGGCCTTTTTCCCCTTCTTTTTAGTAAATTTCTGCTATGGAGTATAAAGACTGCAAACTAAATGTGCATGTCATATTACGCAATATATTGGCTATAAAATAATCTATGGTCTGAAATAGATATTTTGGCCTGTTCAACAACTAGCCACATATGTACAGTAAAATAAATTCCATTTGATTTCTTTTTTTACTAGCAATTAAAAGAGAAATTCAACAGAAAATGATCTTTATTTTTTTTTTCTAATTTTTTTATGTGTATACACAGCCCAAATTTCCATTCTCTGCTTGTTTTTTTTGTTATTTCTTTTATAAAACTGGAGGAATCTATATTCTAAGTGGGTCATGATGGTTAAATAGGTGACAAAGTTTTACACACACAATTTAGGGTAGTTGGGGTTTGTTTGGATGTGTGTGTGCAGTGTTTCATATATTGCCTTGAGTTGGATGGGATGGGGTACTCCGAAGTTTGGTGCAGACTTGGAGGGAGTGTATAGCATTTAACAGCTAGGGGGGTCTGGGGGCATGCTTCCCAGATGTTTTATATATATATATTTTTTTTATGTCTTTGATTGTGAGGCATTCTGGGGAGACTTGTAGTCAGTTCTAGAAGTTCAGTCCTAAAAGACTCAGTGGGGGGGGGGGGAGAATTGCTTACTACTTTGTATGTACATACACTATATTCCTTGTAATGCTCTTTAATATAGAATTGTTAAAGATTTTTAGGGGGAACACCCTTGTAAGTGGGGACTCCCCTGGGTATTTTTGGTTGGCTGAGGTGGCTTCTGCCTTGAGTGCTATAATGTGGAATCAGTTGACGCAAATGTTTATAGAAAGGTGTTGTTCCCTTCTATAGATAGACCACATAGACAGCATTCCTACACACCAGCTTACCTTTCTATAGTGTATGTGCACTGATTCTAAATATATGGGTGTGTGGGTCTAGCTCCATTCCTTTTTCTAAAAAGTAAAATTTTTTGGCATTTTTTTTTTTTTTTTTTTTTTAATAAAGAAAGGCGTGTGGCCATATACTTATGATGTTCCCCTGGTGACACTGATTCTAAATATATATGGGTCTGTGGGTCTAGCTCCATCTTTTTTCTAGCAAAAATACAATTTTTGGCATTTTTTAAATAAAGAAAGGTGTGTGGCCATATGGATATACTAATGATGTTCCCTGGTGACACTGATTCTGAGTATATATGGGTTTGTGGGTCTAGCTCTTTTTTTTTTCCCTGGCAAAAGTACCATTTTTGGCTTTTTTAATGCAGAAAAGGGTGTGGCCATATAGATATGCTCATGACATTATCCCAGTGACGTGGTTCTAAATATATGTGGTTTTGTGGGTTTTACTTCAACTGTTTAAGTATGAATAGATAGACGAACTATCTGCACTTTATTATTTGTTGTTGTTTTTTATCACCATGGTAACCATTTTCCAGCATTTGTAGCCCATGTTTTAAGATATCTTTGCTATTTGGGCGGTTTTTCCTGATGTAGTTACTAAATTGTCTAAATTGCTTGACCCTGCCTTTTTACTCCCAGAGTCAAGTTGTGTTTATTACCAAGTTTTAGGTCTGTTGTTCCAAAGGTTTGTTTGGCCAAAGTACCATTTTTGGCCTGAGTACCATTTTTCACTTTTTTTTCCACCTGACGCAAACAGAGAAAGGGGTGTGGTCTTATAGACATTCTTAAAACATTCCCATAGCAACAGTGATGTGTGCCTATGAGTGTGTATATGTGACAGTGAATGAGAAGAGGGAAGTGTGTGCCATTATGAATTGCATACACTCGCAACACACATGGCCATCTATCTACATATAAATAGGAACTTTATGTGTGTATGCCTGTATGTGTGAGTTGTTTTCACTGCCAAGCAGCTATTAACCACATGTGGGTGTGGCAATGGATGTGGTTTTATTATAGCCACACACAAATGTTATTCTGGCTACCAAAAACTAATTAAAGGGCCAATCAGACTGAAATTTGGTATGTGGTCTCCAAGTAACTGGGTGAGCATTAATTACCATATAGTCCGGCTTTACCCGGACATGTCCTCCTTTTTGGTCATTATATTTTTCAGTCCGGGAGGATTTTTGAAATATCTAAAAATGTCCGGGATTTTAGTCTTCTTTTTGTTGAAAAATTTTTGTTACTGAAAAATCCACACGCCCTTCCTCCCCCCCCCCAATAGTCCAGCTTAGCTACACTTGAGCAGTAAGGTGGTCTGGAAAAGCAGAATATTTTTTTCCTCTGTCCCCATTACCCGCCCACTGCTTATGGCAAGTGGTGGGGTGATTGTGGTGGGTATTTTTTGAATATATTTCTCTTCTGATAGATCTTTCTGACTGTGTGCAGTGCGCTATCATAAATCCTACCACCTTTCCTACAAAGGCTGTGATTTCTTGATTTGATGATTATAATTTAAAGCTCACAATGCCCAAACAAAAGTGCAAATCCACTCCAAAACTGAAGACCAAATTTTTCATATTTTGGTAGAACAGGAGAGGAATGAGAATCCCAGTATATGAACTGGGTATTTTTGTGAAATTAGGTAACAATGAAATTAATGCAGTAGAGTGAATTTTTCATTTCACACAGTGACACATCATCAGGAGTGCACGCTATTTTGACTGAAAATCTTTAACCAGAGTGAGTGAAGGTGGGGGGGTCTTTTCAATTCCAAATTATTGATTTTCTTGCATTAAATTGATGATATGAAATTATATACTTTTACTGTAGTGAGGTAGAGGGTTAAAAATCGAGCCCATTTCTTTGTTGTGGTGAATGAAAATGAGGGAGCCTGAGATTAGAGATGCTATTTTTTCTCCCCATTACATTTCATTAGTGGTGCTCCTTCACACACTTAAACTCTCTAGTAATATATGCTCCCCCCTCCCCCTACCCTCTCAGTGTCCTCTTTTTTGAATCTGCTAATATGGTAGACCTAGGTATGGCAATGGGTATAATTTTGTCATAGCCACACCCACAAAAGTTATTTGGGATATCAAAAGTTAATTGAAGAACAAATGAATTGGGCTGAAATTTGTGTGTGATTTTGTCATGGCTACACCCACACAAGTTGTTTTCACTGACAAGAACCAATCACACTGAATATTGGTATGTGGTCTCTATGCAACCGGGCCGAAATTTGATAGGCTTCTACAATGTTTGTGTTGACATTGGCCAAGCAACACTGGGTATATGCCGCTAGTATATATATATATATATATATATATATATATGGAATCAGTGTCATTTTGGTAATATTTTAAGTACATGTATATGGTCACACCCCTTCCTGCATTTATTTTGGCCTGAAAAATGTGCTTTGGCCAGACAAACCCTTGGATCGACAGACAAAAAAAAACTTTGCATGCATACACAACTTGACCTTGGGGAGGTAACATGAGCTGGGTCCCACCTGGCCTTGGTCCAACCCGGCTACACCTCTTCCTCTTGATATGCAAGGCTAAAAAGTGCTAAAAATAGAACTTTTGAATAATGCTTGGACCTATGGAGTTAGACCCACAAACCCATATATATACATATATATATGTATATATACATATATATTGAATCTGCCGCCTGGGAAACGTTTAAATAAAGCATGGCCAAATGGTTAAGGCACAGGTCTACTAATCTCAAACATCTAGACTCCACTTCTTTCTGGTTGGTTGGTTTGTTCATATGTGGATATGTATGTGGTATGTTTGTTTGTGTAGCCACTCTACAACCAAAGCATATAACCAAATGATATTCACTCTTCAGTGTAGACACATCATCTACCAAGGATGGGTTGTTTTTTTTTTAGCCAAAAAAAATTGGGCCACATGGCCACACCTCTTCCTGTGGGTATGGAGTCTATAATGCCAAAAATGGCACTTGTATATACCCTTGGACTTGATAATTAGAACTTGGCATGAACACACATCATGACTAGAGAGAGACATTGACTGGGTCCCACCTGGCCTCACAAATCCTTTGGGAGTGTCAGGCTAAAAATGCCAAAGAAATGGTACTTGGTCAAACCCTTGGATATGGTCTGGATCACATTTAGTCACACCTAAATGTGGGCATATCATATCCCAGGCAACGCTGAGCATGCCTGCTAGTACAATACAAAACTACATACATTCACAACATGCATTGTTGTAGTTTCTTACGTGATATCTTAATACTGGCTTTATTGATAGCCAGTTAAAAAATGCACACGCTTAATACTCACTTATAAAAGTTAACAGAACCTTTCATTGCAAGACGACAAGTATTGCAGACGGATGAAGTGCAAGAACACGTGGAAGAACAAAGACAAAGACAATTGCAATGTTTTATATACATACAATATACTGGTAATGAATGCATAATCAATGTCATGAAGCATCATCCTTGAGTGGTATAATCATTATACTGGAGTGGTATAGTTTACCACAATTGTTATCTATCAAGTTGTAATTTCTGTAGTCCATAGCACATGCAGTTTGCAAATTTGACCCATAAACCCATACGTTCCTATTTCGAATCAGTGTGGCCAAGAGAATCTTTGGGTATGCTTACTTGGCTACACCTCTTCCTGCGTGTGTCAAGCAAAACAAGCTAAAAATGGTACTTATGGCCAGGCAAATCCTTGTATTTACACACCTGAAACTTGGCTTGCATATACAATTTGACTCTGGGAGTAATATGGGCTGGGCTCCACCTGGCTACACCTCTTCTTCTTGGAGTGTCAGGCTAACTATTTTGTGTGTACATGTTTGTGTAAATCTTTCTTGCCAAACAACAATACCTAAGGAAACCACTCTACAGGGTAGACACATCCAAAGCAAAGATGGTTTTTAGCTGATTTAGATTACCCAACTACACCTCTTCTAGAGGCACACAAACACAAATTAACTCTGGTAGGTAAATGGGCTGGGTCACACTTTTCTATATCTCTTCCTGTGGGCATTTCATCATATCCTGGACAACACCAGGCACATCCGTTAGCAGAATATAAAACTACATGTATTCCAACACACATGGCCAACAATAAATAAAGTATAATAAATATTTTACAAATCACTCAAAAGTCAGAATAGCCATAAATAAAGAAAATGAAACACTCAACCTATGCACTTGAGTAAATAAATTTGCTTAGATATTTAGTTACATAAAATAAATAAATAATAAATAAATAAATAAAAAAATCTAAAGCAAGAAAACTGGCCATAAATCTGGTCCACAAGCACAGGTACAAGTTAGTGGTAGGAGAATGCCTAGACTAAGTTCAGGTATCAATTTAAAATAGCAGGGTCTTCTCTTTCCCTCAGAACATGAACAGCATACTTCAACATAGATCTGTTACAACCAGTACAAGAGATTACCAACTTTAGAAATCTAGATGACCTCTCCTCTTACTGTGTAATGTGTGTGCCCAATTTATGACATCAAGACAAGGTTACAACCATGAGGACCAATGTGCTTGCTAATAAATCAACCTCCATGCCACCCATGCAGCTCTCTACTGTTCCCCAAACCAAAAAACGAAGTAAGATAAGGGGGATAAGCTTACCTTAAAAAAGAGCTATGGTATAGGCATGACCTCCTTTCTAAGGTTGTTAGTTCTTTAGGTGCTTCCTCCAACCAAAATGCTGGGGATTAATCAGTTGACCAACCTAAAAGTAACACAACTTGAAATAGCTATCACTCTAGCTCTCAACTGTTCCCCAAACCAAAAGTGAAAGTAAGATGAATCCGTAGATGTACAATAAGTGCACAAATTACATATACAGTCACATTCTTGGCACGTCAGCAAAATTAAAATTTTTCTTTCCATTTTTTAATTTTTAAAAATATTTTTGAACACATGGTATGATATATTATTATCATAGATCATGTTGACATATGAAAAGCAGTCTCCTCGGATTTGGCTGTCGTTAGAACAATGTTGAAGGAAGAAGAGATGAAGGGAGTATGACACATCCATTCAACAGGTGGAAGAAGTCAGCCAACTGAACCTGAAAAGACCACATGTGCTGGGATCAAGAGCAACATATGGACTCATACATTTTTGTTTGCCATGCACAACATTAAGAAAGTCACTAAACTTACCACATGGATATGACACATCAGCATCACAAGAGCTGGGAGTCGAGGGTGTGCACCCACATTGCCGGTTCCGTCCTTGTGTAGTACTAGAGCCACCAAGCTTCCCCCTAGGTTCTAGTGCCCCATTCACAAGAAATACACAACACAAAAACTCAGGATATGTTGAGGATTTTCCAACCCTCAAAGATCTGGGCTTGTGGAGAGAAAAAGAAGAATAACACAGATTGATGATCCACATGAGGTCATGCCGACTCGTGTGTTAAAGGTGTGCATGATAAAAATAATATCTTTGTTTTGCGTTTACCAACAACTCTCTGCAGGAGATAATAAATCGATATCCAAGCAACCTTGACATCCCATACGTGGACTTCCAGCTGTTATTCACTGCTGATCTTGACCACGAAGAACAATAACACGAACAACGATAACAATTCATAAATTATACACGCAAGAATAGTTTGTGTGGAATGATTTGGTGAAGAAGTAATACAAGATTATATTAAATAAAAAAGATAACTGAGTAGTGTAATTGTATTAATATCATGTACATGCCTACTAAAGGTAGTGCAGTCATCCGCTACATGTTGCACTGTGTGATAGACATGTCCACAGGATCACTGATGGTCTGACAAAGTACAACACCCTTTATAATACATATGAAAGTGCTGCCATTGTTATATTTATGTTATGAAGTAACAAATAATGGCATATTAAATTTTACCTAGAATTAAAAAATATATAGAAATTAAAATAAATAATAGTAAATAAACAAATAAAACAGAAGTAACATCTCCCAGTGGGTTTTAACGGCCAATATTGCACTCTGTAAGGGCATATGTAATTATTTCTCAAAACAAGCAGTTTTACATTATTAATCATTCTTGTAAACATTTTGCTTCAAAAAGACAAAGTTAGGTGACAATGTATTGATAGCCGAACCAGACTTTACATTTAATTTGCAGTATTGTGTGTATATGTATTTTTTTAAATTTGATGTGCCAGGCTTTCCTGTATGGTTTCCAGTTGCAACACATGTCCAGCAAGCACATTAAGTATGCCAATGAAAATTAAAGGGTAACTGAACTGGAAAACAAACAAACAAACATTTTTTTTGTCTTATCTTGTCCATAATGTATAACCTGGTATAAAAAATTTTGGAAAATTTTAGTTCAATTTTCATGAAGAAAACATAGCTTCATATTTTAAAATTCTCATGGGAATGTAACTATTCACCCTCTGCCAATGCAGCTGCTCTGTTGTAAGCATGCATTACTTGTTCAGGCTCCTGTCCTGCACACACACACACTCTAGCTATCACCACCCATGAGGCACTCTCCTGCATAGAGATATGCATGCACAATGTACAGGCACCAGCAATGGCTATCAGTAGCGATTTAAAGACTCTAAGTCACATTAATAAACCAATAAAACCAATAAAACAATAACACCAATAAAACAACAAATTAATGGTTATATACACCCACAGCTCAAACACCAGCTAAATTAAACAAAGCTTGGCAAGCATACATAATAATATCTAATATGAGCTAGCTTGCATACATGCTATTTCTCCTGTTAGGTAAAGGGTTCTCACTATTTCACACCTCCACTAGTTTGCCTCTACAGAGGTTTAGCTCCTTGTGGTAGTAGTGCAGAGCTTGTGAATACTGGCCACAGTCTTCCAGCGTCCTGGCCAGAGAGACATAGATGAGAGAGAGCTCCTGAGAGGTCCACTTTGTACCCGCTTCATCTTCCACATCCAGCTGAAGTGATCAGATCAAAGAAAAAGATGGTAAAGGGTCATTCTTGTCGAGACACACTTAGGGGGGGAGGAGTTGCAGGAGTGATTTTGAAGAGCAAATGATCTTATATATTAATTTACTTATCCAACATAATAAAATAGGAGACTTGTGAGAGGAGCATGGAGTTTGAGGCAGAGAAGAAAAGCTGCAGCATTTGAAATTATGAGGTGGCCAAGGAAATTATAGGGAAAGTATGGGGAAAGATATTATTTCAGGAAACACAGATGGAGAGCTAAAAACAGCAGTATGTATTGGGTGGACTTATTACTCAATGTGGTGCCCGCCCTCCGCCCACCAACTTGGCTGCAAGGAGTGCAGTGACACAATCCCCTCCCCTGAGGACTGTGGGAGGTCCCCTCTGCAGCTGTTATCACACCAACTAATTCTTTATCTAATGTTATCCCATTCTGTATTGATAGGCTAACATTCCATTATTGTGTTCAATCACTATCAGTCTACACTCTGAACAATTGGGGATATTTTAAAGTAGTGAAGACAGCAACAATTGGGGGCCACAACATTTACTTCTCTTTGTCTTCATGAAGTTAAAAATTAAGTCCACTCTCCATATTGAAGAAGAAGTTGGGGGAGTGTCAGGAGGCCCACCATCTAAAATCATTGTTAATGCTCCTTCATGACGGAAACACAGAAAATTATATATCAAGCAGTAAAAATGAACTTATGAATGACCCTGCACTGACAATGTAGTGTAAAAATTATGTTGTGCAGTAAAACTGTGATAAGATTCTTACCATAGGAGTTTGATGCATAGGAGTTTGATGCATAGGAGTTAGATCTATATTTTTTCATTAAAAGATCAATATTTTGGGCTAAGGAACCAACTTGGAACACTTCCAGTGCTCATTCTACTGAAGTGGGGCAAAGCCCCACAATAATCCCTACACAATACATTACACCAACTGAACACATTCTACCTACAGGAATCTGAAGGTGATGGAGAACCCACCCACAGGGCGTGTGCCCCCTAGTCCTCATTAGCCCTGCAATTGTTTTTTGTATTACACCATTTGAAATAAAGTTTTTTCATTTTAAATTTTCGATGTATTATTTTATTTATTTAATCTTTTTGTTTTAATAAAACCACACCATTGGATACTGTTATTAAACTTGAGACTATAATAGGTGAGTGGGTGAGATGAAGCTTTGCTTATGGAGACCTAATATCTATACTATAAAGTGAGAATAGTCTGTCTGTCTGTCTGTCTGTCTGTTTGTTTGTCTGTCTCTGTGTCCGTGATTCATGCTTGAACGGTTAAGTTAAACCCACAACCACAACCCATATATATTTAGAAACAGTTTCACCAAGGGAATGTCATCATAAGCATATCTATATAGCCACACCCTTTTCTGTACTCTTTATAATAAAAAAATATTAAAAAAAAGGCACTTTTTCAAGAAAAATTGGAGTTACAGGCCTAAAACTTTGGCATGCAGACATAATTAGACAGCAAACAACATGGGGTGGGTCCCATCTGGCCACACCTCTTCCTCTTCTGTATTGCTATAAATGTCAAAAATGGTACTTCAAACTTACTTGCATGTTCACTTTTGTTTGAAAAGTCTATATATCTTAAAAGCAAACACCTTTGTGACTACAGCCCACCTAAGGTAGGGCGGGTTTTTCCCTAGTATATTGTAACTTGTAAAACTTAGGCCTCTTGAATTTACAGATTTGTAGTTTACATATAGGGGGCTATTATTTATTGTGGGTCTTTGCCCTACTTCAGTGATTCAGCAGTTCCAAATTTAATATTGTGAACAAATTCATACAATAATGGAAATGGGAAGTTCTCATCAAATATTTATTTCCACATTATTTTGTAGAAGCTCTGCCCAGTGGTCTAGTGGATGGGAGGCTAAACCAAGTGTGCCTAACATATACACAGAGAGTGACCCACAGCGGTGTAGTCTATCAAGGTCCCGAGTAGGTTGTTCTTTCTTTGTTGTCTTAAAAAAAAAAAAAAAAAAAAAAAAAAAAAAAAAAAATTAATCATTCACTTCTTATTTGTATTCATTTTGTTCTGTGTTCTGTGTTCTGTTGTAATTAAAAAAAAAATTAAAAAAAAATAAAAACATTTTAAATGTAATTAAATCACAGTATAGGGTCATCAACATCCAACCCTCCATAGTATGTATTTATTTTTTCTCGGAATTTCCTATTAATGATCCTTTACCAATCACCAGTCACTCGTCCAATTTAACACAGAGCATTCCTGTGACAATCCTCAATCTATGCATTCCCAGAGCTATTGAAATAGAAAAGCATTTAAAATAAATAGAGGAAAGGGGTGGGAAATCTGACCAAGGATATAAACTCAGGATTTTTTAAATTAAGATCTAAAGTCATTTGGATAAGATATTGATCACAATGAACCACAAAAACATACATACAGACACACAGAACAAGACAGATAAATAAGGGGGAAAAAATTACTACAATTCTAATACCAATTTCAAATGAGATCCCACTTGGCCCATAATCTCTCAATCCTGCAACTCATACAAACTGGAATAACAGACTCAACTACTGTACTATCTTATAGGTACAGTTACTACAATACATGGATAAGGACAGAGAAGAGGTAGCCAGCAACACTGAGCATGGATTACTGCTATAGCACAAGATATTGAAGGATATCTCCTATAGGAGCATTAGGAGACCCATGGACTGATGGATGCCTGGGGAGAGGAGGAGAGTGTATCTGTTGCCTGCTGTTCTTCACTAGAATACAGGAATGTTGTGTTATTTGGGGGGACACACCACATAGTCTGGCATAGCCATACCCTCACCAACAGAGAACCACAACACTTCCAGTGGCTGGAGAATAGTTCCGTGCCTTAGTAAGAACCACAGTACCAGACAGTTACACTTCAACAAAATCCTTAAATGTTTCCATATAAGGTGAGAGGCATTCAGCTGGAAGGGAAACAGCAATCACTGTGGGTTGAAGAACAAACAAATAAAAAGGAGATGTCTGAATGTCTGTCCGTCTGTGTCTGTCTGCATGTTTGTACCATCATTCTGGTCAAACCTGTAGGTGGATTTCTCTGAAACTCGGCATGATGATTGATTTTGAATCAACTTAAAACATGGGCTAAAAATTCCAGAAAATGGTTACCATGGTAATGAGAAAAGTAAAAAAAAAAATGAAAAAAAAGGTATTTTTGCAAAGAAAAAACCTTGGAGCTACAGCTCTAAAACTTGGTATGCATATTCAACTTTACTCTGGGAGTAACATAGGTAGGGTCCCACTTGGCCACACCTCTTCTTTATCCTGTGTAAGGCTAAAAATGACAAAAATGGTATATCAGAAAAACACTTGACCTAAGAAGTTAGACACATAAACTCATATACTTGGAATCAATATAATCTGGGGAATGTTTTAAGCTCATCTATATAACCCCACCTATTTCTATGTTCATATCAGGGACCCCAAAAGCCCTAAATGGTACTGTGCAAAGAGAAATGGTGCCCCCCAAAAACAAATTCTAAATAAAGATTGGACCTAAGGAGTTAGATCCATGAACCCAATTTAATATATATTTTGGTTCGTAAGTCTAAGTCCATGTTTGTATGTATGTGTCTAGGCATCACGGCCAAACATTGGGACCAAGATGGCCGAAATTTGGCAAGTGCTCTTTTAGAGTCCGGGTGAGTATTATTAAACACATGTGGGCATGGTAATGGGTGTGGTTTACATAGCCATACCCACAGGAAGTTATTTTGGCTGAAAAAAGTTAATCAGAGACCAATCAGACGAAATTTGAGTGGCTTTTATAATGTTTCATGATGACATTGGCTGGGCAACGCTGGGAATATCCTGCTAGTATTCGTGTGTATATATATATATATATATATATAATTACAACAAATGGAGAGCCAGATATATAAAAAAAAGTTGGGCAATGTGCACTTGCCCTGGAATGTAGATACTGCCAGACTACCTCTCCCCAGCCATTGCATTTTATAATTTAGTTTCTCAAATTGATCTCAATGTAGTCTTGACTTGTAGACACAGATCATGGGATGCTATTGGAGGAACCTTGCAGTGACTTAAGTGCTCCATCACATATGATGGGGGGTTGGAAAGGACCTCAGTTTCAGCATGGACTGGCATGGATGTTTCATGTACAAGGCACACAGCGAAATCTTGTTCTCTATTACCTTATATGGTACTGTCTGTCCACTGTACAGACTCCTCCCCCTCCCTCATGCCTGAGGTAAGAGTGACCACAATTTACACTACAAACCACACCACGAAACACTATATCACCACATCACTCTACAATACCATAAATGGAGTCAGCAAAATTGTGAAACAAATGAGCCCGAAATTAATAGCCAAAGTATGCCAAAGTTCGTGGGATTCCGGCCTTGCCCACTCTTTTTGTTGTTGTTGAATGTGGTATCAGGCGGTATTTCCCATTTATTGATCCCATCAGCAAGCCAGAAAGATATATATGACCACAGCAATAGTGGAATATAATATTAATTCACTTAATCACACTTTGTTACATGAAATTTATTCATCAGATAATAAATATTTGTGTGTATGTGCAACTTAAATGGTAATTTTGGTAATACGGAAATAAAGTGTATCATTATGTAAGAAACCACTAAGTCTAGAGTGCAATATGAAATGAGTGCATAGTCCAACCTTGATATCTCCAAACCCTCCTACTAGCTTATTGTAAGGTCCATCAGGTTCCCACCATCTTCTTCTAGTTGTAGTGTGTTGCACATTGTGTCCTCCTTGTTGGTGGAGGAGTTCTAGAGTGAGTGTTGCCTCCACTGGCCACTCCAGCTGGTGGTCATACTCTCCTGGCATGGCCCATAGGTCCACACATAGAGCCTTCCCACGTCCACCACCATAACCATTAGCATCTATGCCTATGCAGAACTTGTACCCACACACATGTGTATACATGGCTGGACTCTTCCAATCATCTACTTTGTCCTTTTCTTTCTCTTTGCTGAAGTTTTCCATTTCAAATGTTCTCTTCCGATCTACACATTTAGTGACTCCCTCAAGAGCCACTTTATTCTGGTCAGACTCCTTCAGAAGCTGTTCAATTTTCTTTTCATGTAGTTTTATTATTTGCTCAAGTTTATCTAATTTCAGTTCCTGCTGTTGATTCTTTTGTTCTTGTTTTTCCAATTTCTGCTCTTGTTTGTCTAATTTCAGTTCCTGCTGTTGAATTCTCTTCTCCTGTTTGTCTAATTTCAGTACCTGCTGTTGAATTTTCTTCTCTTGTTCTTCAATCTTCTGCACAAGCTGCTGGTTCATCTTGACTGCTGCAGCTGCTGCAGCTGCTGTGATGGTGAGATGTTTGTGGGTGTTCTGTCTGGTGTGTTCCTCCTGCTCCTCTCGCTTCAACTTTCTGTCACACCCCACACCAGTGAACTCACAGGCCACCTCCTCCAGACAGCACTTGGCCATGTGGTCCTCCATGAGGCCACGCTCACAAGTCACCCCACACAGATTAGGACAGGGCAAGGGCAAGTAAACACACTCTGGCCAGTGTGTGTCCACCACCACCTCATAGGTGGCTTTGAAGGCACAGTACTGGCAGCCATAGTCTCTCTGGACACACTCCTCAGCCACATGCTGCTCCATCTTGTTCTTGGGGATGGTCTGCTTGCAGTTGAAAGGGCAGGAGGTGTCCACATACTGGCAGTTGTCCAGGTCAGGGTTCAAGTGTGTGTCCAGTTGCTCTAGTGTCCCACACCAACCACACCCCCTCCTCTTCATGCTGCAGTACACCTGGAGGCCTCTTATTCGTCGCTGGAACTTAGGTAGCTCCACAGTAAAGAAATTCTCCACTCCACATGCTGGGCAAGGCTTGGCTTGTAGAAGTGTGTCAGCTATGCAGGCATGACAATAACTCTCTCCACAGCAACTGGTGAAGGTCAGCTTCCTGGCCACCAGGGAACACTTCTTGCAGTAAAATTCATCACTTACTGGGTCAATAAATTCACACAAATAGCCTTGGGGGTGATTAGAAACTGCCATTTTAGATCAACAAAATAAACAGTGAAGGCAGGGCGTGTCACAGTATTGTAGCGCTATTTGGGTTGATCACATGTTTGCATATCTGTGGTCACATCACAAATGAAGATTAGTATCAGCTGTGTAAGTTGATCATGTAATTTAATAGCATAGCAGATTAATTAGTAGAAAATAAATATATTAGTCATGAAGCTATAGTTTCCCCAGCGATCCTTAGCTGTTTGAGATAACTTGCCGATTTCACATCTAACAAGTGAGCACAAAATCTGTTCCAAATAAGAAGACATAAGAATGGAGGGAGGCAACCCCGTACCTACATCAAACCTGACCAGTCACTACAATTGCTCACTACTACACACATGAGCAGTGGGGTTGACATAAGCATGCACATGAGCAGTGGGGGTGACAAAGGTACGCACATGAGCAGTGGGGGTGACGACATAGGTACGCACATGAGCAGTGGAGTGACATAGGTACGGGGTCACATTTTAAGATTCTGAGTCACATTGAAAAACCAACAAAACAAAAACATCAATAAAAACAACCAATTAATTATTATATACACCCATAGCTCAAACACACAGCTAAATTAAACAAAGCTTGGCAGGCATACATAATAATATCTAACATTAGCTAGCATGCATACATGCTATTTCTCCTGTTAGGTAAAGGGTTCTCACTATTTCACACCTCCACTGGTTTGCCTCTACAGAGGTTTAGCTCCTTGTGGTAGTAGTGCAGAGCTTGTGAATACTGGCCACAGTCTTCCAGCGTCCTGGCCAGAGAGACGTAGATGAGAGAAAGCTCCTGAGAGGTCCACTTTGTACCCGCTTCATCTTCCACATCCAGCTGAAGTGATCAGATCAAAGAAAAAGATGGTAAAGGGTCATTCTTGTCGAGACACACTTAGGGGGGGAGGAGTTGCAGGAGTGATTTTGAAGAGCAAATGATCTTATATATTAATTTACTTATCCAACATAATAAAATAGGAGACTTGTGAGAGCAGCAATGGAGTCTGAGGCAGAAAAGAAAAGCTGCAGCATTTGAAAATATGAGATGACCAAGGAAATTATAGGGACAGTTATGCGGTGAAGAAATGTTTTTAGGAAACACAGATGGAGAGCTAAAAACAGCAGTAGGTATTGAATGGACTTATTACTCAATGTGGTGCCCGCCCGCCCGCCCACCAACTTGGCTGCAAGGAGTGCAGTGACACAATCCCCTCCCCTGAGGACTGTGGGAGGTCCCCTCTGCAGCTGCTATCACACCAACTAATTCTTTATCTAATGTTATCCCATTCTGTATTGATAGGCTAATATTCCATTATTGTGTGTTCAATCACTATCAGACCACACTCTGAACAATTGGGAATATTTTAAAGTAGCTCTATTTGAAGACAGCACAAATTGGGGGCCACAACATTTACTTATCTTTGTCTTCATGAAGTTAAAAATTAAGTCCACTCTCCATATTGAAGAAGAAGTTGGGGGAGTGTCAGGGAGGCCCACCATCTAAAATCATTGTTAAGGCTCCTTCATGAAGGAAACACAGAAAATTGAATATAAAGCAGTAAAAATGAACTTATGACTGACCGTACACTGATAATGTAGCGTAAAAATTATGTTGTGCAGTAAATCTGTAATATGGTTCTTACAATAGGAGTTTTGATGCATATGAGTTTGTGCTATACTTTTTTCATTAGAAGATTAATATTTTGAGATTATATTTATGCTTTTTTTGTTGTTGTTGGTTGTATCTAATATTAAAATGGAAAAGAAAAAAGGAGAGATTTAATTAAATTAAATAATGGTAAAGGGTCATCAAAAGTCAACCTCCGCAGTAAATGTTTAATTTTGTTCAAGTTTAACATATTAACGACCCTTTACCAGTCAATAGTCTCCAGTCCAATTAAACACAGAGCGTTCCTGTGACAAACCTCAATCTTTGCATTCCTTGAGTTATTGAAATAGGAAAGCATTTAAATAAAATTGTAGAAGGGAATAGGGAATCTGACCAAAGATTTAAACTCAGGATTTTTAAATTAAGATCCGAAATCATTTGGATAAGATAGTGATCACGATAAACAACAACGATTAATACATACATACAGGTTTGTACCATCATTCTGGCCAAACCTGCAGGTGGATTTCTCTGAAACTCGGCATGATTGATTTTGAATCAACTTAAAACATGGGCTAAAAATTCCGTAAAATGGTTACCATGGTAATGAGAAAAGTAAAATTAAAAAATGGTATTTTTGCAAATAAAAAACCTTGGAGCTACAGCTCTAAAACTTGGTATGCATATTCAACTCTACTCGGGGAGTAGCATGGGCAGGGTCCCACCTGGCCACACCTCTTTTAAAAATTTAAAAAATCGTTTTTTTTTTCACTTATATTTTTAACAACCTTAAAAAATGGTACTTCAAAAATAATTCTTGGACTGGGGAGTTGACCCATGAACCCATATATAATCTGAATCAAATTCATCTAGGGAATATTTTAAGTGCATCTATATGGCCACACCCTTTCTGGGTTCAGGCCAAGTTTAAAAAAAGGCCAAAAACGGTACTTTTGCCACACAAACTTTTGGACTTACAGACCTAAAACTAGGTATGCATACCCAACTTGAGTTTGAGAATGACATGGGCGGGTTTGCTCCTGGCCACATCTCTTCCTATTGGTGTGTATGGTTAAAAATGCCAAAATTGGACTTTCCAAAAATGCATGGAACAAAGGAGTTAGACCCACAAACTCATACTCATTTAGAATCAGTGTCACCTGTGGAACGTTTAAACAAACCATGGTTGAGCGGTCAAGGCACAGGTCTAACAATCACAAACTTGCAGGTTCCACTTTCCCCTGATTCATATATAGTGGATATGTATGTATTCATTTATATTGCATGTTTATCCACATTACCTCCAAAGCATCAAACAAAATGAAGCCAACTCTTCAGGATAGACATATCTTACACAAACTATGTTTTTTTTTAGTTTTTTTTTTTTAGTGAAAATATATTTGGACCACTTGGCCACACCTCTTCCTTTGGGAGTGTGAGTTTCTAATGCCTAAATGGTACTTAATAGAAACCTTTGTATCTGATATCTAAACTTGGCAATAACACACGTCATGACTCTGAGAGAGACATGGACTGGGTCCCACCTGGCCACACTCAATCCTCTGGGAGTGGCAGGCTAAAATTACCACAAAAACTGGTACTTGGCCAAACCCTTGGACACGATCTGTCTCATATTTGGTCACACCTTAATGTGGGCATATATCATTATATCCCTGGCAACCCCAGGTATGCCTGTCAGTATGTTCATATACACACACCACCTCACTCATGGACTCTTGCCTACACCAGATCAAACCAACATGCAGCTTCCTCAACACCTTCAACAATAGCAAATAATAATTAAATAATAATCACCCCCCCCCCCCCCCCCCCACCCCTCCACTGGTACAGTATTCCCCTTCCACACACATGGCACAGGGTTTGGTGTTATCATCACATAGAGTTCCTGCATATTGTGAATCAGCTTTAGGGGGTGTGTCTTCTTGTAAAGCAGCCATATCTGTGATCCCTCAGGCAATGTGCTGGCAGTGTGAATGGCCTTGACCTGTGCTCCTGGTCATGTTACACCTACTTATGTCAAGTTACACACACTACTCCATGTTATTCATCTGGCTAGTGGTTAGAGACCCCTTACCATTTTGTTGTGGGTGAGTCTGCCAGTCTTGTCAGTGATGAGGTACTCCACCCACCCCAGCTCCTCAGGGATGGTGCTGCTCCTCACCACAGTGTCTGGGATGGTCTTGTCTCTCTGCATGACCCAGCTGTACAGCATCTTAGCCATGTCCAGGTTCAACCTCAGGCTAACACATGCACACACACACAGTAAGCAGATGGGAGCTAGTCAGTGTGTACTGCAGTTGGTTATACTGTCTTAACACATGCACCAATATGTCTATCTGCTGTTATTTATTCATCCATAACATCTTCCAACTCACATCAAAACTCCCCTCCTCAACATCCAACCCTTTCTAAAGCCACTCCTTACCCACTGCTACCTCCTCCACTATCTGATGGGAATGTTGTAGGAGGAGAGGATGACCTTTGTCCATAAAAATGTGAATACAATACCACACCACATAAAATGCCACACACTACAGAAGACAAGAACATGAAATCAGTTAATTACAGTCTAGTCCACCTCACACATGTCCCACCATGTGATGCAGCTCAATGTGGAGGATAGTGTTTTCAAGTGATAAAGGATTATGCATTATACATCTCTATATGATTGCCAACATGTACACAGCATGTCATGCCTATTTATATGAAGACATGTGTGCAATATGGCTCCCAGCCCGCTAGTGGTTCCTCTCACCATCCTGAGGTGTCAGGTGACGTCTGTCAGAGGACCCTCTCCTGCACACCTGCTCGCTCACACATCCTCAGTGAGTAGTTTGTGTACGCCTGAAGCATGTTGAAGTCATGTGACCTGCCTGGCAATGAGAGGAGCGAGTTGGGAGGAGGGGAGTAGTAGATAGGGGCCCACATGACTTGTAGCGATGTTGGCAGAAGAGGGGGTCACAACCATCTGGTAAGGGTCGTCTCCAGGAACTAGGCGAGCAATAATTGGTGGCACAATAATAAACAAGAGAAGCTAAACTATGCCCAAGTAAGAAAAATACACGACCCTTTACCTAGTACCTAGAAACCAATTATTTAACGATTTAATGTGGATACAGTGGTGGATGAATGTGATTAAATTTGGTAAGGATCTATAACTCATAATCACATAGGTACAGTCCTACTTCTGATATCACCCTATGTAATCCAATATGCACTCTCAGATTAAAGGGGGGCAGTTTACATCGGGAAATTGCCCACCCTCCGCCCTCGCCCCTTTTTCTAGAATAAACACACAAATCCTGAAAAACCACAAAATTGAGCCAAGAATTCCACAACTGCAGCAATTCCTATCGTCACCACCAACCAGACGGAGTCAACTTGGCTTGTGCACAGCTGCAGCAGGGCAGGGGCAGGCCTAACTGGTGGGATATGACTGCATCTTTAAGGAATGGAAACTTCAGCAACAACTCCCAAGTTGAGAGAGAGTAGTCTAGAATAGCCAGACCCTTTACCAAATGTAATGATTCCAATGAAGCATTGGTAAAAGGAGAGAGGTGGTTAGACAGGATTTGCTTATAATGAAAGATTAAACGGGTAAAAAAAAATAAATATTCCTAAGCTACTCTTGCAAAAAAACTAATTACTCAAACAAGCATGGAGCTCGATTTTCATTATACAAATAGTTCCTAGTACATGCACTGATACCTCATGCCACACCCCCTGTTACTTCCTGGAGGTGTCACTAGTGTGCTAGTTTGTTTTTACTCTTCCAATACTTGCCCTTGCTTCAAGATGTACAATTAATCTAAACATGATCTGTGATGTCACATACACAGAGCAATTGCAGCAAAGATATGGCCTCCAGGTGGGTTGATGCACCTTTATGCCTATGTGGCCACAATTTTATAACTCGGTCAAACCACACATCTAAAAAATTCTCAGTATCTGCACAGCACAAAACTTTGACCTTTGTATGCTCCAATTGCTCAGTCACACTCAACCTTGCTCTATGCAGTAACAGGATGCAGGCCAAGTCTAGGGAGCTGCTGTCATATTCTACAGGTGAACCTCCCCATACTCACAGTACAGAGTGTATAATTCACACTTCTTCTTCTTCTTGCGTATGATACACTGGACTCAGACGCTCAAGTTCAGCTTTTCTAACCATTTTGCTGCATCACTGGTCAGTAGGTGGATGTCTTTGAAGCTTCCGTCAAACTTTCCTAACGCACAATCATTAACAACGTGTTGGACTGTCTGCTGGGAGTAACCAAGTCGCATGCTGGACTGCCAATCATTTTCCATTTATGAAGATGGCAAGCAGTCCTTCCATGCTGGGTGTGCAACCTGTTGAGGTTGGTCCAATGCCTCCGTTGTAGATGGAAACCCGGCGGTTCTTCAGTTGGGTCCTGGATGAGGTATTTGTTGTTGACAGTGGATGCTTGTCAGTTCTTAGTCCATTCAGCATTGGCATCAAAACCTGACTGGAGGAGAGACTTTGCGTTGAGCCACAAAGGCTTGCGTGACTTCAGGCGTGTAGTGGGCACTGCAGTTAAATCCTCGTGGATGGGTAGGTCAGGTTTTGATGCACAAAGGTTCCACTGCTTTAGGGTCTTTGCCATTCGCAGGATATTAGGGGTCTGGGTGTGTGACAACACTGGGAGCCACTGCACTGGGGTAGACTTCAGAGTACCAGATATGATGCGCATTGTTGACTTTAGGATGGTGTCTATGCATTTAGCATGACAACTCTGAGCCCACACTGGGGAGCAGTATTCAGCTGAGGAGTAGACAAGAGCTAAGGATGCTGTGCGCAAGGTGCTAGGGTTTGATCCCCAGCTTGTACCCGCCAGTTTTTGGATGATGCTGTTTCTGGACTTTATTTTTCCTGAAGCTCTCTTTAGATGTTCACAATAGGTCAGGCTGCGATCAAGTGTGACACCAAGATATCTAGGGTAGTTTTCATGCTTTACCGGTTTTCCCTGGCAGGAAACTTGCAGTTCTACTTTAGCCAAACTGTTGTTAAGGTGAAAAGAAGTTACAGTAGTCTTCGCTGTACTTAAGCGTAAATGCCAGTAAGCTAGATAGTCATTCATCACTTTCAGGTCTGCAGTGAGGGTGTTACTAAGTACATTCATGGAAATACCTTGAGTAGCAAGCGCAATGTCATCAGCATATGCAAACTTTCTTGTGGTGGTATTCGGCATGTCACTAGCATAGATATTAAAGAGTAGAGGTGCAAGCACTGATCCCTGGGGGAGGGGGCATCACTCAGAGTCCTAACAGAGCTGGTGTGGCCAGCTAGGTGCATTCTGAATCGTCAATTGCTGAGGATGGAAGAGAGTAGACGAATAGTTGTCTGGCACTGAAGGATTTTAGCAGTCTTTAACAGGAGGCCATGTCTCCACACTGTATCGTATGCTGACGATAGATAGAGAAGGGCCACACCGGTTTTGAGACGTCGTTGGTATCCCACTTCAATGAATGCGGTGAGGACAAGCACTTGGTCAACACAACTCCTGCCAGGACTGAGACCAGCTTGTTCGTTTGGTAGGGTTCTACCTTTGGGCTCAGTCTAGCTAGGAGGAGGCGCTCAGTCTAGCTAGGAGGAGGCACTCAGTCTAGCTAGGAGGAGGGGCTCAGTCTAGCTAGGAGGAGGAGGCGCTCAATAAGCTTGTAGGTAGTGCATAGCAAGGAGATGGGGCGGAAACTTGCGGCATTGTCAAGGGGCTTACCAGCCAGGCTTAGGGATGGCGATGATCTTGGACTCTTTCCACCTTGATGGAACTACTCCAGTCCGAGTGGCAGTATGTAAAGAGTGAGGCCAACCAATTACAAGCCTCCAGGCCAAGATTTTTCAGGAATTCTGGAAATATCCCATCTACTCCAGCTGCTTTCTTTGCTTTGGTTACAGCGAGTCCTTTGTCAACATCTGCCCTGGTGTACTGGGAGAAAATGGGACTGCTGCAGTTAGATTGTCTGGTGGCTTGTGACAGTTCTTTTCTGACTTCTCGCTGGGCTTCCTTGGTTGTAGGGACCTTCGAGTTGCATAGTAACCGCGCAGCAACCTCATTTGCAGTGACCTTAGGCGGTTGGTACTGAGTAGGAGCCGAGGAGCCAAGGTGTCGGAGAAGGTTCCAAGCCTTTCTACTTGAGTGGGTAAGATCAAGCTCTTGTACTGCCTCTATCCACCGTTGTCGCCTTCCATTGTTTAGCGAGTCTAGTAGGCATGTAGCCACTTCCGGATCACCTGATGCTTCAAACTTTTTAAATAGTTCTTCTGTCTCTGGGAGCCACCAAGGTGTATAAGATTTGCGATAGCCTCTGGGAATATGTTTTGCAGCTGCCTTTTTGAGGATATTGCAGAACCCCTTATAGTTTTTTGGTATTGCTGCAAGATCAGAGATATAACCATCAACTGCTTTTGCATAACCTTCCCAGTTGGCTTTCCTGAAATTCCACCGAGCTTGTGGTTTAAAGGTGATAACAGGGAGTTGCACGCCAACATATATCAAAGCAGGTCTGTGTTGGCTGTGTGGGAAATGTTGCAGGATTTTATGACAAGCTTGTAATGGGCGGTTCTCATGGTCTCTTGACAGGAAACACAAATCCTGATTATGGTCTGTATTCCACCTGGCAGAGTGAAAGGATCTAGGCTATCAGCAAAAGTTTGCCTGAATGAAGTGAGCAAGAGCACTTGCACTCCATCAGAGAGTGGGGGAGAGTATTGGAGGAACATGAGTGGTGGGAGAGTACACAGGCCATAAAAATGTAAATACAATAACACACAATATAAAATGACACATTACAGAAGACAAGAACATGAAATCAGTTACTACTGTCTAGTCCACCTCAGACATGTCCCACCACGTGATGCAGCTCTACATCAACAGTACAGCACACACACAAACAAATATAGAATCAAGAGAGAGAGAGAACTGTTCCCAGTTTGACACATGTCCTCCTCCATTGCATGCACACCTTGGGTTGCAGCTGGTGGGCCAGTGTGTTATGCATGCACACCTTGGGTTGCACCTGGTGGGCCAGTGTGTTATGCATGCACACCTTGGGTTGCACCTGGTGGGCCAGTGTGTTATGCATGCACACCTTGGGTTGCACCTGGTGGGCCAGTGTGTTATGCATGCACACCTTGGGTTGCAGCTGGTGGGCCAGTGTGTTATGCATGCACACCTTGGGTTGCAGCTGGTGGGCCAGTGTGTTATGCATGCACACCTTGGGTTGCAGCTGGTGGGCCAGTGTGTTATGCATGCACACCCTGGGTTGCACCTGGTGGGCCAGTGTGGTCTATTAGTGAGTGAGGCCAACGTTTCACTGGGGGAGAGGGTTTGTGCTGGGAGAGAGTGACTTTACATTGAGGGTGCAAGGTCATATCAAAGGGACATTTTATACACATCACCATCAGTCAGCAATACAAACAGACTTACACAACACACACAGTGACAGGAAAGGGTCATCACATACACTTGCCTCATTAAACTTATAATATCCTGTTGTTAATATTGAATCTATCGTGTACATACATCTGGCATTCTGTGTATGTAACTGCAAAAAATTTCATTTTCAAGATGGAAATTAAAAAGTAGCCACTTTCAAGTTCACCATGGAGAACTTGTAGGTGATTGCAAATTTCAGATTTGATTGCTAACAATTTCAGTTTCATGATAGAAATCAAATTTAAAACCAATTTTGAAATGATGAGGTGGCCAAGGAAATTATAGGGAAAGTATGGGGGAAGATATTATTTCAGGAAACATAGATGGAGAGCTAAAAACAGCAGTAGGTATTGGGTGGACTTATTACTCAATGTGGTGCCCGCCCGCCCACCAACTTGGCTGCAAGGAGTGCAGTGACACAATCCCCTCCCCTGAGGACTGTGGGAGGTCCCCTCTGCAGCTGTTATCACACCAACTAATTCTTTATCTAATGTTATCCCATTCTGTATTGATAGGCTAATATTCCATTATTGTGTGTTCAATCACTATCAGTCCACACTCTGAACAATTGGGAATATTTTAAAGTAGCTATATTTGAAGACAGCACAAATTGGTGGCCACATTTACTTCTCTTTGTCTTCATGAAGTTAAAAATTAAGTCCAATCTCCATATTGAAGAAGTTGGGGGAGTGTCAGGGAGGCCCACCATCTAAAATCATTGTTAAGGCTCCTTCATGAAGGAAACACAGAAAATTGTATATCAAGCAGTAAAAATGAACTTATGACTGATCGCACACTGACAATGTAGCGTAAATATTATGTTGTGCAGTAAATCTGTAATATGGTTCTTACAATAGGAGTTTTGATGCATATGAGTTTGTGCTATACTTTTTCATTAGAAGATTAATATTTTGGGCTTATATTTATGCATTTTGTTTTGTTGTATCTAATTTAAAAAAGGAAAAAAGGAGAGATTTAATTAAATCATGGTCAAGGGTCATCAAAAGCCAACCTCCATAGTAAATGTTTACTATTTTTTTTTTTTTTTTTTTTTTTTGGGGGGGGGGGGGGGGGGGAATATATATATATATATATATATATATATATATATATATATATATATATATTAACGACCCTTTACCAATCACCAGTCCAATTAAACACAGAGCGTTCCTGTGACAAACCTCAATCTTTGCATTCCTAGAGCTTTTGAAATAGGAAAGCATTTAAATAAAATTGTGGAAGGGGATAGGGAATCTGACCAAAGATTTAAACTCAGCATTTTTAAATTAAGATCCGAGGTCATTTGGATAACATAGTGATCACAATAACAACAATTAATATATACATACAGACAAACAGAATAAGACAGATAAATAAGTGGAAAAAATTACTACAATTCTTATACCAATTTCAAATGAGATCCCACTTGGCCCACACAATCCTGCAACTCATACAAACAGGACTAGACAGACACAACTACTGTACTATCTTATAGGTACAGTTACTACAATACATGGATAAGGACAGAGAAGAGGTAGCCAGCAACACTGAGCATGGATTACTACTAGAGCAACAAGATATTGAAGGATATCTCCTATAGGAGCATTAGGACACAGTTCCCTGTGTTGTTTGGCCTTATGATAATGTCTGTCATTTCTGAAGTAATCCCATCCTCTTGTTGATCATCACTAAGTGGCCCTATCATCCCAGTCCTGTTCAGATCCACACAAGAAACACTCACAGGTGATGATGGAGAAACATTTATTCTAGCTCTCTGAACTGGTGATTTGGTATAATACATATCTTCCACTTTCTCGGATGTATCAAGGGATGATGAGCTGCGATCAAATGCTAACTTTCTATCCTGAGGTCTGTCAATTTCCCAACTGCCATAGTTGTGGTATATCCTGGGGTGAGGAACTTGAGCATGGCCGTCATATCCCCTCATCGACATGTTTGTGCGCCTCTCCTCACCAATGGGTCTGCCCAGCAGTTTAGAGGCAGTACATATGTCCTCCAGGGTTATCACCCTCACAGGGGTGTGCTTACCTTGAGAAACAGGTGTCTTTTGACTGGGTCTGGTCTCCTCAGTGCATCGTTGGCCAGAGGAATGCTTGTGTTTTCTGACGTAAACATAATGGTCGTGGTTCTCAAAGTATTTGGCCCTAACCTCATTCTCCTCCCAACAGGGAAATCCCTTTTGATCATTACCAAGTTGCTGAGTCATCTCAGATGTGTTCAGATCAAGATTAGAATCTGCCACGTCTGTGGAGGGAGAATCATATCTTCTTCTAACTCTCTGAACAGGTGATTTAGAATACCCCCGGTCCTTTGCTTTCTCAGATTCTTCTTCAGGTGTAGCCAGTTGCATGAGAGCCGAGGTGCTGCAAGCAGCCATGTCCCTAGGCTTGACATCAGGTTCTTTATCACTGTGATGATGCTTTGTCCATAGATCATTATCTTCAGCATGGCCATCACATCCTCCCATGAACATTCCTTCATCTCTGAGTTGATTGAATTTGTTTGGTACATTGTCAGAGGTCACAGCCATGGCAGGTCCCTCAGTGTTTGGAGTGCATAGTTTACCAGCATCATCAGTTGGTTGGTAAGATTTTCCTTTTGCAAATCTGGTAGAGAACTGATCCAACGAAATTTGTTCATGACCAACCTGTGCCTGGTGTGAGCTATCTGGTTGGGGTGATTGGTCCTGAAGGCACTTTAACAATGACTGTCTGAGTGTATTCATGGTTCTTCTTAAAAAATTCTGTAATAGAGAGAAGGGGGTGGGGGGGGGGGGGGGGGGAATAACAGAGACAGTGATAAATATTGTTGTCATGGCAACATTGTAACCATAATATCAGATATGTCAAAATCATACATTAGATGAATAAATGAACTCCTGTGTCACTTTGACCACAGTGACACAGTCCGTCTAATGTACAACTTTATAAATAATGGGACCACACTCATTTTATTCCTAAGTGTGAAGGTGTCACATATTACAGATCTTCAATTAGATGCTTGTAGTTAGATAGTAAAATACAGGCAAGTAGAGAAATCATCATTGGATAATACAGTTTATCATTTGAATATGTCTGCCACTGATAGTATCAACTTGCCTGAAGCATTTGCCTGATTGACCACAGATGCTGCCCTTGAGGAACTTCAGGGAACTGGTGAGGAGCTTCAACTGGTGGGTAGGGGGCTTCATCCACCTGGTTCCGAACATTAGCTTCCATATTCAGACCAGACACATCCTCACAACCAAAAAAATACAAACAAAACCAAACTCCAATGACTAAACAAGTGATGTGGTTTTGATATAGTGAAGTGTTTCCTGAACTGTATGAACTTTGAACCCTGAAATGCTTTTAGCCACCCTTTTCCAACCCCCCTCCCCCATGATAATGATGTGGTGTGGGAATAGATGGGATGGGTTGAACCTTCAGGTCAAACCTATGGGGCTAACTTTAGAGGTGCACTTTGGGGGACAACCTGAACTTCTGGGCAGGTTTATATCTGTTAATATTTTTTTGCGTATTGCTAATCACAGACAGAAAGGTATTGTTGCAGTTTTGGCTTGGATCATCCTACAACAGGAATGAACCATTCCCTATGAACTTCTATATGAGGATGTAATGGTGTGCAATTATAAGAATTTTTTAGTTGTTAACAAATTTAAGAAAGTGTGAGGGTTGATTTGTCATCTGCCTCATTAGTGACTCCCAGAATGTCAGTCATCTAGTCATTAGTGCTGATTTCTTCCAAGAGCATGATCTGTTGATTGATTTGAAGCATCAATGACTGCTTGATGTCAGCACCCTCTGCACCGTTCCTGCCCATCTCTCTACACTCGAAGCTCTCCACCTGAACTATGTGTGCACATTACCTTCCAAGTTCTCTTATCAGACCTTCCAACTCACCCACATCAGGAGGGTGTCACCCTCATTTTGTCATTGTCACCCACTCACCCGCATAATATTTGAAATCTCCCTCATTTTTCCACTAGTTCCAAGCATGGATATGATGCAAAGTGCTTGAAAGTGTAATCTGCAATACAACATTCTGGTCCATCAATTTAATGCACAAATTGAGTCTAATAATATTAAGATGGACTAAGTTTGCACATGTGCTGAAAGTCTGCTAAATAGCTATGTCCACTTTTCAGTTCCATGCAATAGCTAAATTATTTGTTGTGCAATTTGTGCTACCAACCTACTCACATTTGCTATGGACGTGGATGAAACTGACTCTGCCCTGGAGGAGGCTGGTGCTGAAACTGATTTGGACACAGACAAGGAAGGTGAGCTATTGAGGTTGATATGAACTCAATCAGGTCCAGCTTGTTAGAGATTAAAATTGATGCATATACTTTATAGTGAAATTGATATAGCTATACTCCTAGCTCTTGGTGCTTGTGATAAGGATTGATTCCCTAACATTCACTGTCTCCTAACAATTGCTTGCATACTATGTATTTCTAGTGCTGAGGCAGAAATATGATTTTCTCTTCTGAGAAGAATAGAGACCTATTTGAGGTCTGCTATAAGTGAGTAGTGTTTGTCAGATCTATTGTTATTGCCATGCACTGTGGGATTTCCTTCATGGAGGAGCTTCTGGAATAATATAGGAAGGAACACCACTTCAGGTGGAGTTGGATGATACATTTGGATGAAGTTTGTCAGGCATTTGTTCAAGCCGATCCAAGAAGACTTTTTATGTTTATTTATTAGACAAATGATATATTATGATATGATTGTATGTTCTGAAGTGTTGGTGTTTATTATTTTAACAATGATATTCTGATGATCTAAATTTTGGGTGCTGGTGCAATAGCTACTATATGTAGCTGTGGTCATATTTGTACAGAGTGGTTAAAGTTGTGGCAACAACCCTCACTTTTAATAATTGTAAGATCTGCCCCTGCTTCTTTGTTGCAATCTGGGTCTTTCTAAATTGACTATATTTTCAATATATTTTTCATCATTTTACATCTCCCCCACTCCTGGGAACTAATCTAAATAATAATAAATAATTTTGAAAATTCCTGGCAAGTATAATAAAAAAATAAAATAATTATTATAATAAAAATTGATACAGCATTACTCAAATAATTAAGTTTTATTCAAAAAAAAGTAATGTCAATTCTTTGGAATTTGCCTTTTCCTTTAGCGATGGACCAGAAAACAAAAACAAGTATAGAAAGAATTACAATATCATGCAGAAAATGTGCTTCACCATGAAGTCTACTTCATTGTTGAATGACAGATAAAATACTTAGTTCGAAAAAATATATGGAAACCACAAACCACCATGTAATTTCACTCATAAATTTGGTTGGAGGTGGAAAGCCTGTAAACCTAAGCATGATATTCAGCACCACATCATTACAAAGGGCAGGCTCACCTTTGCCAAGGCTCATTGTCTCCCATCAGATAAATTGGCTGCTGTTAAGGAGTTTGATTACCTTCTCTCTCTTAGCATCATTCATCTAACATCCAGTAGTGGACTTCTCCATTACACATGTTACCAAAGAAGACAGGTGAATGGCATTCTTGTGGTGACTACCATTTGTTAAAGTATATCACAACACCCAATCGGTACCCTATTCCTTATATCCAGGACTTTGGGGCATCACTGAGTGATGCTACTATCTTTTCCAATGTCAACCTTGTATGCGCCTTTAATCAAGTATCAGTGCACCCTGATGACATCCCTTAAACAGCCATTACTACAACATTTGAACTTTTTAGTACAAGTTTATTCCTGCCCTGACCCAGTCCTTGACTAAAAGCTTCCAAAAGAGCAAGCAGGATTTCAGGAAATCGAGAACACCACACCAGAATGGTAATAAAGATGGCATCATACTCCTCCAGAATTGTAAGAAAGAAGGTGTTCATATCCTCAACCTCACTATAGCCTAAGATACTGTCTGGCTACGTGGACTCCACCTCAAGCTTCTACAGACAGTATTGGTGTTAAAGAATATTGGTTCACCCAAAGAACTATTCGTTCTTACACATGCATATTTATTTCCCCCCTTATAAGAAGTGTCCAAGGGTTTGGTCGAAGTATTATTTCAGGCATTTTTAGTTTACATGACAAGAGAAAGAGGTGTGGCCAGATTGGATGTAGCCAAAGTCTAAGTGTGTGCATGCCAAACCTTAAGTTTCTAAATCCAAGGGTTCGTTCTCAGTAACATTTTTTGGAACTTTTGGCCTAACACAATCACAGGAGGAAGTGTAACTATATGGTGCATAGGCACGCTTGTCAACACGATCAATACGGGACCACCCCGACAAAATGACAAGCATAAAATATTCCTGGTAACATGCCAATCAATATTTAATATGGTTTTAATAAATATCTCTTCCTGTCACTTCTTTGGAAAATAATTTAAAAAAGGAGGAAAGAAAAAAGGAAGAACAAAGAGAGGAGAAAGGAAGCTAAGTCCAGGGATAAGATCACAGAGTTTCCACTTTGGAGACCTGTGCCTCAAAGAAGAGGGGTGGCCAAGTATAACCCAGACCATAACCAATGGTTTGTGCGAATTACCATTTTGGTATTTTTGATATGACTTGCCCAAAGGAAAAGGTGTGGCCTGGTGGGACTCAGACCATGTTGCATCCAGAGTCATTATGAGTGTACATGCCATGTTTTAGGTCTTCTATAAGTAGTTTCTTTTAGCATTCTTAGCCTCTATTCCGACAGGATGTCGTTTGGCAGGTGACCCCAAAAGTTTGGAAAAAATATCATGCATGGCATAGGATGTGTTACCATCCTGAAGTGGGTTTCATTTGGCAGGAACTGGACTTACACAAATATACATAAACACATGCATATAAATCATTATTATCCTGACACAACCAGAAAAAGAGATGTAGCCAAGTAAGACCCAACCCATGTCACTCACACAATTATAATAATTATTCATGGTAAGTTTCAGGTCTATAATTCAAGAAGGAATTTGCCTGTTTAACTTCATAACAGCTCTTAGAATTTTTATCTAGACGCATCCACGGGAAAAGTTGTGACCAAATTTTGGGCAAAAAAATATTCTTTGCCTAGAATGTGCCTCCCTGAAGAGCAAGTTTAATTTTTTGGGTTCTTTATATACTCATATACATAAGAATCAGGAAGAATGCCACCAGATGTGGTTAGGATCAACCCACTATACCCTTCAATCAGGAATTGAAGAATAGAAGAAGGAAGAGGTAAAAGGATAAAAAGGGGGGGGGGGGGGGGGGGGGAAATGAAGGAAGGAGATTGCAGTAATTGAACACCCTCTAGTCAGCTTGGGAACCTGTGCCTCTACCACTGCTCTATTGTGCTTTATAAGGCTTATTTAATAGAAAATATAAATACTTCTTTCCCCACCAGGGGTGCTGTTGAGGGCCACTCAACATGATGTTGAGAGTTCTTCAACATATATCATAACTAGAACACACCTTCCGTTGATTAATTATATCTTGATATCAATGTTGTGGACATGTTATGGACCTGTAAACAAAATCTGATTAATTAGAACACACCTGTTAACTATATGTTGATGGAATAGCTATAATTTATATAAGTCATATGCAGATCTATGGTAGATCTCTATATTTGGACTAATGTGTGTATATTATAGAAAATGATGTCATGCTTTCTGTCTGGGAGGATATAAAAGTCCTCCTTGACAGTTTTATGAGAGTCTTGTCTTGATTATTAAGTACAACCTCGGTGAACTTAGATCCATATACCTAAATTACTTTGGTGAATCGTAGTGAGGGAATAGTTATAGAGACATTACTCTGGTGGCAGCATTACCAGTAAAAGAAGAGAGAATAGTTTAGATTAGTTTAAGTTATTTAGCAAGGGCGGCCCTTCACAATTGGTGGCAGCAGTATTTGGCAGCAGTGCAGCTGTTGAGATCTCTGGAATTGGAGATAGCAGTACCCAGGAATCCATTGAAGCTCTTCACATCTGGTGGCAGTGGTACAGTAGTTAAGTCTCTGGAATTAAAGATAGCAGTACCCAGGAAGCCATCAATGCTACTAATGTCTAAGGAAGGCAGAGAATTACGTTCTGCTACAGCATCATCAAATGCTGTTGATCTAGACACTGTCTTGCGTTTGTTGAAGGAACAACAGGACCAACAGCATGACAGGGAGTTTAGGAGACAAGAGGAGGATAGGAGGACTCTCCTTAAGCTTGAAGAAGACAAGCTATTGATGGAAGAGAAGTGGTTACAAAATGAACTCAAACTACAAAACGGAAGGGAAGAACAATACAAATTGGAACAATCCTTTAAAAAAAGAATGTCCATCACTCAGCACCTGAAGACATGGGATGACACCACAGAAACAGAAGCTTATCTACAAAGCTTTGAAACATCGATGGAGGAGGCAAACATTGAAGAAGAAAATTGGCTACCTATCCTGCGGAAGCAGTTAGTGGGTAAGGCATTGTCGGTCTTCATGGAGTTGAATGCTACGGAGAAGACCCATTACCTGGAAGTTAAAGACAGTTTACTTGAATGGCTTGGGTCAACACCACAGCAAGCCAGAAGAGCAATTTGGCTTGAGAAACCTAGACCAGATGAGGATCCTCGCTCCTTTCTTCAAAGAATAAGCAAAGCATTGTCAAGGATCAAACCACTGCTGAACAGTGCTGAGGATGCTCTGAATGAGTTTTTTCATGGAGTATTATTGAGAAACTATTCCAATGAAGCTCTTCTATATGTGAATCAAAAGGCTAACACTTCAAGATATCACAGAGCTGAAGCCCTACAGGAAATTTGGGAGGCAATGGGATTCTATGAGAAGAAGTGGATGCTCCGACAACAGCCACAACAACCAGAGCGGCAGCATCAGCAACGCTGGAGGCAGAATACTTGGTCAGGAGCACCAGAAGGAAGCTCTTCTAAAAGAAAGGATGGTGAGTCTCCTTACATTAGGGGTGGGGCTAAGCACACTAGGCAAAGTTGGAGTGAACCTGGGAAAAGCCGGCAGCAGACTAGAAGCCCTCAGAGACATAGCTCTGGAGGTGGTGAAGCTAGTGGGAATCTGTCTTTTAACTCTAAGGTGTGTGTTGCAATTGTAAAAAACCAGGGCATATCAAGCGTGATTGTCAGGAGAAACATTCTCTTGGGCGAGTTAGATCACCAAGGCCTTACTTGCCTGATTTAAAAATACAAGGGAAAATCAATGGTGAGCCATGTAGGTTTCATTTGGACACCAGGGCAGATATAACTTCTATGCCCCAGAATTTGGTGAAGAAATCACAGTATACCGGGGAGGTATATAATATACAATTGGGAAGTTTGAAGCATGAAAGCATGAAAATGGCTGAAATAATGCTGGAGGTTGAAGGCAAAACCCAACCATGGAAGGTAGTTGTTATGGAGGGAATGGGTGGAGAAGCTTTACTTGGAGTTGATCACCCAGTGACACTTAGTTTATTTGGGAAGTCTTTGTCCACTATGAATGGTGATGACCCAGTACTTGGGGTTGATCAAGCAAAAGTATTACCCATAATGAGTGATACCTCTGGAGGTGTGTGTGCTATTACAAGGGCCAAGAGTCAAGCTCAGGTAGATGAAATAGCCCAGCACGAAGCTGCTAATGCCAAAAATGGTGCAGTTCCTATACCCCTCACTCTCCCAACGTCTGCTGCTAGTCCAAGGTGCAGTCGAAGGAAGTGTAAGTTTGGATTAACTTCTACCAAGCCTACAACTGATCTTTGTGAAATTAATGTAGAATCTGATGATGAGGTTGAAGTAACAGCCAGTCCTAGTGTTATTTCTCGGGAGGGGGAAGGGACACATACTAAGGATGTGGTTGAGAAGAAAGAAGATCTTGAGAACAGTTTAGTTGAGGCAGATGGTATTGTGGGGTTAGAGGAAGTAGAGCCAAATGGTGAACCACTCCTCCCTGATCAATCCCATGACAGGGATGGAATTGGGGAACTAATTGCTCAGCAGCAGAATGATGGAACACTGTCTGAAATGCGAAAGAGGGCTAAAAGTGAGAAACATGGGTTCTATTTCAATGGGGGAGTTTTGATGCACTCAAAATTAATGGAGCAGGGAAGAGAGGTTGCCAGGGTGGTAGTATTCCTTACCAAGAGGTCAGAGGTAATGAGTGTAGGACACAAGGGTTTGGTGGGTGGCCATTTTTCTCATAATAAGATGGCTTCTCACCTAAAACAGTCCTTTACATGGCCGGGTCTGGAAAGGGATGTTAGGGAGTTTTGTGCAACATGTCCAGAGTGCCAGAAAGCGGGCAGACCATTGTTACCCAGAGTCCCTATGATTGAGACTCCTATCATATCAGTACCCTACCACCATATGGCTTTTGATATAGTGGGACCACTTAAACGTACTAAGCGGGGTTATTCTCACATACTGACAGCAATGTGCATGGGAACCCGTTACCCATATTGTGTGCCCTTAAAGAGGGTAGATGCCATATCAGTTGCCGATGGGTTGATGGAAATCTTGTCACACACTGGTATACCAGTTGAGTTACTGACTGATCAAGGTGCAGTATTTGTGGGTAAGGTCTGCAATGAGTTATGTAGACTTCTCAACATCAAGCATATCACTACCACAGCATATCACCCACAGAGCAATGGGGCTTTGGAGAGGTGGCATGGTTGCCTTAAGGGTATGCTACGGAAATTAGAGGGCAGACTAGAGCAGTAGGACCTCTTACTCAAATATTACCTGCTTGCATACCAAGCCACTCCTCATGCTGCATCTGGGTTCTCACCCTTTGAGCTTGTTCATGGCAGACCACTACGGGGCCCCCTAGAAGCGATGAAAGAGGAGTGGGTCAGTGGAGAAATGAAATTTTTAAGTGCAACAGAGTGGGTTAATGATCTTTGTGAAACACTAACCAAACTACATGAGATTACTCGTAGGAAGGAATCTAGATACAAGACGAAAGTCAAGGAGAAATATGATGAGAGGGCAGGGAATATAAACCTGGTGCGATGGTTTTATTACACACCCCATTATTAATGGGCAAATTGGAATTAGTATGGCAAGGACCTTACGAGGTATCAAAGAGGATAAGTGACACAACTTACCAGTTATCAGTTCCTGAGAAAAGGTTGCACAAGGTTGTAGCACATGTAAATAGGCTAAAACCTTGGAAGGCTCCTTCGACTAGCCTATTCCGTGTGGTGGTAGCCCAGGACAGTGAAGGGTCTGACCATCCTATAGGCAGGGTGAACTTAGGTGAGGAAAATGTGACTGAGGAACAAAGGAGGTTGTTGCAGGCTATGCTAAAGAAGCACAAATGGACAGTAGTATCTGGCAGTTTAGGGAAGGCTCCGGAATATACCCATGTCATTGCAACTGGTGAATCCACACCTGTGCGTTCTCATCCTTATAGGATAGTGCCTGGTTGGAAGGAAGAGTTGAAGGAAGAAGTCATGAAATTGTTGAAGCAGGGCATTATCAAACCATCCCAGAGCCCTTGGTCTTCTCCAATGGTTCCAATACGTAAACCTAATGGATGCATCCGCTTGTGCATTGATTATCGGAGGCTAAATTCAGTCACAATGGAAGATCCTTATGAAATGCCACATATCAGTGACTTGCTAGACAAGGTAGCAGGGGCACGCTGGCTTTTCAAGCTTGATCTAAACCAGGGTTTTTATCAGATTCCTATGAACCAGGATAGCATTGCTAAGACAGCTTTTTGCTCACCTCGGGGAAAATTTGCATTCACCCGCATGCCCTTTGGGTTACGAAATGCTCCAGCTACCTTCCAGAGATACATGGATGTGGCACTTAGAGAGCAGTTGGGTTCTGTAGTACATACATTGATGATGTAATTGTCTACTCTTGCACATTTGAACAGCATTTGGAGCATATAAATGCTGTGCTCAGTGCCCTGAAAGCAGCTGGCTTGACAGCAAATCCAGAGAAGTGTGTATGGGGAGCAAGATTCTTGGAGTACCTGGGTCATGAAGTGGGCTTAGGGAAAGTGGGAGTGCCAGAGGCTAGAGTGAAAGCATTAAAAAATTTTAAGAGGCCGATTAGGAAAAGGGATCTCCGGGCATTTCTGGGAACTGTCGGTTATTACCATAGGTTTATCCCTAGCTATGCAAAGTGGGCAGACCCCTTAAATAAAGCCCTATGTAAGGAGGCTCTCAACCTGATCATGTGGGATGATAGACAAATTGACTGTTTTAATCATCTGATTCTGTTTTGTGTTTGTTGAGTGTGTTGTGGCTTCTTAGGTGTGAGCTGCTACCCTAGCTTCAGCTAATATTTTCTGCAAACTAGGATAGCTGCCCCGCTCCCTAGTTAATCACCAGTTGTTATAGTATTAACTAAGGCTACCAATATCACACTTTCAGTTACAACATGGATATTTTTCACCCTCCCAACAGTTTAGTTGTGTCTTTATATAGTCAGACCATTTGGGGGCCCTGCTCTGGCACCCTGCCTGGCCAGCTGTTCGTTCACCAAATGAGTTTATTGTAACCACTTCATTTTCTTTGTTCTCATAATCAATTTCCTTCATCAGAAACCCATAACACATTATCTCAATTAGCTATCTTAATTAACTTTGTTATTATCTTTCTTATTAATTTCTTTATTCTCTTTCTTATTATTAACTTCTTGATGTCCTTTACTTGTTCCCTGCCTTCTTATTATTAACTTCTTGATGTCCTTTACTTGTTCCCTGCCTTGTCACAGGCAGAGTCACTGGGAGTAATCTCGGTGGCTCTGACATTTCCCCAATCTCAGCTGCTGACAGGTCCCTGGACAAACCGTCAGCATTAGAGTTGGCTTTTCCACTCCGGTGCTTGACAGTAAAGTTGTAGGGCTGAAGGGTCAATGCCCACCTGGCCAACCTCCCATGACTGTCTTTTAGATTGTTAAGATGGGTGAGAGGGTTGTGGTCCGTTTGTATAGTGAAGAGGTTGCCTTCTAAGTATGTCCTAAAATGTTTGACACCTTTCACTATAGCCAGAGCTTCCCGCTCTATTGTTGAATAATTCCGTTCGCTTGGTAGTAACTTTTTTTAAGCATATGCTATGGGGTGTTCCTCTCCCTTGCTGTTTAACTGACTTAAAATGTAACCTAGGCCGTAGGCTGAAGTGTCAGTTTGTAAAATAAATGATCTTGACCAGTCGGGGGTTACTAACACAGGGACTTCTGTTAGGGCCTTTTTCAACTGGTCAAACGCCTCCTGGCAATCTGTTCCCCAATTTACTCTGTTCGATGCCTGTTTTCGGGTTAAGTTGGACAGAGGTGTGGCTATAGTGGCAAAGTTAGCAATGAACTTCCTATAGTAGCCACACATGCCCAGAAATGATCTCACTTCTTTTTTTGTTCTTGGCCTCCCGAACTCAGCAATGGCAGCTATCTTCCCCTCCATAGGCTGTACAGTTCCACTCCCCACTATATACCCTAAGTACTCACAACTAGCTTTCCCAAATGAACATTTTCTTTCTTTTACCATTAGTCCAGCTTTCCTTCATTTCCCAAACACTGTTGTCAAATGTGCTAGATGGTCGTCCCGGGTAAGGCTATGCACAAGTATATCATCTAAGTAAGCTACAGCAAAGTCCTGTAGCCCATGTAAGACCTGGTCCATGAGCCTCTGAAAAGTTGATGGGGCTGTGACCAATCCAAAGGGCATGGTCAAGTACTCATATTTCCCATAGGGTGTTATGAAAGCTGTCTTCTCCATATGTTCCTTTCTAACAGGCACTTGATGATAGCCTTTTGTTAGATCTAAGGTGGTAATATAACAGGAACTTCCTAAATTGGCAATTAGTTGCTCGATATTTGGTAGGGGTACGGGTCATTGACAGTGACTGCATTTAGCTTACAGTAATCCACACACATTCTCTTAGTGTTGTCCTTCTTAGGGACTAATACAATGGGTGCTGCCCAAGGGCTGGTTGATGGCCTAATTATACCCTGGTTCAACAAAGTCTGGATCTCTTCCCTTAACACTTCTTGGGATTTGTGGGCTAGCCTGTATGGTGGTAATCTTACTGGAGGGGCATCTCCAGTAGATATGTTGTGGCACACTAGGTTGGTTCTCCCCGGGGTGTCACTCAACACATCTTTATACCTCCCTTTAAATTTTTACAGCTCCCTCAGCTGGAGCTCAGGCATTCTAGTATCTCTTCCTTTTTCTTCTCTCTCTTCACTCAGGCCCTCCCACTCATCAATCTCGGCCATAAACACAGCCGCAGACGGGGACTTCCACTCTTTCATGCTATTTATATGGAAAGTTCGAAACCTCTTGATCTTTGTGCCCAAATCCACTAAATAGGTGACTGGGATAATCCTCTTAGCAATAGGAAAGGGTCCTTGCCATTGGTTTAGTAATTTGTTTCTAAGGGTGGGCCTAAACACCAATACAAAATCATCCACCTCGAAGGCACGCTCTCTCACCTTCTTATCGTACTGCTCTTTCTATTTAACTTTTTCACCCTTTTCTCTCTCAAATGCCATCTCCCAGACCAAGTCCATATTAGCCCGGAGGGTGTGTATGTACCCTGACACACTACTGGTGTCTTCCTCTTCCTTTCCTTTCCAATACCTTACCAACTAGTCTAAAGGCATCCTCATTTCTTTTCCGAACAGTAACTGGTAAGGGTAGAAACCAGTGGTCTTATGTACCGTGCCCCTATATGCCCATAGTACATAAGGTAAGCACTCATCCCATTCAGCTCCCGGGTTATTTACTAATTTCCTTAGCAATCTTTTCAAGGTGGCATTGAAACGCTCGACCATACCATTGGTCTGAGGGTGATACAGGGAGGTCTTAATTTGTTTCATACCCGTCATTGTACAGAATTGTTGCATTACCCTTGAAATAAAATTAGTCCCATTATCTGTTAGCAGTTCACTTGGCACACCCAACCTGGCAGTCACCTCTATTAAATGCTCAACTATGGTCTCAGTGAGTATATTGCGCAAGGGAAAGGCTTCCGGCCATTTGGTGGCATAGTCCATCAGTACCAATATGTACTTATTACCTTTCTTTGATCTCTTTAAGGGACCCACGATGTCCATAGCTATATGGCCCAGGGGTTCCTTTATAATAGGTAGAGGGTGTAGTGGTGCCTTAGTAGTACTGGCTGGACAAGCCTTCTGGCAAACTGGGCAAGATGCACACAGTTGATTAACGTCTTTAACCACTCCCGGCCAATCCATTCTTGATCTAATACTTTTCAGTATTCTCTCTCTCCCAAAATGACCTCCAATTGGGGAATTATGAGCCATGGCAAGTACTCTCTCTCTCGGGCTATCTCTGGTAAGATTAGCAAATTCTTTCCCAGGGGCTGGTAAAGTTCCCTCATCAATAACCCCCCCTTCCAAAAATAGGGTTCACCAGCTTTACCCGCCTTCTCTCTTAAGTACTTTAAGCTTTTATCATACCTTTGGGCCTCACCCAAACTTTTCCTGGTGAGGACCTTGGATAACACTCCTGTCTGGTCCTCTGCAACTCTATACTCCCCGGCACTCCACTCCTCCATCCAGTCCTCTCCTCCAGACGCCTCAACTGGGCACCCCATGGTATGGATGTCTCCCTCGAGCCCCTCAGTGCCCTGCTCCTCCGTCTGGTCCTCTCTTCCAGATGCCTCAGCTGGGTACTCCTTGACTTCGAGATCATCACTCTCCTCCGCCTGCACTTCAGTGTCTACGGAAGCGATGACTGGCCCTTCTAGCACCTTCCTCTGATGCTCCTCCTCCTCGAGTGTGTCCTGTCGGCGTTGCTCGGCCCGAGTTACCACCATCCCTGTCTCTGCCTCCATGGTAGTAGGCGATGTGGTCTCCTTCTTCTTTAGCTGCTTTTCCAGCTCTCGTTTAACAAATTGATGGAAATGTGGAATGTCTCTGCCCATGAGCATTTCTTGTCCAATGTGTCTTGATACTCCCACTGGTATCTTCATAGTCCGTCCTTCCACTTCCAACTGTACACTTGCAGCTGGGAAATATATCTCTTGGTTAGATGCTGTGTGGTAAGGAATGTCCCATCCCAGATAGTCCTCTTCCTTCACACACCGAGGGTGTACCAGTGTCTTGGTACACCCTGTGTCCAGCAATGCTTCCACTTCATGCCCATTCAGGCGGACGGTCTTAGTCCATTCAGGAAGTACTGTTGTAGCCTCCAGGCTACACTTGGCGTCCTCTAACTTTACCCGGCAGTCTCGTTTCACATGCCCTTTCTTTCCGCACCGGAAGCATTCGATTGCGGTTGAGGGGGTGTATCTTGGAGGCCCCTCTCTCCTCCATGGTGGTGTCTGGTCCTTTTTCCATGGCCCTTGCTTGTCTTCCTTCTTGAACTCCCTCTTCTCTTCTCTTTTCGGGTAATCTTTTTCCCTCTTTATTCTGGAGTTTCCCAGATGTCGAACGATGGCTTCTGATAGCTCCTCGAAGGACTGACAATTCAAATTACGAATTTGAGGCTCCAACCAGTTGGGGAGTTTAGCTATTGCTAGCTCCATGGCAACCATCTCCCGGTCTAGGGTACGGCTGGTGTCTAGCCAACGACAAAAATTTTGATGGAAGTCCCTCAGCCACATGTCTGGGTTAGATAAATTGAACCGGTCCTCGAACACTCTTCTTCGCCTGGTCTCTGTCGACACTTGGTAGGCTGCCAGCAGAGTTGCCTTCACAGTTCTATAGCTGTCTTGTTGGGCAGCAGAGAGTGAAGAAATTGCCATGAGTCCAGCTCCTGCTAGTGAACCTCTGAGGTATAGAGTCCACTGTGCTGGGTCCCATCCACTGGCAGTAGCCACCACTTCAAAAGTGTCCAAGTAGGCGGCTATGTCATCTGTAGCCTCGTTAAACTTTTGCACTGTTAGCTTCGGGGTTGCTGGTGCTGGGGGCTGTCTGCCTGGTAGGAGACTTCGAATAGTCTCGAGCAGTAGTTATTGTTGTTCTCTGTTAGCTTGACGCTCTTCCTCTTTTTGTTCCCATTCCTCTTGTCTGATTTGCCTTTCTTCCTCTGCCCTTCTCTCCTCTCTCTCTGCCCGACGAAGTTCAAGCTCCTGTAGGCTAGGCATCCCTTCATACGGTATAGGAGGGTTGGCAGGGGTAGAGAAGGCTGTAGGGTTTCTCATCCCAGCTCCAGCTGATGTTTGGCTTCGGGTGCGCCTGTCTTCTCCTGGCGCAGACATTGTTCTTTAATAATCAAAATAAAGATAGTCACTAGTTCTAATAATAGCTATATCTATCTATCCCACCGCTGCCACCAATGTGAGCTGCTACCCTAGCTTCAGCTAATATTTTCTGCAAACTAGGATAGCTACCCCGCTCCCTAGTTAATCACCAGTTGTTATAGTATTAACTAAGGCTACCTACTGTGGTTATAAGTAGCCAACAGTAGGTTCACACACTCTCTCTCACTTCAAAATAAATAGTATTAAATACTGGTCAGAGACTCTCTGTACCAGCAACAATGATCTTTCCAATATTCAATATTCAATATCACACTTTCAGTTACAACATGGATATTTTTCACCCTCCCAACAGTTTAGTTGTGTCTTTATATAGTCAGACCATTCGGGGGCCCTGCTCTGGCACCCTGCCTGGCCAGCTGTTCGTTCACCAAATGAGTTTATTGTAACCACTTCGTTTTCTTTGTTCTCATAATCAATTTCCTTCATCGGAAACCCATAACACATTATCTCAATTAGCTATCTTAATTAACTTTGTTATTATCTTTCTTATTAATTTCTTTATTCTCTTTCTTATTATTAACTTCTTGATGTCCTTTACTTGTTCCCTGCCTTCTTATTATTAACTTCTTGATGTCCTTTACTTGTTCCCTGCCTTGTCACAGGCAGAGTCACTGGGAGTAATCTCGGTGGCTCTGACACTAGGCATGACGACCACTTCGTACTACATACTGGTGCATCCATCCAAGGAGTGGGTGCAGTGTTGTCTGCGGTTCGAGGTGATATGGAGCGACCAGTGGGATACTATTCCAGGGCACTCACCCTGACTGAGAAGAATTATGCAGCCACTGAGATCGAGTGTCTAGCTATTGTAAGAGTGGTGGACCACATTGCCATCCACCTGCTTGGACGACCTTTCACCATCATCACTGATCATAAAGCTTTGGAGGCTCTTCAGTCGCCTGGAAAATTAAATGCACGTCTGTTCAGATGGGCCCTGGCACTACAGACTTATAACTTCAGGGTGAAGTACAGACCAGGGTTGATTCATCAAAATGCTGATGGTTTATCGCGGCAAGCATGGGACACCGACCAATAACTCTTGAAAAGTTCCAGTGAGAAAACTTCATCTCTCAGCTCAAAAGAGGGGCGAGATGTTGAGGGCCACTCAACATGATGTTGAGAGTTCTTCAACATATATCATAACTAGAACACACCTCCCGTTGATTAATTATATCTTGATATCAATGTTGTGGACACGTTGTGGACCTGTCAACGAAATCTGATTAATTAGAACACACCTGTTAACTATATGTTGATGGAATAGCTATAATTTATATAAGTCATATGCAGATCTATGGTAGATCTCTATATTTGGACTCATGTGTGTATATTATAGAAAATGATGTCATGCTTTCTGTCTGGGAGGATATAAAAGTCCTCCTTGACAGTTTTATGAGAGTCTTGTCTTGATTATTAAGTATAACCTCAGTGAACTAAGATCCATATACCTAAATTACTCTGGTGAATTGTAGTGAGGGAATAGTTATGGAGACATTACTCTGGTGGCAGCATTACCGGTAAAAGAAGGGAGAATAATTTAGATTAGTTTAAGCTATTTAGCAAGGGTGGCCCTTCACAGGTGCCACTTTCTCTACCAAGTCATTGGTCTGCGTCCCAACCTGGTGTAGGAGCTCCCACACTCAGACTGGATGCAACACTCACAGTGCTCTCTGCATAGTCTCTGGGTGCTTGTATGCCACACCAGTCTTCAAGCTACCAATCCTGGCTGGTATCGCCCCACCACCTCTCTGGCGAGAAGCAGCCGTCCTGGCACTATACTGTAAATCTTTTAATAAAAAAAATCCCACCTCCTTCACAAAATGCCATAGAGACCCCAAAATGTCTTCATCTGAAGTCATGACACCCCTTCACAAAACATTCTTACCAGCTATTGTACTCAATACCAGCTGATGTCTACAAAAGACTGTGGCTCAAACACTGTTGGATGGAAGAGTGGCTTGCAAGAGACCATCCAGGCTGCACAGGTTCGTGGAAGAACCAGGCGGTCTGCTGAAACCACAACCCCCAACTCGAATTTCCATTTTTGTGGTAGGGTGAAACTTAATTAATATGTTCATGTGGTCCACAGGAGTTCACTTTGAAAAATTGAAGCTGGACAGACAGAATTACATGCAAAAATTATCACAAACACCGCTGTGATTACTTACGGCCATTTCAAACCAACTTGACTGATTTCCTATGTATCTCACACATGCAATTTGTATTCGTATTTAGTAATTGGTTATTCTTTGTAATTTAATTCATTAACCAAAATATGCTTCAAGGAAAATGAGGTTGAAGGTTCAAATTGAAGAAGTACCAAACATTTTTTATGCAATTGAAATCATAATAACAGGTGTTCCCCATACTTTAGTCATTTCATTACAAATTAAATAACTACACTATAGTGAAATCAACTGACTTTAAGCTTAAAATCATATTAAATTAAATGTCTCACAACCAGCCAAGTGCATCATAAAATCTTTATCATGGTGGTATTTTTTTTTGGTCTTATATATGTATAATCAATATAATGAAATTAGATATGCCAAGGCGATAAATTTTTAAGCCCTCATTGCACTGAGAAGCTACTTGACAGAGAAAGCATTCTAAGCATACTTTATTTATACATTAGCATTTTCTTTTCATTTAAGGTAATTTCATATTGACAGGTCACTTTGCTACGAAATAAACTTTAAGGTCAGAAGGAAAGGTATGTCCCATTTTGGTTTGAGGGACTTTTCAATTGAAATACTGTTCCTGGTATCAATATTCTTACTTATATTCGGCTAAAGTTTACAGTTATCAAATATGTGAGCTTATTAAATTAGACATTATATGGGCTTAATTTTCAGCGAAGTAAAAGATCATTATATTCAGATTCATAAAATAGAAATATAGTTACACAACAACATTGCATTATATATACTTCAATAATAAAATAATGTTACTCAATAGATAACTTTCAATAGCACGCGTATGTGGGTGTGGGTGTGGATTTATCAATGATTTCTTGTAAATAATGCAAAGTTATTAATGAGAGGAATAAATGCTGGCTTCTTGGGAGATATACAATTGTTACACACTTCCATCATCATAAAACAGTTAGTCTATAATGAATTATCAATGAGAGTTCTTGTACACCAGCTCATCTATATACTTCAGAACACTCGGCTCCTTGATCAATTGCACATGGCTAATACCCTTGAAACTCTTCATGGTCACACTTGGACTGTGTTTTCCCTTCCACCTCCCGCACGCCATCAGACTCTGGATATTCACAGTGCCATCACCGTCTCCATAGAATATCTTGGGCTGCTTGTCTGGGAATTCATCAGATGTGTAGACGAACTGCAGAGGAGTGCCCACATTGGTGCCATACAGGCAGTGCATGGAGACGTTTGGAGGAGGGAGGTGGCCAGTCAAATCATGAATCTCCTCAAACATTTCATACCTCTCGTGTAGTTTATATCACTGAACAAATCCTTGTAGTCCCACGCCGTATAATTCCTCTTAGGTGTGATCATAAGAACGTCGTCCTTAGTCCAGGTGTCCGATGGATATGGCAAGAGCCATGCGGTTGAGGGGTATGTCCTCTGAGAAGACCTACCCTGATCGCTAGGGACGATCCATATCCCTTCATTGTCCCCAGAGATAAAGGCTTTGGAGGATTTGGCAGTTCCATGTCACACACCAGACAAGGAGACATACTCACGGATATACTTCTCCTTCCACTGCTGGTCTACGACTTTAGTGAGGAAGTAGAGGGAAGTGATGGCCCCCATGCTGTGGACAACAAGCACCACTCGCTGGTTGTTGTTCTTGGAGTATGTGGCCTCTATGAGTTGCTTGAGGCGGTCATAGTAACCCATAGTGATGTACTGGTCTGCAGAAAACACAAGAAAGGGGGGAAGGAGAGAAGGTGGAGATAATTACATAGGGTTTGCACAGTAGGCTGTTAAAAGAGTCTTTCTACACTGCTCAGTGTCACTATGAGTTCAATAGTTAACTATTACCATGTATATATCAAACAAAGTGGTCTAACATCACAATTACCTTAATAATTCTAACACGACTAAGTCAAACTATTAATAATGATGTTAAGACTTATATACAATGCAGATATTAAAATACAAGAAAGGTAATTGAAATTGCTTAGCGTACTTAAAGGTATTGTTCTCTGACACCAAACACTACACAAGAGTTGATATTTAATTAATGCTACTATTCATCCAACCAATCAACAATATTCATACATAAACCAACACTACTAATTCATACCAGCCACCAACTATACAATAGGGGACTTGCATGATTACGTCAGGTTCAACCTGCCACGCTTACTTATGGTACCAGTGAACTGCCTGCACCATAGAAAATGTGTTAGCATTTATGATTGGCAATGCTATTCTTGAAAATTGTAACCGCAAAATAGCTCGTGTCTTTACCATACTATAGGAATAGAGACTTCATACAATTCCCTGCGTGTGCTGATAGCAAATTTCAGAATATTCAGAGCTATGGTAGTGGAGAAAATGGAGCGTGAAAGTGAACAAAAGGTTAGCTCTGACCTGGCCAGCAAACTTGCTGCTAATTCTTGCAACTCATTGACAGGGGGCAGTAGCAGTGAGTGTCAGAGAGTTGCCAGAGTTAATCTTGGTCCACATGCAATACTCCTCAGAACTCATTGTCAGGCAGCACCTGCGGCACTCCAGAAATTCTTGGATGAGGTGTGAACTAGCAGTTACTTATAAGGAAATATCATCTCTGGAAAGTGTCTGACACTTACTGCTACTGCTGGCAAGGTCATAACTAACCTTTCGTTCACTTTCAAGCTCCGTTTTCCCCACAACCACAGCTCTAGTTATTCTAGAATTTGCTATCAGCACACACACAGGATTTTTCATGAAGTCGCTATTCCTATAGTACAGGAAAAGAAGAAACTACTTCGCAGTTGCAGTTCTCAAGAATAGCATTGCAAGTCATGAATGCTAATATATATTCTACAGTGCTGGTGGTTCACTGATACCATGAGTAGGTGTGGCAGGTTGTATGTGATGTAATAATCCCCTATTTATGTCATTAATCATGTGCGGGAGTGAAGATGACCACACAAGACCACCAGTGAGAAGTGGAAGACACACTGTGTGTCCATAGAGTTCTTATCAACCTATTTAACCTGCTCCTACTTGGTTTGCTTAGGTCGAATGCATTTTAGGAAAGGATGGGGGGGGGGTCCTATTATTTTAAGCCCTGTCCACACTGCACAATAGAACCCAGGGTGTTTTTTGTTTTAAAGAAAAATAGCTAGGGGGGGGGGGGCAGGGGGCGAATAGAGATAGCCGTCTGCGAGGGGGGGGGGAGGGGCATACATGTGGCAGTGTATATGATGTAGATGTTAGAAACACCTGAAAAACTTCCACATGACATTATAAAGAATGTAGTGAATTTTCAGGAGTCAAGGATTCCAGACAAAGTTAGACCATGGCCAGCTGCCCATGCAGAAGAAAAGGAGACCGGAAAAGAATACCTGAGGAATATATTCATAAAGCTGCAGAAAGAGTCAAGATCCTTATCATTACAGCACCATTTCAATTGCCAATGTTCATGCAAGCTACACTGGAGAGAGAATAACTGTGTCCACAATCCCTTCCAGAAGATATTTCATCCTTGGAAGAACTGCAGTTAACTGCCCCATGGTTAAGCAGCTGGCCTGGGACACCAGCACAGAGAATTTCTGGCTGGATGTGAATTCATACAAAGATCCAATGGGGAACCTTCCATTCTAACAGATAAACCTGGGTGTCCTAAAAATGTTCTGTCTTTCTATTTCTGATAAGGAAATGTTGAAGCTGTGATCCGAAGGAAAAGCTGTAATATGTTCTAAATATATAAATTTGTAATATGTGGTTTGAATGCTAAATATAGTCTGCGTTGGTATTTTTTCAGTAATTTCTTCAAAAGCTGATAAATAAGTAGTGACCAAAAAGTTGTGATTTAGAGTTGAATCCATCTGGTAGCACTGGTCTTGAGTCAAGAGTATTCAATAATACTTCTAATGAATGAAGAGGCTTGAATTATATTTGAATGGACACTCTCTACTCAGTGTGGTCATTCCTATTCAAACCTCTTCCTGTAGTTTTGTGAGGCTAAGAGTGCCAGAAGTGGTACTCAGACAACTCCTGGACATTGGCTGGGTCACAGTTGGCCACACCCACTCTCCTACCAAACCACCATAAAACTATATCCTGCTCTTTAGGGTAGCCACATCCTACACAGTGGATGGTTATTAGCCACAAAAATAGGGCCACACCTGACAATATCTCTTCCTTTGGGCATATTAGGTCAAATGTATCAAAAATGATGCAATCTATATATAGTACATATGGATTGTCAAATTCATGGACCCTAGAGCTCTAGAAGCATGCAAATACAACTTGATCTGGTTGGGAAATGGGTTGGGTAACACTAGGCCACAACTTTTCCTGTGGGCATGTCGTTTTTATCCCAAGTGTGTGTGTGTGTGTGTGTGTGTGTGTGTGTGTGTGTGTGTGTGTGTGTGTGTGTGTGTGTGTGTGTGTGTGTTTTGTTATTATTATTCGGGACATTTCATAAAATAGAAGTGGACACCACCCAAGTCTCCTCCAGCTCCTAGTGGGCCCTCGTGCACACCTTCACACTACAGTATTAATAGACAGCTACATATTCTGGTGTTTTCTACAGTACAAGTAGCTGTATGTCCACTAACAAAGAGGAAAAAATAACATAAAGGACAGAAAAAGTTAATACGCTTGGGTACCGGCTGAGCCAAAAAAAAATTGGAAAAAATTTAGCATGCCACACTATGCCTTGCATTTATAACTAGTACCAGCAACGAATGTTGATCAAATAAAGTGGGTGTGCTTCAATAGGTATATAGAATTACTATGCAGCTGCACTGTTGAGGTGCACACATCTGTAAGTGAAGGAATGGATAGACATGTCTGAGTATGATAGTGTGCGTGTGTGTGTGTGTGTGTGTGTGTGTGTGTGTGTGTGTGTGTGCGCGTGTGTGTGCGCGCGTGTGCATGCGTGCTTGTTGACAACCTTCTTATATCATTGATGCTTTTATTTTGGGAGGCCTGAGATGCTCCACTATAAAGTTATAAGATGATTTTCATATTTGACATAGAAAAATAAACTTTATCAAATATATATTTCAGCTAATAATAATGATACCATCAATAGTACCTTTTCTACATTATTTTCCCCTTCCCCCTTCTGGGGGTCGAAAATAACTATTTCTTTCCTCCTTATATTTCCAAGTTATTACACCATGTGAGAGCCTTTTCTTTGCTCTAGGAAATGAATGTTTCACATTTGGTTGAATCCAATCAACAAAAAAGTGACATTACTTAGAAGGAGTGGTCCAAAAAATAATTGGTCATCCACTCAAAAGAACATTAAGTTGCTAATTGGACTAAACACTTACAATTCCTCATACTTACTAGCAATGACAACAAGCTACAACCGCTGCTTGAGGTTGGTTGAAATGACTTTATGCAGTTTAGTAGGCATCACAATATAAAATACCTCGGTTATGCTCATAAGAAAAATCACTTCTTTGAGTCCTGACATACATCAACAATGGAAGAAAGCTGAGCCTGCCATTTTAAAAAGGAACACTTGTTACATATGGTAAGGAGTGGTTGAGTACAACAGACATGAGATGATGGAGCAATGACATACTATAGTGTCATAGAAGGGGAATCTTGATGTGCACTGCTAATGGATTAAAGCTGAGCCAACAATCTTCTTTGATTTTTGTTTGTTTGTTTGTTTGTTTGTTTGTTTATTTGTTTGTTTGTTTGATAACTCATCCCAGACGATTGGGCATAAAGTGCTCAAATTTTCAGGTTTAGACGGGGGTCACCCTGTGGTGGTTATAAGGTGGGACTATTTGTTTCAAACTTTTTTAGTTGGGGTCACAACTTTAGACCTGAGTAAACCACCCCACTCACTAAAACCACAAATATGTAACACACATAAGTCAGCAAGACTGTGCCCAAATCACTTCCTGTTTTTTTCTTTCTTTTCTTCCTTTTGAGCCCTGTGGGCCCAAGCATCTGGGATATGACAGGGACTAAACAAACCAACAATATATCTCAAATTATGGCAAAATTTTTTTGTTGTCTCTATCCATAGAATGGAAACTTTCCAGTTTAAAAAAAGGAAAGAAAACCAAGTAATGTGTGGTAAAGGTGAATGAGCACAAAAAACAGGAGACAATGGATCAATGACATACTGCAGTGTCACCTAACAGTATACGTCTAGAATATAAAGACAGTGTCTGCAGAGGACATGCCAAAGACACACACTGGCCAGAGTGTGTTTAATTGCCCTTGCCCTGCCCTAATCTGTGTGGGGAAACTTGTGAGCATGGCCTCATGGAGAACCACATGGCCATGTGCCGTCTGGAGGAGGTGACCTGCGAGTTCACTGGTGTGGGGTGTGACAGAAAGTTGAAGCGAGAGGAGCAGGAGGAACACACCAGACAGAACACCCACAAACATCTCACCATCACAACAGCTGCAGCAGTCAAGATGAACCAGCAGCTCCTGCGGAAGATTAAAGAACAGGAGCGGACAATCCAACAGCTAGAACTGAAATTAGAAAATCAAGAGCAGAAAAATCAACAGCAGAAACTGAAATCAGATAACACTCTTCAAAAACTTGAGCAATTAATAAAACAACAGGAAAAGAAAAGTGAAGAGATGGAGCAGAAATTTGAACAGCTTCTGAAGGAGTTTGACCAGAATAAAGTGGCTATTAAGGAAGTTACAGAATTTATTGGAACAATGAGAACATTTAAAATGGAAAACTTCAGCAAAGAGAAAGCAGAGGACAAACTTTTTGATTGGAAATGAAATGCCTATTGACCATCTCTTCATTTTTCTTTTCCTGTTGTTTTATTAATTGCTCAAGTTTTTGTAGAATGTTTTCTAATTTCAGTTTCCCCTGTTGTTTTTGCTGCTCTTGTTTGTCTAATTTTAGTTTCTGCTGTTGAATTTTCTGCTCCTGTTCTTCAATCTTCTGCAGGAGCTGCAGGTTCATCTTGACTGCTGCAGCTGCTGTGATGGTGAGATGTTTGTGGGTGTTCTGTCTGGTGTGTTCCTCCTGCTCCTGGACACACTCCTCAGCCACATGCTGCTCCATCTTGTTCTTGGGGATGGTCTGCTTGCAGTTGAAAGGGCAGGAGGCGTCCACATACTGGCAGTTGTCCAGGTCAGGGTTCAAGTGTGTGTCCAGTTGCTCTAGTGTCCCACACCAACCACACCCCCTCCTCTTCATGCTGCAGTACACCTGGAGGTTTCTTATTCGTTGCTGGAACTTGATTTGAGGATAAGTTTCGAAATTTTCCACTCCACATGCTGAGCAAGGCTTGGCTTGTAGCAGTGTGTCAGCTATACAGGCATGACAATAACTGTCCCCACAGCAACTGGTGAAGGTCAGCTTCCTGGCCACCAGGGTACACTTCTTGCAGTAATAGTCATCACTTACTGGGTCTATAAACTCACACAAATAGCCTTGGGGGTGATCAGAGACAGCCATTTTAGATCAACAAAATAAACGGTGAAGGCAGGGCGTGTCACAGTAGTGAAGCCTTTTTTGGGTGTATGTGCATGTGTGTTGCATATCTGTGGTCACAGAGAGGAAACCACCTCCCCAGACTGCCACCACACTCCTGTGAGTCCTGGCCCTTCAACCACACCACACCACACCTGAGGACTACTATTAGTCACGTCATATAATAGCATACACATGTCACACCTGTGGGAAATCTAGAGTCAAGAAGTCAGCTCTAGTCTGCCCACCTTCCCTATGCTCCACAGTTCTCTTCAATGCAATGAACATGTTACCCCAGCAGTTACATATCACTAGCAATCAATCCAGAAATGTCACTCCAGCAGTTTTATAGCGCAATGCTCCTCCATCTTCCATAGTTCTCTTCAATGCAATGAACACAACCTTACCCCAGAAGTTCAACATCCAAAGTTTAGTCTGCTATCAGGAATGTGCCATGCTAGCTCCAACAGAATTGATGCTTTGCCACAGCAAAAGCTATTAATATCTATCTAAATAAATTCTGTATTTATTTTTTGCCACACATTAATATATAGCTAAATGTTGTATCCCTTAATTAACACTTTTAATTAACATATAATTAATCATGATTTGTGAGTCACATCCTATATCCTGTTTTGCATACACGCGGTTGTAACACTTTGCTCTGGCGATCCTTACCGAAGTCCAGTTGTTGTTCAATTGCTATTGTCTGATCCATGAAACTTTGTTGTTAAGTTATTAACTCTCAAGACTACCACACCACATTAATTGGCGAAGAGGATGGGATCCTGACTCATGCTATGGCCGCTACCTTTGGAGAAGTGGACGAGTTTGACGGCAGTAAAGAAGAGTGGCCACAGTATGAGGAGAGGCTTGACTTATTGTTTCAAGCAAATGAAATAGTAGATGCTGAAAAAGAGATAGAGAGAGAGGTATTTCTATCTCTGGTGGGGCCTACAACATTTAAATTGCTAAGGAATTAGCTGCATCCAGCTAAGCCTGGGGAACAGATATTAACCAGCTCTTATTGAAGTCTTGACAGAGCACCTCAAACCTATATCTTCAGAGATAGTCCAACGCTTCAGATTCCACAGCATGTGCAGGAAGCCGAGTGAGTCTGCAGCTACTTCTGTGATAGAACTCAGAGCATTGTCTGAATACTGTAGCTTTGGCTCTACACTAGAAGATATGCTTCAGGATCGCCTGGTCTGTGGTATAAATAAAGATGTTCTACAGCGAAGGCTACTGTCAGAATCTAAGCTGAAGTATGCAAAAGTAGTAGAGTTGGCTACAAGCCTTGAAACTGCTGCTAAAGATGTAAGAGCTGACAGTAGCCACAAGGCAGGACATGGAGAATCAAAACAATATGATTTACACCAAATAGGAGAGGAAGGAAGGAAGAGAGACTCCCTCCATGTGCTACAAGGATCTAACTTGTGGTAAGCTGGGTCATATCAGGAGTGTGTGTGTGTCGAAGTAAGAGGAGGGATCCCTCAGGAAGGAAGAACTCGTCCCGACCTAGGCCTGTAAAGTTAGTCCAAGAGAATGATGGATCAGATTGTGAATACCCACTGTTCCACTTCAACTCCACTCATCATGCTCAACCTATCAAAGTGGTGCTCACCATTGACAGATAGAATGTGACTATGGAAGTGGATACAGGGCCTGCCCTGTCACTCATTCTGAAGCGACGTTCAAGGAGTTGTGGCCAGACAGGAGAAGAGTGTTTCGGCCACTCCAGTGACCTATGTTCCTATTCTGGAGAGACCATACCTGTGTTGGGTATGATTGACACCAAGGTGAGGTACAAGGGTCAAAGGGCATGTTTAACTCTATTTGCAGTGAGAGGGACAGGACCTAGTCTAGTCAGGAGGAACTGGTCAGAATACCATAAGATCCATTGGTCTGATGTGAATTGTGTTAACAAGGGAGTGTTACATGAAATACTGCAAACGTTTGATTATGTTTTTACAGATGGATTAGGCACTTGTCAAGGCCCCAAAGTTACTATTTCTATTGAACCTGGAGCTCAGCCTCGTTTTCAAAAGCCAGATCAGTTCCTAATGCACTCCACGAGAAGGTGGACATGGAGTTAGAGAGACTAGTCAATGAAGGGACCTTACAACCCGTACAATTTGCACAATGGGCATCACCCATTGTTGCTGTTTTGAAGAGTGATCATAAAACTGTGCAAATCTGTGGAGATTTCAAGCAAAACATTAACCCTGTCTCAAAATTAGACCAGTACCCAATACCAAAAGTGGAAGATTTCTTTGCGAAACTTGCCGGGGGTAGGTCTTTTGCCAAGCTTGATCTCAGTCAAGCTTACCAGCAGATACCATTGGATGATCAATCAAAGAAATTTACTGTTATTAATACTAACAATGGGTTAGTTTGTTACATCAGGCTTCCCTGTGGTATTTCCTCTGCACCAGCAACTTTTCAGAGGGTAATGGACACCCTTCTAAAGAGTATCCAACAAGTCGTGGTATACTTGGACGATATACTGGTAACAGAAGTTACGACTGAGGAACATTGCAAATCATTGGAGGAGGTGTTGAGCCGACTTGAAAAAGCTGGTCTACTGGCAGAGAAAAACAAGTGTCAGTTTGTGGCACCAAGTGTCACTTACCTTGGTCATGTGATTGATTCTGAAGGTTTACATCCTATAGTGGAGAGAGTGAAGGCAGTGGAGGGGGCATCTGAACCTCAAGATATACACCAGTTAAAGTCATACCTTGGGTTACTCGCCTACTATGGCAAACTTCTTCCAAATATGGCACCAGTGCTGGCCCCACTCTATCGATTGTTGAGGAAGGATGTTACATAGGAGGAGAAAATGACTGAGAGGAAATCTTTCATAGCATCTAAGAAATTACTTACTTTATCTGAACTGCTTGTCCTACCCCCAGCTAAAGACCATCTTGGCCTGTGATGTCTCCTCCCATGGTGTTGGAGCTGTGTTAGTTCATGTATGCCAGATGGTTCGGAGTGACCTATTGGACATGTCCCTCATTCCTTGTTCAAGGCTGAACAGAACTACTCCCAGTTGGAATGTGAACGCCTTGCATGTGTGTTTGGTATCAAACGGTTCCACCAATACCTGTTTAGACGTTCATTTGATCTCATCACGGATCACAAGCCACTCCTGGCTCTCCTAACACAACACAAATCTACTTCAACACAAGCATTGGGATGAATTCACCGCTGGGCATTATTCTTATCAACTTATGAATACAATATTCAGTTCCGAAAAGCCAGTGACCATGGTAAAGAAGATGCGTTGAGCAGATTGCCTCACCCGGATGCTCCAGCAGCAGTCCCAGAACCTCCAGAGTTAGTTTTGCTTATGGAACATTTAAAGGATTCTCTGGTTACGACACAACACATTTACTTGTGGACTCGGACTGATCCCATTTTGTCAGGAGTTCTTTATTTTATCAGTCATGGATGGCGGATATTATTGACTCTAAGTTTGTGTCTTACTCAAGCAAGAGACAAGAACTTTCTTCTAAGGTGGTTGTGTTCTGTGGGGATCTCGGGTGGTAATTCCTACTCAAGGAAGAGAGGGGGTACTTCAAGAGCTACACCAGGGGCATCCAGGAATGTCCCGGATGAAGTTGCTCTCAAGAATGTATGTTTGGTGGCCAGGGCTAAATAAAGCCACAGAGTCTAGTGTTTGGATAAATGTATTTTGTGCTAATTGATGCACACTCCAAATGAATTGCAGTTTTCCCAACCTACAGCTACAGTGATCGAGCACCTGCATAAAGTATTTTTTTCAGTTTGGGATATAAGAAACAATAGTGTCTGACAACGGATCGTGTATTGTGAGTGAGGAGTTTGCTTCATTCCTTGTGGGGAATGGAATCACACATATCACCTCAGCACTGTACCATCCAGCACCTAATGGATTAGCCGAACAGACTGTGCAAGTAGTAAAGAAAGGTCTAAAGAAAGTGATGGAAGGATCAATTCTATCCCACCTAGCTAAAATCTTAATGGCTTATCGAATTACGCCACCAACTACCACTGGAGTATCTCCTGCTGAATTCACATTGGGGCGTCAACCTTGTACTAGGTTGGACTTGTTGAAGCCAAATATTGGTGGTCGCGTGGAAGGGAAACAGCTTCAACAAAAGCTTATCATGATAATTCTGCTAGGATCAGGCAGTTCAACATTAGAGATAAAGTAAATGTTTAGAGTTTCGGACAAGGTCAGAGATGGCTGTCTTAGGTCCAGTGTCTTTCTTGATTGAGTTGGTAGATGGTTGCTCCCTCAGACATTACCAGGATCACGTAAGAATTCACAAGAGTAGTTCAGAATCAGTGTTACAACCAGAAGAACATGAAGTTTCAGGCCTGCAGGAGGAATCCCTCATGGCTGCCCTCACTCACTCTGGCTGCAGATGAGATTACTGCTCTTGTTCCAGGACAATCAGGACCAACAACTTCTGAAGATGGAATCAAACTCCCCACATCTGCAGATGCTACCAAAGTCTCACCATAACCATTAAATATTTACTATGTGCATCCCCATCTATGAATAGACCTGGTTTACAGCAACTAACAACTGGCAAGGTGTTCTGCTTGCAAAAGGACACTGCCTCACCATGAGAGTGTTAGGGAGATGGCCATTTTTGGGCTCATGATGTAAAACAGAAAAGCAAGACCACATAGTTCTGCCAACCAACACAAATAGGAGTCTGATCTCTCCTTTCCATCCTCCATTACTCTTGATGATCTTGCTGCTGAGATGAAACATAGATATGTGATCAGAAGTAGGTGTTCACATGTGGTCGGTCGCTGATGAAGGAAGTCAAATTTGGTCTTAAAGACAAGTTTAGTGATGCAGATTCGTACATATGTTGATATGTTTGTATTTATTTATATTGTACGTTTATCCATATTATCTAGAAATCCACCTGTAGGGCGGATTTTCGGCCCACTTTTGGGGGGCTGTAGTCACAAAATTGTTTGCTTCGATGACATATGTTGTAAATTTTTAAACAGTGCGCCATTCAACCCAAGACCTCCAGACCTCCACATGATGTACACAGAGAGCGAGAGAGAGGCAAAAATACTATCAGTAAGAGATTATCAGATGCAATCAAATTAGGTTTAAATCAATGTCGCAATGAAGATATCAGAATAAAACTGTTGGAAATTAGAAATTACAACTTTCTGAGTCTCTAACTACTGCGAATAAAAGAGTGCCATCTAATCTAGATGTGCAGAAGGCCTTCAAATTTCTTTAAAATGTCCAACTAAAAAGAGGTAAACAAAAGCCTATTCTTTTAGCAAATTGTGTTCGTGAAGCAGGTAAAAGGACTTCAGATATCCACCCATGCTCCCCATTTTTAAAATGGAAAATAAAAAATGCTAAAAATTTAATTGAAAAAAAAAAAACTCCAACTAAATCTACCTTGCCAGTGCAGCTAAGAATGAAAGACTTTTTAGTGAGCTGAACCTTAGCTTGAGGTCTACCAACAGCTTTGTATCTGAAGTCATTTTTTAAAGATATTAGTGAAGTTAAGTATAACCTACCCCTTTGTATCTGACATCTAAAACTTGGCACTAACACACTCATGACTCTGAGAGAGGCATGGACTGGGTCCCACCTGGCCACATTCAATCCTCTGGGAGTGGCAGGCTAAAATTACCAACAAATGGTACTTGGTCAAACTCTTGGACATGCACTGAGTCATATTTGGCCACACCTCAATGTGGGCATATCATTATATCCCTGGCAACCCCGGGTATGCCTGCTAGTATGTGCATATACACACACACCACCTCCTTATATATTAAGGATAACAATCCTTTGCAAATAATAGTACAGTACTCAAGAGCTGTTTTCTTTCTTTTCTATGCAGATATAGAGACCCACGCAAGATAAGTACCAATCATGATGGTGCAGTAACCATTGCTATGGCAACACATTGCCAGGAGTGCAAGCAAAGATGAACTAGTGACATATTTAGATTTAGTAGTGATATAAAACACCTGATAAGTTGTCCACATTTAACATAACCTGAAGGTTATCTCATTAAGTGAAACACTCCAGAAGGTATTTCAGTTTAAGGCAGGAAACATATAAATCTTTGTTGGGAGTGCATGCCCCAAGGGGCCATGACTACAAGCAAGTGTTCCATCCATCTTGACTGGACACAAGTGGTAGCTTCACTAGCCAACAAATACGAATATCCATGCACACATCAATGCAGACCCAACGACTCCTACTCTTTGGCCATTCAGACATTACCATTACATCACATGTGACGATAAATCAATTTGGTTATTTCCATTTACGTCCCACATTTGAAAGATGTGACAAATTCATATTTACGACAGAACTCAGAAGGAACAACAAAGAAATAGAGCCAGAATCAACATATGCAGTAACAAACTATTTACTTGAACTCATTGATTATCTCGGCAATCAATTTCATGTCCACACATGTGCCAACCTCCACATGCACTGTATCATGCTCTCATGAGCCATCTCCTGTGAGCCTGCACGACCAAGGCTCTCACTCAGTTGCACTCCATGCATTCACTCAACCACATGCACTGCACACGTGCAAACATGTGACGGTTCAATATTGAAACTAACTTCCAACTTTTTCCTTGCTACACTCCTCAAAGGCCTGCATGAAACCACACCCACAGTATCACACACCTCCTCCTCCTCTTCTTCCTCCTCCTCCTCTTCATCAGCAGGAGAGAGACCAAGTTCATCTGGAGAATCTCCAAGAAACTCGCCCAACTCCGGGCTGTCCTCCTCCCCCTCCTCCTCCCCTTCTTCCTGTGCAAGTGAGGGGTGAGTCTCTAGATACTGAGACACTTTCTTGTGCCAGAGGTCGGACATGGATGACCCCAGACCATCTTCATGTTTGTGGACGTACTTGACTATCACTTTGTAGAGGGAATACTACAGAATGTGAAGGTATGGTGGAATGGTTGGAGTCAACCAAGGTGTCCACAGGACACTTCCACTACTACAAACCACACCCCATGCATGTGATCAGCTATAAACACATGAAGAGTGCATGTCTGACATTGAAATTCATTGAATCAATCACAGAGAGAATAAATTATCAAATGAAGCCCACCTATATTCCAGTGGAGAATATAGTGGCCTGATTATGTCCCACAATTCTCACAACAATCACAGATGAAGAAGTAAATATTGGTGAGCAGTCGTCGAGACGATGACATTAATTGTACAGGACACCAATAGAGGTTTCCATGCAACAGATCACATGATAGACTCACTAATACTCTCAGACCTCACACGTTCTCTCAGACATGATCAACCATACTCCACAATCAAGAATCATTGCAGAATTGGCCCATGCCCAACAATATCCATTCTCATTCCCAACCATTCCCCATTCCCAGACCAAATGGAACACTCAGTTGGTCGGTTGTGATGGTGTTTGGTTGTTCAGGAATTGGATGTGACGATACCTTACCATTTTTCTTGGAGGTGCATGCTCCGTGCTAAATAAAAATATATTTTCAGGTGCCTGCTACTGTTCTTGTGGGCAGTGGAACTTCACAAAAATGGTCAGGAAGCAGAGGGTTCTTTTTAGGGGGGGGGCGGGATTTTGTGCCTCCCTGAGCATTTTGGTAAAAGCAAATAAAATACATTTATACAGCAATATGTCTATTTTTCTGTTCCAAATATCAACTACACTCTCTACAATGTCATGTGGAAGTTTTTCAAGTGTTTCTAACATTTACATGCATATACACTGACACATGTATGCCCCGCCCCCTCGCAGACGGCTATCTCTATTTTGCCACGCCCCCCATAGCAGTTTTTCTTTAAAAAACAACACCTGGGAAGGTTATATTAGGAACAAAGACATCTGGAGAGGAACAACTGAGCAGCGGCAAGGGCTGGGCTATCCAAGAAAAAGTTAGTATTTGGTGGAGACCTTAGACACTTTACTACCAAACAAAAATAGTTCACAAACTAATCTATTATATCAGAGACTTGTGAGAGCAGCAATGGAGTCTGAGGCAGAGAAGAAAAGCTGCAGCATTTGAAATTATGAGGTGGCCAAGGAAAGTTAGATTTATTTCCTGATTCAAACATATGTGGATATGTATGTATGTATTTATTTATATTACATATTTATCCACACTAGCAAAAATTCCGCCCTTTGGTGGGCTGTAGTCACAAAAATGTCTGCTTTGATGACATGATGTTGATTCTTAAAACTAAAGTGAACACTTCATTAGGTTGAAATGTTTTCTAAAGTATCATTTTTTAAATTTTTAGACTTACACACACAAAGAAAGAGGTGTAGCCATATTGGCCCCACCCCATGTTATTTGCAGAGTCAAGTTGTGTCTGCATGCCAAGTTTTAGGTCTGTAGCTCCATTCGTTTTTTATAGTACTATTTTTGGATTTTTTTTTTTTTAATACGAAAGGGGGTGTTGCCATATAGACATGCTCATGACGCCCCCCTGGTGACACTAATTCTAAATATATATGGGTTGTGGGTCTAACTTCAAGTATGAATCAAGGACACAGACGAACACACTATTCACATTAATAGTATAGATTACCACCAAAGTACAAAACCAAATAAAGCTAACTCTTCAGGATAGACACATCTTACACAAACATGTTTCTTTAGCCAAAATATATTTGGACCACTTGGCCATACCTCTTCCTTAGGGTGTATGAGTCTATAATGCCAAAATGGTACCTAATAGAAATCTCTGTATCTGCCATCTAAAACTTGGCAAATAACACACGTCATGACTCTGAGAAAGACATGGACTGGTCCCACCTGGCCACACTCAATCCTCTGGGAGTGGCAGGCTAAAATTACCAACAAATGGTACTTGGTCAAACTCTTGGACATGCACTGAGTCATATTTGGCCACACCTCAATGTGGGCATATCATTATATCCCTGGCAACCCCGGGTATGCCTGCTAGTATGTGCATATACACACACACCACCTCACTCATGGACTCCTGCCTACACCAGACCACACCAACATGCAGCTTCCTCAACACCTACAAATATAGCTAATAATAATAAAATAATATTCACACCCTCCACCCCCCCCCCACCTCTCCACTGGTACAGTATTCCCCTTCCACACACATGGCACAGAGTTTGGTGTTAACATCACATAGAGTTCCTACATATTGTGAATCAGCTTTAGGGGGTGTGCCTGCTTGTAAAGCAGCCAAGTCTGTGATCCCTCAGGCAATGTGCTGGCAGTGTGAATGACCTTGACCTGTGCTCCTGGTCATGTTACACCTACTTAACACACACTATTCCATGTTATTCATCTGGCTAGTGGTTAGAGATCCCTCACCATTTTGTTGTGGGTGAGTGTGCCTGTCTTGTCAGTGAGGAGGTACTCCACCCGCCCCAGCTCCTCAGGGATGGTGCTGCTCCTCACCACAGTGTCTGGGATGGTCTTGTCTCTCTGCATGACCCAGCTGTACAGCATCTCAGCCATGTCCAAGTTCAACCTCAGGCTAACACACACACACACACACACACACACACACACACACACACACACACACACACACACACACACACACACAGTGAGCAGATGGGAGCTAGTCAGTGTGTACCACAGTGAGTTATATTGTCTTCAACACATGCACCAATATGTCTATCTGCTGTATTTGTTCATCCATAACATCTTCCAACTCACACCAACACTCCCCTCCTCAACATCCAACCCTTACCCATCCCCACACACGACCTTGTAACACCCTGTATCAACCAACCCTTTCTAAAGCCACCCCTTACTCACGGCTACCCCCTCCACTACCTGATGGGAATGATGTAGGAGGAGAGAATGACGTAGCCAATAAGGTAGACCAACCAGCGACCTTTGTACACCTACACAGGCCATAAAATTGTGAATACAATACCGCACAACATACAATGCTACACACTACAGAAGACAAGAACATGAAATCAGTTTATTACTGTCTAGTTCACCCCACACATGTCCCACCATATGATGCAGCTGACGGATGACGTCTGTCAGAGGACCCTCTCCGGCACACCTGCTCGCCAGACATCCTAGGTGAGTAGTTTGTGTACACCTGAAGCATGTTGAAGTCATGTGACCTGCCCAGCAACGAGAGGAGCAAGTAGGGAGGAGGGGAGTAGTAGATAGGGGCCCACATGACCTGTAGCGATGTTGGCAGAAGAGGGGTCACAACCACCTGTGGAGGGACATCTCCAGGAACTAGGCGAGCAATAATTGGTGGGACAATTATAAAACAAGAGAAGCTAAGCTATGCACAAGTAAATACACAATACATGTCCCTTTACCTAGTACAGAAACCAATTATTTAATGATTTAATGTGGACACAGTGGTAAATGAATGTGATTAAATTAGGTAAGGATCATCTAACTCATAATCTCATAGGTACAGTCTTACTTCTGATATCCTCCTATGTAATCCAAAATGCACTGGCAGATTAAAGGGAGGCAGTTTACAGCGGGAAATTGTCCACCCCCCCCCCCCCCCCCCAGCTCTTCCTCCTAAAAATAGAACAAACATGCAAATCCTGAGAAACCACAAAATTGAGCCAAGAATTCCTATCGTCACCACCAACCAGACGGAGTCAACTTGGCTTGCACACAGCTGCAAGGCAGAGGCAGGCCTAACTGGTGGGATATGACTGCATCTTTAAGGAATGGAAACCTCAGCAACAACTCCCAAGTTGAGACAGAAAGAGTAGTCTAGAATAGCCAGACCCTTTACCAAATGCTATGATTCCAATGAAGCATTGGTAAAGGGAGGGAGAGATGTGGTTAGAAAGAATTTGCTTACAGAAAAATATTAAAAAGGTAGGAAAAAAATTAATATTTATAAGCTACTCTTGCAGAAACTGATTACTCAAACCAGCTTGGAGCTAGATTTTCACCATGCACTGACAACTCATGCCACACCCCCTGATACTTTCTGGATGTGTCACAAGTGTGTTAGTTTGCTTTTACTCCTTCAATATGTTCCCTTGCTTCAAGATGTATAATTAATCTAAACATGATCTGTGATGTCACATACACAGAGCAATTGCAGCAAAGATATGCCCTCCAAGTGGGTTGATGCACCTTTATGCCTATGTGGCCACAATTCTATACCTTGGTCAAACCACACAACAATAAAAATCCTCAGTATCTGCGCAGCACAAAACTTTGACCTTTGTATGCTCCAATTGCTCAGTCACACTCAACCTTGCTCTATGCAGTAACAGGATGCAGGCCAAGTCTAGGGAGCTGCTGTCATATTCTACAGGTGAACCTCCCCATACTCACAGTACAGAGTGTATAATTCACACTTCTTCTTCTTCTCCTTGTAGCATCTTGTACCAACCATCCCTTTCTAAAGTCATCCCTTACCACAGCTACCCCCTCCACTACCTGATGGGAATGATGTAGGAGGAGAGGATTACGTAGCCAATAAGGTGGACAAACCAGCGACCTTTATACCCCAACACAGGCCACAAAAATGTAAATACAATACCACACCACATACAATGCCACACTACAGAAGACAAGAACATGAAATCAGTTTATTACTGTCTAGTCCACCTCACACATGTCCCACCACGTGATGCAGCTCTATATGAAAGACAGTGTTGTCAAATGATAAAGGATTATGCATTATATATCTCTATATGATTGCCAACATGTACACAGCATGTCATGCCTATTTATATGAAGACATGTGTGCATTATGGCTGCCAGCCTACTAGTGGTTCCTCTCACCATCCTGAGGTGTCAGCTGACAGATGACGTCTGTCAGAGGACCCTCTCCGGCACACCTGCTCACTCACACATCCTCAGTGAGTAGTTTGTGTACGTCTGAAGCATGTTGAAGTCATGTGACCTGCCCAGCAACGAGAGGAGCGAGTTGGGAGGAGGGGAGTAGTAGATAGGGGCCCACATGACCTGTAGCGATGTTGGCAGAAGAGGGGTCACAACCACCTGTGGAGGGACATCTCCAGGAACTAGGCGAGCAATAATTGGTGGGACAATTATAAAATAAGAGAAGCTAAGCTATGCCCAAGTAAATACACGATACATGACCCTTTACCTAGTACATAGAAACCAATTATTTAATGATTTAATGTGGACACAGTGGTAAATGAATGTAATTAAATTTGGTAAGGATAACCTAACTCATAATCACATAGGTACAGTTTTACTTCTGATATCCCCTATGTAATCCAATATGCACTGGCAGATTAAAGGGAGGCAGTTTAAGGCGGGAAATTGCCCCCCCCCCCCCCCCCCCCGGCTCTTCCTCCTAAAAATAGAACAAAGAATTCCTATCATCACCACCAACCAGACGGAGTCAACTTGGCTTGTGCACAGCTGCAGGGCAGAGGCAGGCCTAACTGGTGGGATATGACTGCATTTTTAAGGAATGGAAACCTCAGCAACAACTCTCAAGTTGAGACAGAGAGAGTAGTCTAGAATAGCCAGACCCTTTACCAAATGCTATGATTCAAATGAAGTATTGGTAAAAGGAGAAGTGAAAGACTTAAGCAGGGCCCCTAGTGCCAATGCCAGCCTCTCAGGAGACTTAACTAGTGGCAAGATCAAGTCGGCTATCAAACACCTGAAGCCAAACAAAGCAGCCGGGATTGACAACATCCACCCGGAGAACATCTTGCACCAGGGCAGCAAAGCCACAGAGTGGCTGCGTCTGTTTTGTTCCATCTGCTACCGAACATCAAAGCTCCCGAAGATATTTACTTTATCTGAACTGCTTGTCCTACCCCCAGCTAAAGACCATCTTGGCCTGTGATGTCTCCTCCTATGGTGTTGGAGCTGTGTTAGTTCATGTATGCCAGATGGTTCGGAGTGACCTATTGGACATGTCCTTCATTCCTTGTCCAAGGCTGAACAGAACTACTCCCAGTTGGAATGTGAACGCCTTGCATGTGTGTTTGGTATCAAACGGTTCCACCAATACCTGTTTAGACATTCATTTGATCTCATCACGGATCACAAGCCACTCCTGGCTCTCCTAACACAACACAAATCTACTTCAACACAAGCATTGGGATGAATTCACCGCTGGGCATTATTCTTATCAACTTATGAATACAATATTCATTTCCGAAAAACCAGTGACCATGGTAAAGCAGATGCGTTGAGCAGATTGCCTCACCCGGATGCTCCAGCAGCAGTCCCAGAACCTCCAGACTTAGTTTTTCTTATGGAACATTTAAAGGATTCTCTGGTTACGACACAACACATTTACTTGTGGACTCGGACTGATCCCATTTTGTCAGGAGTTCTTTATTTTATCAGTCATGGATGGCGGATATTATTGACTCTAAGTTTGTGTCTTACTCAAGCAAGAGATAAGAACTTTCTTCTAAGGTGGTTGTGTTCTGTGGGGATCTCGGGTGGTCATTCCTACTCAAGGAAGAGAGGGGCTACTTCAAGAGCTACACCAGGGGCATCCAGGAATGTCCCGGATGAAGTCACTCTCAAGAATGTATGTTTGGTGGCCAGGGCTAGATAAAGCCACAGAGTCTTGTGTGGGTTCTTGCCCCCAGTGCCAGCAGTCGCAGTCTCTTCCCCCCAACGGCCTCTACTGCCGTGGATGTGGCCTGCCAGGTCATGGGCCAATGTCATTTTGATTTTGCTGAACCACTGTTGGGAATCTATTGTATCTATTGAATGGACCTGGTGTACAGTGACTAACCACTAGTAAGATTTTCTGTTTGTAAAGGGACACTACTTCACCATGAGAGTCTCTGGGAGTCTCTGGGAGATGGCCATTTTGGGGCTAATGATGTAAAACAGAAAAGCATAACCACATAGTTCTGCCAACCAACACAAATAGGAGTCTAGTCTCTCTTCTTTCCATCCTCCATTACTCTTGATGATCTTGCCGCTGAGATCAAACATAGATATTTAATGAGAGAAGTAGGTGTTCACATGTGGTCGCTGATAGAGGAAGTCAAATTTGGTCTTGAAGACAAGTTTAGTGATGCAGATGTGTACATATGTTGATATGTATGTATTTATTTATATTGCACATTTATCCACACTATCTAGAAACTCGCCCTATGGAAATAAGAAACGACAACTTTCCGAGTCTCTAACTACTGCGGATAAAAGAGTGCCATCTAATCTAGACGTGCAGAAGGCCTTCCAATTTATTTAAAATGTCCAACTAAAAAAGAGGTAAACTAAAGCCTTTTCTTTTAGCAAATTGTGTTCGTGAAGCAAGTAAAAGGACGTCATCATATCCACCCATGCTCCCCGTTTTTAAAATGGAAAATTAAAATGCAAAAAAATTTAATTGAAGAAAATTAAATTTACCTTGCCAGTGCAGCTAAGAATGAAAACTTTTTAGTGAGCTGAACCTTAGCTAGAGGTCTACCAACAGCTTTGTACCTGAGGTCCAATTTTTTTTAGATACTAGTGAAGTTAAGTTTAGTACAATGCCAAACTGGTACTTAATAGAAACCTTTGTATCTGACTTCTAAAACTTGGCACTAACACACCCTATAACTCTGAGAGAGACATGGACTGGGTCCCACCTGGCCACACTCAATCCTCTGGGAGTGGCAGGCTAAAATTACCACAAAAAAAAGGTACTTGGCCAAACTCAACTACAGCTAAGAATAATCAAATAATAATCACACCCCCCCCCCCCCCCCCCACTCCTCCACTGGTATAGTATTCCCCTTCCACAAACATGGCACAGAGTTTGGTGTTATCATCACATAGAGTTCCTGCATATTGTGAATCAGCTTTAGGGGGTGTGTCTGCTTGTAAAGCAGCCATGTGTGTGATCCCTCAGAATATGTGCTGGTGGTGTGAATGACCTCGACCTGTGCTCCTGGTCATGTTACACCTACTTATGCCAAGTTACACACACTACTCCATGTTATTCATCTGGCTAGTGGTTAGAGACCCCTCACCATTTTGTTGTGGGTGAGTGTGCCAGTCTTATCAGTGAGGAGGTACTCCACCCGCCCCAGCTCCTCAGGGATGGTGCTGCTCCTCACCACAGTGTCTGGGATGGTCTTGTCTCTCTGCATGACCCAGCTGTACAGCATCTCAGCCATGTCCAAGTTCACCCTCAGGCTAACACATGCACACACACACACACACACGCACACAGAGTAAGCAGATGGGAGCTAGTTAGTGTGTACCGCAGTTGGTTATATTGTCTTCAACACATGCACCAATATGTCTATCTGCTGTATTTGTTCATCCATAACATCTTCCAACTCACACCAAAACTTCCTTCCTCAACATCCAACCCTCACCCATCCCCACACACGGCCTTGTAACACCCTGTACCAACCACCCCTTTCTAGAGCCACCCCTTACCAACTGCTACCCCCTCCACTACCTGATGGGAATGATGTAGGAGGAGAGGATGACGTAGCCAATAAGGTAGACAAACAAACTACCTTTGTACCTCTACACAGGCCATAAAAATGTGAAAACAATACCACACCACATACAATGCCACACACTACAGAAGACAAGAACATGAATTCAGTTTATTCCTGTCTAGTCCACCTCAGATATGTCCCACCATGTGATGCAGCTCAATATGGAAGACAGTGTTGTCAAGTGATAAAGGATTATGCATTATACATCTCTATATGATTGCCAACATGTACACAGCATGTCATGCCTATTTATATGAAGACATGTGTGCACTATGGCTGCCAGCCTACTAGTGGTTCCTCTCACCATCCTGAGGTGTCAGCTGACAGATGACGTCTGTCAGAGGACCCTCTCCTGCACACCTGCTCGCTCACACATCCTCAGTGAGTAGTTTGTGTACGCCTGAAGCATGTTGAAGTCATGTGACCAGCCTGGCAACGAGAGGAGCGAGTTGGGAGGAGGGGAGTAGTAGATAGGGGCCCACATGACCTGTAGCGATGTTGGCAGAAGAGGGGTCACAACCACCTGTGGAGGGACGTCTCCATGAACTAGGTGAGCAATAATTTGTGGGACAATTATAAAACAAGAGAAGCTAAGCTATGCACAAGTAAATACACGATACATGACCCTTTACCTAGTACATAGAAACCAATTATTTAATGATTTAATGTGGACACAGTGGTAAATGAATGTGATAAATTTGGTAAGGATCATCTAACTCATAATCACATAGGTACAGTCTTACTTCTGATATCCCCCTATGTAATCCAATATGCACTCTCAGATTAAAGGGGGGCAGTTTACAGCGGGAAATTCTCCCCCCCCCTCTTCCTCCTAAAAATAGAACAAACACACATATCCAGAGAAACCACAGAATTGAGCCAAGAATTCCTATCGTCACCACCAACCAGACGGAGAAACCTCAGCAACAACTCCCAAGTTGAGAGAGAGTAGTCTAGAATAGCCAGACCCTTTACCAAATGCTATAATTCCAATGCAGCATTGGTAAAGGGAGAGAGAGATATGGTTAGACAGGATTTGCTTACAGAAAAATATTAAACAGGTCCATCAGCTAAAGGAAAAGGCAAATTCCAAAGAATTGATATTAATGTTTCAAATAAACTTAATGCATTTGAATAATGATGTATCAATTTTTATTATAATAATTATTTCATTTTTTATTATAATTGCCAGGAATTATATATAATAATAAAAAAAAAAAAAATAAAAAAAAATAAAAAAATTATTTAGATTAGTTCCCAGGAGAGGGGTAGGTGTAAAATAGATGAAAAAATATATAAAAATTATAGTTAATTTAGAAAGCACCAGATTGCAACATAAGAGCAGGGGCAGATCTTGAAATTATTAAAAGTGGGTGGTGTGGCCACAACTTTAACCACTCCTACAAATTATGACCACAGCCACACATAGTAGACAATGAACCAGCACCCATAATTTAGATCATCAGCATATCATTATTAAAATAATCAACACCAACACTTCCAACATACAATCATATCATAATATATCATATGTCAAACAAAGAAGCATAAAAAAGTCTTCTTGGATCAGCTTGAACAAATGCCTGATAAACTTTATCCAAATGTATCATCCAACTCCGCCTGAAGTGGTGTTCCTTCTTGTGTTATTCCAGTAGCTCCTCGATGAAAGAAATCCCCACAGTGATTGGCAATGGCAGATGTATCTGACAAACACTACTCACTCATAGTGGACCTCAAATAGGTCTCTATTCTTCTCAGAAAAGGAAATCATCTTTCTGCCTCAGCACTAGAAATACAGTATGCAAACAATTACCAGGAGGCAGTGAATGTTAGGGAATGAATCCTTACCACAAGCACCAAGAGGTAGTAGATTATCTGGTAGCTAAGTCAGTTTCATCCATGTCCATAGCAAAAGTGAGTAGGTTGGTAACACAAACTGCACAACAAATAATTTGGCTATTGCATGGAACTGAAAAGTGGACGGAGCTAAGGTCTGGAGCTAAGGTCTGTTTGCGCAGACTTGGGGCCCTGGGGAAACGTTAATAATTTGGCCAATACTCAACGGATTTCCAGATTTCAAGGACCAACCAACTCATGACGCTCCAGATGTTCTTTTGGTACTATTCCTGAAGAGGTTAACCATCCCTAGGCAAAGTTAGCTGTATGTCCCATAAGCAAGTACACAACATTCCACTGAGCGTTAATTGACCATATGGAATGCAAGCGCAAAAATATCCCTTGGAGGCTAACGTCCACCGCAGAACTCTAGCAGTTAGAAGCACAGAATTGATTCTTCGTTGTTTCAGCTGGACCCTAACTCCAAGTAAGCTTATACTTGGTAATAACTTCTCCCTCGGCTCAAGGCTAGTGGCTGAAGGTAAAGGTCTGTTGTTCATGTCAATCATCTCAAGTGGAGTGATAAAGTGTCCAACTTCAGGAAGTTGGTCAATAAGAGCAAGGAAGGCAATATCCATGCTTTTTGCAATTTGTTCCAGGGACATACCATGCCTGTTCGTCACATATAAATTTCTCACCATTAAGTAATTTTTATTGCTTCTGCATTTATTTATGTATATTCATTACTTCTTTGGTGTGTTCTTTATCATTTCAATGAATGAATAAACTTGTGTAATACAAATGAAGAATGCAATAAAAAATTTAAAAAAAAATATATATATATATATATATATATATATTCAGAGGAAAAACAACTTTTTTTCTTCTTTTTTTAAAAAACTTTTGTTGAATGCATGGGGAGTGAAATCAATAGCAAACACCAATTGTGAGATACATAAATTAGTGGAAAAATGATGATAAGGTGTAAATAGCTAAATATAAGATACATGAATTAAAGATAAATGATGACAAGGTGAAAGCTTGAAGTGGGCTGTTACCAGTGATGAGATAGTAAAATTAAGGTAAAATTGGTGTAAGTGTTTTTTAAGGCAGAAAGGAATGAAAATATTCTAAAGTGGA